>VXAA01004026.1:61062-211151 GCA_013399115.1 Anseranas semipalmata | reverse complement strand
AGCTGGAACGAACTACGCGATGCGCTCCTCGCCTCTCCTCTCCTCTCCTCTCCTCTCCTCTCCTCTCCTCTCTTTTCTTTCTATTCTTTCTTTCTTTTAAAAAAGAAAAAAAGAAAAAAAGAAAAAAAGAAAAAAAGAAAATGATGGCCACACACTATGTTCTCCTCCGTTCCTGCTTCCCTCCCTGTTCTTTCTCTTTTGAGCACTATACCATTGTATTCTCATTGAACGAACTTCCTTATACAAAATCACCTGAAATCGCTGTCCAAGACATGGACTTAGCAAGGCCCTTTTGCTTTTATCATTTATTTACTCCTCCTCCTTCCATTTTTCTCTTATAATGTCTGTAAATTCAGATTATTAAATGCAGCAGGGCCTGCTTCCTGATGTGTATCTAATAATATTTAATAATAATGTCTATCACAGCAGGACATCTAATTGGAGAAACCTCAGATAGTTCATCTCGCTAAGACGCACCCAACTCCATTGCAAATGTGACACAGCAGAGATACAGCACCCAACAAGATGAAAAAACAAAGGGGCAGCACAGCCTGCTAAATAGCCCATTGTTCAGGGCAGAGGTTAACTCCTTTCTGCCAACATGTAATGATCCACATTTCCTATTTCCTTCCCCAGCAAAAACCTTCTTGCCTTTTGCCAGACCTTTTACAAATTGTCCAAACACTTCTATCTGAGCACCGCTTACTACCCGTGTCTTTGCAAGACATTTCCTAATGTCTTCACAAAGAACTTTCCTCTCTCCAGTGCCACTTAATTGTCCTACAAGGCAGCACTGACTCAGCAGCATGTATGCAGGCATCTTTTCACCACTATCACCAAAACACAGTTTTGTTTCTTCAAGGATGCCAGCTCCTGTACTTGGAATGGAAACGTATGGAGAAGGAATGGAAACTGGGAGACTGTCCTGCAGCGTGTCAGGCCTGGCACTCTCCCAGCATCTGAAAGGATGCAGGGAGAGCAGCCACATCTCCAGTACTATCCCATGTTAGTCCTTATCGCTTCTCCTGAAATGGCAGCCTCCATTATTACGTCAGTGACATATGCCAGGAAGCAACATCCCATTTTGCCATCCTCTGATTATCTCTGCCCACCATAGAATCACAGACTGGCTTGTGTTAGAAGGGACCTTAAGGACCATCTAGCTCCAACCCCCCTGGCAGGGGCGGGGATGCCACCCACTAGACCAGGTTGCCTAAAGCCCCATCCAACCTGGCCTTAAACACCTCCAGGGATGGGACATTCACAACTTCTCTGGGCAACCTGTTCCATTGCCTCACCACCCTCTGAGTAAAGAATTTCCTCCTAATATCTAATCAATCTCCCCTCTTTAAAACCTTTAAAAGTTTAAAACCTTTTGCCCTTGTCCTATCGCTATCTGCCTATATAAAAAGTCACTCTCCATCTTTTTTATAAGCCCCCTCTAGGTACTGAAAGCTACAATGAGGTCTCCCCAGAGCCTCCTCTTCTCCAGGCTGAACATCCCCAGCTCTCTCAGCCTGTCTTCACAGGAGAGGTCCTCCAGCCCTCTTGATCATCTTCGTGGCCCTCCTCTGGACGCACTCTCACAGGTCCACATCTTTCTTGTGCTGGGAGCCCCAGACCTGGATGCAGCACTCCAAGTGGGGCCTCACAAAGGAAGAGTAGAGGGGGACAATCAGCTCCCTCGACCTTCTGGCCACACCTCTGTTGATGCAGCCCAGGATGCAGTTGGCCTTCTGGGCTGCAAGCACGCACTGCTGGCTCATGTCAAACATACTACTGGCACTCTTCAATTGCTTGACTGTAACTTACAGACTGTGATGGAGGGGGTGGGAGTGAGAGGGAATCTCCCCCCCATCCCTCACCCCCCCATATACACATTCACTCTCACACTGGACATGTTCCAATATGCTTTTTGTATGAAAATCAACTTTGTTCTAAAAATTTGGCAGATCTCTACATTTCTGATATTAAAAAAAGAAGAAAACAATAGTAAATTAAATGTAAAGTTAACAGCAAATACATACTGCCACCATGGCAATTTTGTAATTTGGTTCTTCTATTTTCATTATGTAATGTGTTCAGATCACAGAATCACAGAATCCTTTAGGTTGGAAGAGACCTTCAAGATCACCTAGTCCAACCTATGACCTAACACTAACAAGCCCTCCACTAGACCATGTCGCTAAGTTCTACATCCAAATGTCTTTTAAATACATCCAGGGATGGTGACTTGACCACTTCCCTGGGCAGCCTGTTCCAATCTCTAACAACCCTTTCAGTAAAGAAATATTTCCTAATATCCAACCTAAACCTCCCCTGTCGCAACTTCAGCCCATTCCCCCTCATCCTATCACTTGACACGTGGGAGAAGAGACCAATCCCCACCTCGCTACAGCCTCCTTTAAGGTACCTGTAGAGAGCGATAAGGTCACCCCTGAGCCTCCTCTTCTCCAGGCTTGTTTCTTCTCTTCTCCAGGCATGTTTCATGCATTTTGTTAACTTTTTTTTTTCTACAGTGAGCTGTTTTTGTTTTGTGGTTTAAGGATATAGATAACATTGTTCTGCAGAAAACTGAGGCAATCATTTTCCCACACTTTTCTTTAAGCTTATTTTTCTGTAGATATTAAATGATGTACTATGCTTCACAGAAGTATCAGCCAGTTGATAATTTTGGCACAAGGTTACTTGTAACAGTATTTGTGAGATTCTTGAAGAACTACATTTATATAGCATAAACCCAGACATATATAAAAAGCAAGTTAACTCAGGAATGTGTAATCAAATTTAAAAACAGCAAACACTGAATTTTAGGGAATGTGTCCCCTACCAACTGCCAACCCCATTAAATCTATGAAGATAATCAAAAAACAGTTACAGTGACAGGCTTAGATGTATCATTAGAAACTGCTTCTTTTTCTAAATACATAAGGCTTTGGAACAGGCTGTATATCTGATATGCTATAATCAAAAAATACACAGGTGAGGAAAAGAGGCCAATGTGCTTGCAGTTTTCATTAATATTGCTGCAGCTAAGCTTGTGCTGGCACAATTCCAGTTACGTTTGTGCTTATACTGGTCTGATTTGCAGATGTTTCTGACATGAATTTCTGTAGCATGTGAGGTGGATTTATTAAAATCAATTCAAATGCTGTAGCACATAATTGTGTAGATATAGAACAAAACTCCATTTAATCAACAAACAATTAAGACCTACATGTGTACGCATTTCTGGAAGCGAACTTGAAAAAGAAAACCGGTCCTTGAATATCTAGGAGTCAAGTGGAGGCTTTTGATATAAAACACCAGCACAGAAAAAATAAGCATCTTGATCTGCAAAGCAAGCAATGTTAACAGAAATAAAAGAATTGTGAACCTCTGGCCAGAGCCAGAACACCAAAGGGCTGTTTTCACAGCAGGATAAGTTTTGGGTCTGACACCTGGGCCTGCAATTGCTAAGATTTGAGGGCTTGTTCGACCACAGGAGGACTGCAAGTCCTTACCAGGGCCTCAACTCAATTGTGCTTACCTTTGCACCCCAGTTCTGTACTCAGGCTAGTGCATGCTTATCTGGTATTCCAAGTCACTTGTGCGTTCTACCACTTGCACTAGCTAGCTTGACAATAGAGCTAAAACTGCATTAAGCTGAGGCTTATAGAGATAACCTCTTCTGTTTGCAGCTCTGCCAGCTGAACAGCTTATCAACAGACATCCCCAGCTGCTCATCACCATGTCCCAGTCAAAGCTTACTGGCTCCTCCAAACTTCTACTTCAATATGAACATGCCATCCACATTTTTTCTACCATTCAAACATCCATAACAGTTGAATTGGCTCACCCTCTCTCAGCAGCAGAAGCAATACAGATGGCTCCTCTGAAGGCAGATGCTGCTATATGGCTGTCCTTTGAGGTGAAAAATGGAGATTACATTTCTTAAGTTCACATTAATGGTACTGTATCCAAAACCATTGGGCTGAGTCACAGGGATTGAAAAAGTGATGGACTGCAATAGCTGAGCTTTCAATAAGCTCAAATTCTTAGAATTTTTTTGCACTGAAAAACTAAGAAGCGCAAATGAAAAGAGAGACTGTGCTCTTGTTTCTCATGCAGTTTCAATTTTCCTTTTGCATTTTCAGCACCCAGCGTGGTATTGTTAAATATGTTTATGCATTAATTTTCCGCTCTGTTTCCAGATCTACAGAAAAATCAAGCCAGAGTCAGAAACACTGAGCTATTTTCCCACAACTTCTCATGCCAAGTCCTAAAATATACAATTTAATTCTTTCACCAATTGTTGCAAATTGACCAATATACTGAGTTTATTTTCTTAGCAGAATTTATCTTTGTTCATCAGGAAGAACCAAACACATGAGGCCTTCATCCTTGGCCTGCCTAAAGCTCAGGGATGATCACAGTTTGGCCACACTACTGCTATGCCTTATCAAAATAACTTCTGCGTTCTTGCTCAATCACTGAGTTTCCCCAAGGACTAAACACTTCTACCACTGTTTGTACTTAAGTAAACAGTAACAAGTGGCCTGTTGTAGTCTGTACTACCTTTGCTCTTGCTGTTCCAAAGGAGGGATGGTAAAAATGATTAACTGTTTCCATCCCTCCAGTAGTTAAGCCTCTCACTCATGTTTCCCTGTCTTACCACCACCCAGACTAAAATTCAGTAAGCTAGGTAGCTTTATCTACATTGGACTGCAGTATTCCCTATCAACCTGTCAGCATGGAAAAAATTACACAGAGCTTAAAATATAAATCATCCATGGACCATATAAACAAATTACTTCTTTTGCTGTTTAATACAAACAGTTGTGAGAGTTCGCTTTCTTCTTACTCATGTATAGCATGTCTGCTGCAGCTTTTAAAAAAAGAAGCTTTTAAAAATATGTCTCCCACAGAACAAAATAACACATTAACTGTAAAATCTGAAGTTAAAAAAAAATGTACCTATTGCAGTGAAGTATTTTTGTTTGACAGATTCTAAGATTTCAATATTAAAAAATGTAGGAACATGTAAACAAAATACAAACTCTGATAAACAAAACACAAACAAGATTTCCCAAACTCTTGGAAAATGTCCCTAAGCCAAACCTGTAGACATATATGTTATTGTTTAATTACTCCATATGCTTTGTTGCTGTTAGTCTGCAATAAAGGCTATAAATACACATAGCTGCAAGCTGAAACTGTGGCCGATGCACTCTATTTTTATATATTATCCCCTCCATTTCTTTCATGAAAAATACTAGTGTTGCAGTAGCCTGAATACACGTTATAACTGACAAACACAGGATGGTATCTTCCAATTCAAACAAAATGGACTTAGCTTCCTTCCTACATTGCTAGTAACATTAGGCCAATATAAAGTACCTTCAAATTTCTAAAGACCAAACTATGCCTCCATCAGTAATCAATAATGGCATTTTAGAGAATGTAAAGAAGTTAAATACATGGTATTTAAACAGAGATGAAAACAAAAGTATTCTTCTATTTTTCAAAGTATTTGCAAGTTGTCTTTAGACCTGCCAGTATCAAGACGGCAATCAAAGAAGGTTTTTTTGGTGTTAGGTCTCCTGGCCAGTGAGTGCCAGCACTGTAACTACCTCATGTGCATTTATTGCTCCCTTGATGGAATTCAGACCCTGAGGGAAGGGAAAAGAGTAGCCCAGTTCCAACCAGGAGCAAACACACACGGATTAATCAGACCCAGGAAAAAAGTGGAATGTTGCTCCAAACTTCTCTGCCGCCTCCACCTTCCCTTTTCCCTCTCCCACTCCCTGGAAGCATGCTTTTTTCATTCATCCCCTGTTTCCATGAAGTATCACTTATTCTCAGTTGGTTAACTTGCCTGACATCCCAGTTCCTACAATCACTGTTTCTGTGAGGTATCAAAGGTAACTTCTGCCTTCTCTTCAAACAGCAATCGCTCTCCACAGCTCAGATTTTCTATACCAGTCTGAAGAGTACTTGAAGATACTTGAAGTACTGAAGAGTACTTCATGATATATGGAGCTGATAAGCATTGGGTTACTCTGACACCTCCCACTCTTCTTTTACACTTTTTTGAAATTATTTTTTTCAGAAGGTACTCTGAAAAATACTCAGCCCTCAACTGTACTTTTGTACAAGATAATGCAATTGCGTTTTAAAATACTTTATTGGATTTCACTAATTAGGCTCTTATGAACAAATGGGGTCTCCAGATAAAATCTTATGTCTAAGAGAGATGTCATATGCAATGACCCATATGTGCATAGACTGTGGAGGACTATGTTTTCACACCAGACCCAGAAGAAAAACTTGACCTAACTGGAAATAATATGGTATAGCAGGCTGACATCTGTAGCCCATTAAGCAATTTGACAGGTAGAACTAGCTGCTGTACTTCACAGGAGACAAAACAATCAAAAAATCTGTCTACATTTCTTGCCTACAAGGCCTGTTGACTTACTTTGACTACTTCTGGGGCAGAGGAATAGCTGGACAACATTTCCTCGCTGTATAGATGCCTCTCAGATGCACCTTTGCTTCTATAATGGGAGACCATGCATATCTGAACATACTAAGAAGGTTACTTTTTTTCAAATAAAGTCTATCCGGACTGTGCCTAAGGGTTTCAGTAGAATAAAGTAGTCAAAGGTAGCCAGAGACAGCAGAAGTGACCAGATTCCCTCTTTCATCCCATCCTACCCTCTTCAAATAAAGAAGAAGGATTTCATGATCACACTATGTACAGCAAGGTATGGTGATTGTAATTAAGTTAGCAAAAGGAAACAAGGAAACTAAGGAATTAATTACTTACGGCCGCACAAACAGCTTTCACTGGTTAAAAAGAATGAGGGAGAACATTCCCTAGCTAATTTTTCTCAATATATATATTTTTAAATTCTCAACAATCCTTACCTCAAAGAACCAGACAGCAACCATGTCACTAATGAAAATCTAGCTTGTACTTTGATACTAGGAAATATGTTGAATAAGTTCAGAGCCAGCCACCAACTGCAGAAGAAAATGTGTTGTGGAAATACTGCCAACCATTATGTTACCCATTATTTAATTTATATTGTCTAAAGTAGTCTATTAGAACTGTGAGAAGACAATATGGTTCCTTTTATTATTTCTCACTGGTTGGCCAAGTGTGTTTCTCCTCCCTCTTTCCCTTTTCCCACTCCCAGCAGTAATACACAACTCACAGACATCAGGACTGTGCACAGTCTCACAGTGTTAGCTACTTTTGACAAGACAATCTGCGAAAGCTCATTGCATACCTTCAAAATACTCTGAGATTTATTATTGTTGCACTGAGTAAAACATTAAAAAGCAAAAAAAAAAAAAAAGATAAAATGATCACTACATGACCACCATTTAAAATGGTGGTAGAGTGCTTACAATCTTTTTCCCTACAGCTTACTAAAAATCTGTTTCAAAAACATTAATTTGCTTACATCATCTAGAATGCATTAATTTGGTCATCGAATTAGGTAATACAACTCGCTCCAACTGGTAGATTGACAAAGAATTAGTCTTAAGAGTAAAGGGATAATTTTTTATTTTTAACCTCAGCCTTTAAATAAAAGAAAGCTCTAGGTCAAGACATCCTTTGATGTCGCATCCTGTAACAACCAAAATCATTTAGATGAATCCTCCACTGGCTAACAGTTCTTTTTCACCTTACAGTACCACTAACTTTCTTCAAGTGATCACAAGACCTGTATCAAAGGTGGTCTTCAGGTATAAACATAGACTCAGATTCATAAACACTGATAGTACCCCCAAACTCAAATACAGCATTTTTGTAGCTACCAGTCTCACAAGAATCTAAACCCTTACTTGACTTTCCATGACAAAGATTCTCTCCAAATCTTTTTTCAATCGCAATCTTTCAAAACCTTCTCCTTTCTCTTTTTTATTGTTAAATTAAACCCTTGTATGCCCTACATATTGTTTTCAACTTAATCACCTCAATACACTTACTATTCCCATCCAATTATCCAGAAAAGGATTAAGATTTTCCTCAACTGCTGAACCAAAAATATTACCCTCTGATTTGAATAACTTTGTGAATATTTTCCTGACAATATCAGATTTAGCCTTCTAATTTTCATTTTGCATTTCTGAGAAAGAACTTCCTATAGCCTCACATATCTAGTTACATGTAAGTTCTCCCACCTCACTGTCTCTATTAAGCAAATGACACCTGCCTCAGTATGCTTTTCTACCTGTGTATTTGCATATTGTCTGTGCTTGTTCCTTCTTCTGGACTGCTTTCCCACTCTGGCCACAGATGGAACACCTTGGGCTGAGAACTCTGAACGGAGATGATGGACAGGAGCTCTAGTCCTCTGTCAGTCTTTCAGCCATATGAACTACATGGCTTCACACAAAGATTTTCTCCTGTTTGTATCTTTTTTTCTTCTTTCATATCTTAACTAATAATATCCTCCAAGCACCACCAATCTTTTAAATGTATTTATACTGTCTAGCATAAAGATACCTTCCTTTCAAAACAATTTTTGAATCTTGGTTGTAAAGTGCTATTGTGAAAAAAAAAATCCAGTATTTATGCCATGTGTTTTAATACAACTTTCTATTCTAACAAAATTGAGATGCTGATCCTAGCTTCAGAGCAGAAAAAGCTGAACACAAATTTTAGTATTGCTCTTTGTTACCTAATTCACCAAACTCCACTTAGATCAGGAGAAAATTTATTTAGCTAGAACACAATATTTGTTGAGAATAGGAAGAAAATGAAATAAATGATGAACAATATTTTGCAAGTAGTAGGATGTGAATGCTGAACTTGGACCCACATTGTAAAAATAATCTTGGTAACATATGGATTAAAACAATTACTGAACCAGTTTCAAGTAATGCTCTAAGTACAGCATGTACTCTAAATACTTCTGTCTATATAGAGGGTCAAAAAAAAATTATTTATAAAGCTGGTGGTTTCTGGTTTTAGTGAAAAAGGTAGTTGATGTCAGTAGGTGAAAAAAGTACTATTTTTGTGGCCATATTGCTTTCTTACTGTTATTGCTTACCTTCAATTTTGTACCCATAGGAAGATTTTTCACAACAGAGATCACATACACATACAAATACACCAAAAAACAGGTTAGTCAAATATTTTAGAAATGAATATTTTAGTGAAATGACTTAAGAACTGAACCTTTAGCTCTAATACCTTTTAATCAATTACTTTTGTGTATGTACGTATGTGCAAGTCATGCATATGTTAAAGTAAGCACTACCAATCACCATTTTATTCTCTCCAAAACCTGGAATTAATACACGTCATGCATAGGGTTAAAGCAATCCTGGTCCAATCTTGTTAAACTATGAAATTGCAGTTAGTATTCAAACTGCTAAGTATTTCCCTGTGTCCCAGAACTACCAGGTACCTCCAAATCACTGTGTCTATCCCAAGAATGAAAACCAGTCTCAGAATTCTCCCTGCATTCTAATAGCTTTATGTTAAGAATTAAGCATTGCATACATATAATAAACTACTGGTGTACCTTCATCTCATCTTATGCATTTACAGGTTTCTGCTGGAGCACAAACAAGGCCAACTAATTACTCTAACTAGTTAGCCTGAGAGGGGCACTAAGAAAATCACAAATACTTGGCCTATTCAGTTGCACAGGCTCCTCTGACCACCCATTCTAATGCATCAGCTAGCTGGTGAGCTAACGATGGTCATGGATGATATTTAGCAATGTATTTATGCTGATAGAATTAGCCTTCTTTCCTCCCTGTGGGAGAGAAGCAGAACTCCTTCCCATGCCTCACAATAACATTTTACAGTCTTTGGCACACACAGAGATTAAGATCAGGTACCCGTTTGCTCCAGGCAGTTACGCAGTGCTGCAAATTAAGGAAGCAGAAATACATAAAAACAAGCGACCAATCTTTCTCATATCTGAGGCTGCATACCAAAATCCTCATGTGACAGAGTTACAAAAACACCACTGAGACAAGGGACAGCTGGGACAGCAGAAGAAGCAGAGCTCCAGAAGTAGCTCACAGATGGAGGATAACAATGCCTGGATGGATCTGGCATAAGCACACAACTGGGTGACCTGCAGTGCCAGCCTTGGGAGCCTCCACATCTCCCATACCTCTTCTGGCTCACCAATACAGGCTACACACAGCAGCTCTGCACCGTCTCAGACTTCGTTTTGACTGGCTTCAACATGACAGGCTGACCGCTGAAACTACTTGGAATGACTCACAAGCAGCACAGGTACCACAGGTACTTCAAAAACACCAGTTACTATTCTAATAATTCTGGACTTGAAAAATACCTTATGCTTCTTGACCTGAAAACACTAACCATAATTTTCTTACAAGATTTAATATTAATTCAATTCAAAGAGAAACAATCCAGACAAATAAACGACGTAAGAGAAATACTGCAACCGTTTTTTTTCTCCACCAAACGGAGTAATGACGTATCCTTCATTAGCTGATCAGGGGCAAAGCTACTTTCCATAAGGACACCACTGCTCTTTCTTGATCCTTTTCATTTGTACTTGACCGAACTCCACACCTTGTAAATCAGTATTCATGTGACACATTTTTAAGAAAACTTACCTCTGTAGTGGTCCCAATGTCAGCTGACGGGCTGTATGTGCTGGTATCTGGTGGAGCGGTACCAACACTACTTTTAACTGGAGAGCTAGGAGGAGCAGGTCCTGCCATGGTTTCAGTATAGGCAGAAGACTGATAAAGAATTCCTTTCCTCTGAATTTTATTCCAAACTTTACTTGTGATCTCAGCCAGTTCATACAAAAGCTGCACCTGAAAGAAAAGAAAAATTAAAGGAAGTGTTTCTTAATAAGGTGGAGGAAGATTATCAAAATCAAACTCCTCCACTGAGAATTAAAATGTAGAACTGAAATTCTCAAAATTTATAATGTGCTGATAAGCAACTACATTGCAATTAAAATAATTAGCAGCAGTCACAGTATAGTGATTTTGATAAAAATAATCTGCTCTTTGTCTAATAATCCAGTATGAAGTTCATAAAAACACAACCAATAATCTGACCTTGTAAAACTTTTACTAACATAAATTTTAACAATTAAACAAAGGTAATTTCTGGCATATTTCATATGTATAGATACTGCCTCCAGAAAAAGGCAAAGTTATAAACTTTACAAAATACTAACAACACAAAAGTTATTCATTTAAATGTTATTAAAATAATGATCCCAAGCAGCACACGAAACTGTTCTATGTTTTAGGAAGAATATCCGTTATTAAACTCAATAGTCTCCTGGCATATGTCATTCCAATATTCAGAAAACATACTGTTTAACTTGAACATTGTTTGACTCAGTTCTAAGATATTTACATAAGTTTTTGTAAATAAGCATTAATCACGGAATTTGTATGACAACATACTGCAATATACTGTATAAAACAAGCTCAGGGAAAACTGCAAACAATATATAAGCAGATCCACAGCTGGATACCATACCCAACTTGCCATTATAAAAAATGGAAATTCTCGTATTTATAAGAACTTTAAGCCTCAGGACACATCTACTCTATGAAGCTGGCTTCTTATGTGGGCAGAACAGATGCAGAAAAACACTGCTGTCAATCTACATTTGATATAAAACAGTACTTGATTTTGTGCGTGAGAGTGTGTGATGAAGTCTCAAAGAACATGCTACACTCCTTTCTTAAGAGGTGAAATGCTGGAATTTTATAAAAACCTTCTTAGTTCATCTTTGTTTTTCTTTTGAAGTTTCAAGGCTTACACTGAGCAGGTCATATACACTTTTGACAGAATTTTTCCTTAAAGGAGATAAACTTCTCAGTACTTTTTTTTTTTTCTTCATACATGGTGCAATCTACAGACAAACAATAATGGTGGCTGTTTTCACTTATAGCAAAAACTTCTTTTAGCTTCACTTTAAAAGGTTTAATGTCTGTAGCACTTTGATATACAGTGGTAGCCTTTAAATTACTATTAACAAATTTCCAAGTTTTCCCAAGTGTCTTCCATGTAACTCAGGAAGATCAACTAATAATGTCCAGCTGATTGATTGAGTAATATAACATTAACTGGTGTTGACACTTTGCTGGCAAAACAATCTCTAGAAAATTAATAGGATACAGGCACACACCCAAATCATACATGCTTGCAGCCTCCCCTCCCTCAAAATATTTATTGGTCAAGAGACCAAAGGATAATTTAAGCTACGCTTCTCCTGAGGAAGCAGGGCTTCCAGAAATTTAATTATGCTACTGTTCATAAAGGCTCAAAATAACACAAAGGAAGAAATGATGCAACTTCTGTGTTTACATGCATGCTTGTGTACAGTCTGAAGAGGTTGGTCATCAGATAATCCAACACTGAAGAGTTTAGACCTTATTGGAATTGCCACAGTCATAATCATTAAAGCTAATAATTACTTATGTTCTCAGAAAGATTTTTTTTAATTTCTGAGGCTTGAATCCTTGCAGCCCCTCTGAAATAGCAGCTATTTCAGACAGCTATGGTCATATCTCAGAGTGTTGCCAGCAACCAATAAGCCAGTAAATACGAACCTAATGAACTTTATCATCTGAAATCGGAGACAAAGCAACACGTTCACTAAGAAAATAGGCACACTTTGATTAGAAGATGATTTTCATAGAGATATGTTAAAAAGTAGAAACTACTAAAAAGCCAAACTACAAAACTTCTTTAAAACAAAAAAGACATATGTCTATCTGTGAATAAAATTTAAAAACCTTAGATCAAGGGCTGAAGCTGTCTTTGATTATTTTTTAATACACTTAATTTTATCCCAGTGGTTGTTATTCATTAAAATGGAAGGATTTCTGCTAATCTTGTTGGTTAAATTTTTTCAAGTGAGTTTTGATGTTTTGAAAATCCATTCCGCATTATATCAGAACAGCTAATGTAAACATAAGTTATCTCTGTTTTAGAAATATTTTGGAGCACAACAGTGAATATATAATTATGTGTAGTATATACTACATGTCCCTATTCAAGAGAATAAAAATTGTATGACAAAAATAGGAATAACTCTGCCAGTATTTGTTAAGAAAAGTTTCCCTCTCTCACTGCTTCCAATCCCTTTGCAGCAAAACCACACATAACTCAATTAGACCCCACTGGCTACTTAGTAAAATCTGTGAAGTTCAATATGTTACAGTATTTTATACTTAAAACACATTACTACGAAATTGAGAACAACAGAACAAAAGGCAATATCCTGACAATTCTGCACACTGAAAGTATCTATTGACTTTAAGTGACACAACCATCAGAACGTGGTTTCACATTTAATCATAACAGTCGAACAGTAAAATACTTCACCTTTGCTACCATTTAACAAATTCACCAGGTATCACCTAATTTAATACTGTCATCTGCAGACAAAATATAGCCTGTCATTCTAAAGAATCAAATTTCATAGTTACTCTATGGTGAATTTATAAATATCAAATGCTGTTTACGTAATTGTATTTTACATCTTCTGTTCTTGAACATCTGGTTAAAAAAGACTGATTTTCTTTCCCCTTTTGCATAAATCAGGGAGAAAGGATAGCTCAAGACCCTTCACTAAACTCAAACAATTTGTCCACATCTTTTTGGTCATTATAAAACTTCAGTAAATGAACAACATCCTAGTGTACAAGAACATCATGTAAGACAACAATACTGGGTCTATTTGGTCTGATATTCCAGGGTACAACTCCATTTTAACATTTCACAGCACTCATAATGTTATGATTTACATGGAACTTACAATTTATATTTTTTTAGAGTAAATATTTTCTTACAGTTTGCAAAACAAATTATTTGATCACACTTTGATTGGAGTGTTTGAAAATGTTTTCCTTATTCTGTTTTTCCTTTTAATTTGTAACTGAAATTCAGATAAGGCTTCCATGTAAAACAATACCATTCAGCTTATAAATTTAATACAATTAATGTATTATGTCTATTAACTACAAGTAACAATTTTGGAGATCTAAAAAAGAATCAGAGTTGATCAGAATTTGCTGGAATTTCACTGAGAGCATACCAATCAAACATAGCAAACTATTTTGATACATAAACATCTCAAAATATTTACACATTCTCTGAATAGCTGCAAGATCACAATGAAATCTGTACAGTTCTATTAATATAGAATAAGGTAGGTTTCCATAGTATGTGAAATTATTGCATATTAATTCATTAATCATTATGGAAATACCATGAAGTTGCAAAGTAAAGCTTCAAGAAGTCTTGAAATGTAAAAAGTATAATTGTCAGCAAAATCATAATTCTGTCCATTCTTATTTACACATTTATAACACAGTGACAACCTTTTATATGTGCAATCACACCTGTCATACAGATTTACAAGCCTAAGTAGACCTTGTTTAGGCTACTCAGTTTTAAATTTTAATTTGCCATGTCCAGTGTGCAATCTCATTCTATCCAACCCTCTTACTAGTGAATTTGAGTCCATCTAGTAGAGAAGACAATGGCATATAACAAGTGAGTCAGAAAAAAGTTGGATGGAAGTCAGTGAATGGGGTAAGAGACCACACATTGAGGATAAAATAAATATGTAGTTTAAAACACTTGTTTCATTCATAGAACACAGAATGAGGCAAGGGAAAAATAGCATGTGACTGAGAAACACATTGTAATGAGTACACACAAGGGACAACATTAAAATTACACCAGACATCATAGCTTTAGCATTCTCAGACTTAGGCCATAGGCCCATAAATCTTTATAAGCATGATGTGCTGTATATAAGATAAAATGATAATACTTTGTGTTCTTTTCCCTTCTTCCTATTAAATAAAGCAATAAACAGACCATTTTGTCCATGACATCCTTTGAAAAATCTTACTTGTGGATAACACTTTGGAGCAGACAACAAATGAATGCAGAGCCCTAGTCAGACCTAAGCATATTTGCAATTCCCATGAACAAGAGTGATATTTCCAACACCACTGCTGCTCACACATTGCAACTATCACAAAAGTGTTATCCAATTTACAGTAAAGATTACTCAAAATTTTGCAGAGAAAATCTACTCTATTTTGACTACAGTAAACTTGATCCAACTCAGTGAAATACAGGGTACATTTTTTTCACTTTGTGAAAATCTAGCAATCTTTTAACAAACATATATGAGGCGGTAACTTATTTTCATACATTCACGTTTTTTCCTTACTAAAGGATACCATTGTTTGCCTAAAAAACAATTTATGTTCAAAGAAATTCTAGTTCTATGAGAATATGGTAAAAAATTACATTAAACCATTTCAATATATGAATCCACAGTGACAGCAAAAAAGCACTATAACATTTAATGGTACATCTGCAATTCATTTCATTCCATCAGCCAAAAGATGCATTTATATTGTAGCTATTACATTTTGAGAAGAGTTTAAATTACAAAACTTGAGAGAGCTTCAAAGCAAATCTTAATCTAAGCACCTTGATCTTGATGGCCCAGTTAAAAAAAAATTAAGATAGAAGAGAACCTCTTCAACAAAATGCAGAACAATTGTACTTAAATCGAGTTATTTTTAATTTCCTTTCATAAATCAATTAAATGTACCAACCTGGGGGTTCGAGCATTTTATTTCAAGGGACTCAAGGTCAACATGGAGGCAGACAACAAATGAGTGTCTGGATTCTGGCCCCGAAGCAAGCAGTTTCTGTGAAGTAACAGCTAAAGTAGAAGTACAGCCCATTGGTTCCACTAAATTAAGTGTCATCTGTTGTCCAAGAAGAGTATACATACTGAAATGATGCAGACTAATAGTCCATGGAAAGGCATCACCTAATGATTAAAGAAAGGGAAAACAGTTAAATATTTGTATCATAAACACTAAGGTATGATTTTCTCAAAACACAGTACAGGCCTTATCCTAAACCCACTTAGAAGTCAGCAATTGCTGTCCATGAATACTAAATTAATCCTGAACCCTCAAAAACATAATTCAACTACCAATTCCATTCTACACCTTGAAATCTAAACAATAGCAATATATTTTTTTTCTTTTTCTTTACAAATTTTTAAAAACTGAATGGGTGATTTTTAACCCCAAACTGTGAACAAACATGTACAACACAGTCTTTAAAGAATGTACTTTTTGCTTTATTTGATTTTCCTCAAAATTAGGAGTATTCTGAAACCACTCCCCACTTATTTCAGCACATGGGGTGGCAGAGGCAGTTCCTTACATTATATACTCTGTAGCTTACACGTTTTTCTTCTGAAAATTTACAGATCGCATCTCAACAGAGTGGTGCCAAAGGGTAAAGCTTAACCCAGTGCACAGCTCAGTGAATGAGAACTTCACAGAATCACAGAATGCTTGAGGTTGGAAGGGACCTTTGGAGATTATCTAGTCCAACCCCCCTGCCAAGCAGGGTCACCTAGAACACGTTGCACAGGATCGCATCCAGGAAGGCTTTGAATATCTCCAGAGAAGGAGACTCCACAGCCTCTCTGGGCAACCTGTTCCAGTGCTCTGTCACCCTGGCTGTACAGAAATGTTTTCTAATATTCAGCCGGAATTTCCGTGTTTCAGTTTGTGCACGTTGCCTCTCGTCCTGATGCTGGGCACCACTGAAAAGAGTCCAGCCCCATTCTCTTGATACCCTCCCTTCAGGTATTTGTATACATTGATAAGATCCCCTCTCAGTCTTCTCTTCTCCAAGCTGAACAGGCCCAGCTCTCTCAGCCTCTCCTCATAGGAGAGATGCTCCAGTCCCCTTGACACATCTGTCCAGCTCTGACTAGATTAATGCAGTACGAGCTGGAAAACAAAGAAGCAACAGATGAACTTTGTTGTTATAATCACTGCTGCCTTCACACTTCAGTAATACCTTTGGTGTGGGACACCAGAGAGTGACAGAACCTACGGTGACAACCGCTAACTTGCCTTGATGCAGAGGAACTCAAGGAGGATGGCCTGGGGATATATGACAATGAAGGCCATTGGTGGTTTATGCCGATAATCTAATACAGAAAGCAATAAATAGTGAAAACAACAGCTCCTTAGAGTGGGAGGAGAGAAGGGGGAACAGACACATATATATACACATCCAATGCTGGAGAAGGCTGAGCCCGAGGTGGTACTGCAATGTGTGGAAGTCAGGACCCAGGACATTGAACAATCTGGATGAGTGTCCCGTTTCCCTGCATCTGGGGTCTAAACTGAACTGAAGGGGCAGTGGTCTTGATTGGTACTGGTGTGTCATGTGAATGTGTGTCACAGAATAGAAATCTTAGAATAGAAATCAATCTCCAGCTGCTAAGCCCATCATTCTCATTAAATGAATTTTCTATTGTGTACATCACTGGCGTGGCTTTGCTCTTGCCACTGCCTCCCTTTAATTCCCCAGTAACAGAATAGTGATGTATTTTGTAAAAACAAATTACTACAGACATACATTGAGTACTCATTTCCTGTATTTAGAAGGAAGCCTACCCAGAGAAGTGCCTGGCAGCCTATCATGAATCATTATTGAGAATAACCAGTTGGCAGTGTCCACAACAAAACGATACTGCCTTGATAAAATCAGTTTTCTTTAGATTGTCAATAGATGGGGAAAAAAACAGACAGGAAAATTCACCAAAGCAGGACCAGAGAGAGAATTATTTGGGTCAGTCTTCAGAAGGCCAACAGGAACTCTTTTTCATTAGAGAAAACCTTTAACTGCTCTACCAGCCAGAGCTGAAAGGAACCGCCTGAAGAACCAAGAAGACAGACCATGTAAACTAAAGGAATATCCCACATTTGATAACTGGGTCCCAGAGAAAGAATTTTGGGTCTGCAAGAAACTGTGAACCAAAACCCAAAGAATGCTCAAACAGAAGTGAGGAAAATGAGACGATGAAAGATATGTGGGTAATTCTCATTTCACATGCAATATATAGTTTTTTTTTTCCTCTTTAGAAATATAGGAGCATAACAATTACTTCAGATTTGTTTCCTCTAAACAAAGTTTCATCATTCCATGAGGAAGTTGGGCCTTTTTGTCCCAACTTGAATGACAGAGAGTCGGTGCCCAGCACGTGAGCCTTCAATCCACCAGGAGAAAGTGTCTGCCCCAATTCAAAGTAATGTAAAAATAACTGGATGCAGTCTTGGATCCAAACATAGCACACACATAAGCATCCAGAAATCTCAGCCAGGACAGAAAAAATCTTCATCTTTGTACAGAGCACACTCATTTGGAGGAAGCAAAGGACAAAGTTCTCCTTCCTATATCAAAATTTGGAAGATTATTTGGAATGATGTTTTATTTTTCACAACTTATGGCCTGGAATCACAGGGATAAGAAGAGTCCAAATTAATCTGATAACCCAGAAGCATGGGAGCCAGTCTTAAGAATCAGAACACAAGATGGCAGATAAATACAAATGTACACTAGGATGGACCCTCAGGGTCTCACAGAACAATAAATAACTTGAACTTGAATATTTAAACAATATACGGAGAGTATGTTTGCTGCCTTTTGTTGCATATTCAACACTGTCCTGCTGAGCAATCATATTGCTGAGAAATACTACAAATTAAGTGTTAACTCTGACTGATTTTTAAAAGACATGTTAGAAAAGTTTTGAAATTAAAATAAAAATGGATCCAAATATCTTTCTATCATATTATTTTAGCAAGAGTTCTATTGTTTGATCCACAAGCGACACCAACAATAAGCTTATATAGTCAGGAGTATATATCAGGAAAGTCTGTGTATCTCATGCTAAGAAAGAACTGAAAACTTCAGTAGTTTCTTTTGCAACTATGACATACTGAAGAATTCAGCTCAGCCAAAGTAACATGAAAATATTTTGGAAAGGTTTCAGATTAGAAATTTAAAAGTAGTTAGCAATCTGTATTTTTTCCAAGTTCAGGCAGCCAAGAAATACAAAATATTAATTGTAATAGATGGAAAAAATTCAAATGCAAAGTCAACTCTAATGACATGTTTCTAATTACTGTGCACGATCTTTGTTTTTTTTTCTGTGATCTCCACAGTAAATTAACATTGAATATATTTCAGGGATTAGAAAGCATCTTTGAAGAGAGATGCTAACTATTCTACGCTGCATACAGTATCTACCTTAAAAGGAAAACATCATATTTTATCAGATGTACAGAAACCACATTATGTTGAACAAACACTACAGTACATATATGACAAATTTACAACTATAAAATCCCCCTTATTTTCATCAGCTACCTCCTTCTCAGCTCCGTACACACTATGTGACATTCTAACATTATACTAGAACTGTCTGCCTAATAAACGCTTGTTTTGTGGTTGTATTTAAGTTTGCTTTATTTGTTTAAAAAATAATAATTGCTTACATGCATTCATTTGCAGATTGGCTTTATGAAACTATTTCAGCAACTCAAAGTGTTATCCATCAAAAGCAACACTGTTTATAGATTTTATTTCAAAACTCATTTAGTAGGAATAAAGGAAGGAGAAGCCAGTGCCACACTTCACAGACGCTTTCTCTATGTGTCTAACCTTACCATCCATGTACACGATTGTTTCATCATCTAATTGCTGAGATTCTTTTACACTGAAATATTGTGTAAAACTTACATTGCCTTCAATAGAACCAGAGTTCACCCCACATCTCTTAATGGCAAGAATATAAAAGATACACACGAAAGACCCCTAGTATGGTTGAAGATTCTGGTTAGTTCCTGACCTACAGCTGTCATAAATACATTTAATTTCTCTAAAGATCAGAACTGATTTGAAAAACTTGAAAATGTATTCATTAAGATCAACTGTTTTGATAAATTCTTAAATTTATAAATGCCACTTTTAGGTCTTTGCCAGTTGGATGACCTGATCACCAGACAATTTTCTGGAATGCCAAACAATTGGCATTCATCATTTATCTGCTATTTGCTACAGTTCGGCAAGACTCCTTTTCTACTGAGTGAGTTACTTTTGCAATATGTATAATTGTAAGTTTTTGCTATGTGCAAGCACTTTCACTGGTAGTTATCTGATGTACTTTCTGTTTCTTAGCTAGAGATAATGCTCATTATAAGCCTTTCCATATGTAGGAGATACAATATTGATAAATGTACTTAATTACTAATAATTTTGTTACATGTTTGCTCTTGCTTTTATACAACACTTCTCTTTATTTTAAAAAACATATTGCAGAAGTGGCAGTTGTACACAACACTGTATACAATGCTGACAGCTGTACAAAAGATAAATTTTGTTTGTTTAAAATTAGTAATGGTAGGATAGAGACCATGAAAGCTTTATCATAGACAGGATTTTGGGTCTATTGCCACACTTGCTAAAGGTATGCTTTGGAAACTTCAAAAAGCATCTTGATTGCTCTGTCTTCCATTCTTGTTCTGTACCTGCAATGCAGTGTCTTCACATGGGTTTCCAATGCATTTACATTTGCATGCAACACGCAGTGTTTAAATAAAAAAGATATTGCAATAATTACTTATTAGGTCAGCATTGTACTCAGTCCCAGTCATGTGACACAGGAGCAGTTATACAAGCACATATATTAGATGCACCCAGTTGAAAGCACTGAGAGCTTTGATCAAGTTCAGCACTCTGGCAGATGAAATTTAGTTCTACAGACTTCAAACATAAGCACAAACACGCATGCCTTGCTAACTTAAGCCCAGCTATTCAAGAGCTCACACAGATGAAAAGGTGTTTAAGTAGAACTTCATTGCGATTCAGATACTGAAGAACGTCACTAAAATGTGAGACCTTATTTATAAAGTCATTATCCATAACAGATAACTTGAATACAATAATTACCATGTTGTACAGATGGTGACGTTGAATATAAGCTGAAACAGATCACTATTTGAATGTCAAAAAGTTTTCTATTAAAAACCGGCCAAATGCCTTAAATACTCATAATTTACAGAAAGTATTTTTCAGTTTTTATATTGAAATACAGCATTATTTTAATCTAATGCAAGATAATAATTTCTAAGAATGGCCAACATACTGCTGCCAAAACTCAGCTGCCTTTTTTGGGTGTTCAAATCTATATGCTCCTATTGTATTGTAGTAGTTTATTATCGAAACATTTCATTAAAATTAATTCACACACTAGTGTCAGAAGTCCTAATTTTCTACTTTCCTACAAGTCACCTGATAACTCACTGAGTTTAAACATATGCTACAAAATATCTGTGAGGTTATATAATTCATCATATTTCACAAACAAAAGCCATCTCTCAGGGATTGCCCTCATATTTAAATGTTTGGAATACAGTGATTTACATGATTGTCAGTATACTGTGATCCATATGAGAATGTGAATGTGATACCTAGCAATTGCAGCAACAATTGGCAACAATTTGAAGCTATTTTAAACACTTTTTTTCTGTATTTTACTGTCTTACCTAAATACCTGTATCTTACTGTATCTTACCTAAAAATAACGTATTTACAAAGACTGATTCATAAAAGTTACCAATATGAACCCAGAGAACATTTTACATGTGTGAGTTATGGATTATTTAAAAAAAAAATCGAAGCAGGGGGAACAAACTAACAAACAGGAACTAATTTAAAAATATGAGTGGAAGCCAGGAAAATATTCTAAATTAAAATAATTAAAATGCAAACTTCTAAACACAGGAAGACTTCATAGATGCCAAAAATGTTCTCATTCTTACTCTAAAACATAGTCTACATCCAAAGCAACATTTTAATTCCCTTCATGCCTTCAATTTCTTTTCCTAATATAACATTTTAAATATGAATGCAAAAATTTTCAGAAGACCATTTAGCAGTCCAGAAGTCCGGTCCAGAACAACTTTTGTCCAATTGCAACTTTACCACATTTTATCCTACCACTCTCAGGGGTTGCTAGAGAGAATATATATATGAATTGTCAAGTAGTTGAAGTTAGATGCACGCAAACATCCACAGAAAGTCACAGCTCACTTTAAGCAGTTCCATAAACATTTCAGTCCTGCTCTTAAACTGAGTTTCTAACTACTTATTTTCTCCTTTCTAACTGTTTTAATTTCTTCAGTGAGTACTACCTCATGGATAATAATCGGATCTGAAATTTTCTCACGGGCTTCATTTGAGCTATAAAGATAACATAATTTAAAACTTTTTTTTTTAAAGAACTTAAGTTGTGTTTGTTATTCAACAGAAATTCAACAGAATACCTCATTCTTTACATACATAAATCTATTTCTGATCATAAGCTACTTAGTATGAATGAGATAAGTTATGTTTCCAAATCAAAGTACTATACTTAAAATGTTCTTTTAAGTATCCCTATAAACTACAATTACTTCAGAAAAGACATGTATGAGAACTCTGAAAACAAATGGAAAGACCTGATTGTGGGATATTGTTTAAGCTATTTTTACAGTTTGTTGACATCTTAAGTCTTTGTGAGTGAGCTGTAATATCCCCAAATGCCAGTAGGACTATGCTCCCTTTTCCTCCTCTTTTAGATTTTCATGTGATAAGAAAAACGTATGACTGAGCACACAGTTTTCTTAAAAGTAACGATGCATCCTTGTAAATAAGCCTTTCAAATCATCTTTATAAAAGAATGAATAATTCAAGAAAAAAGTTTCCAGGACAAGCAAGGTTGAATAAACACCATTTCATAGAGGTAGCATGTTTTAGGAATGATGCTATGTCCCTGAAGTCTTGTTCAAAGACAGAATGCAAATTAGAAAGACTCCCAATGAAAGTCCGTAAACATTATTTACCTCTACATGGGAAGAAACAAAGAAGTTAACTTAAAAGCTTTGAAAAAATTTTGTAATAGTCTGTTTAAGGGGGAGTTTTGGCATGGGAGAAGGCAACAACTCCATTAGAGAATCAAAAATATCAAGATTGTGAGAACTTCTGTTTGGCATTATTCCCAGAGCACAAAGCCACACACAAATAAATTCCTTACCATAGGCTTTATCCCAACCAGGGGGATTCTTTTCTCTCACTAGGATCTTTCCTTCAAATCTGGGTTTGACAAAATTCAAATGACTTCTTACTTTCATAAATGGTTTAAATTACATCATCAGCTTAAAGCAAACAAAAGACTTTTCTTAAATTTATTTATCTTTTATCTGTCACTATGATTAGCAAATTAGATCATTCCTACTGAAAGTAATCAGGAAAAAACACATTACCTTTCTCTCTCTCTTTTTCCCCCCAAGTAGGCTGCATTTTGCACACCTCTGATATGACTTTCAGTATTAATAGCTAGTATTTTGTTTCTGTTGATGCAGGTTAAGTTAAAATACAGGAAGTAGCAGAAGAGTCCAATGTAAATGGTAGAACAAAAGGAGAGGGAAAACACTTACAAGTCCAAACAAATTTCAGATGGCAAAAGCAGAGTAGCTCTTGAATATGCTTCTACCTCAATTTTTCACAGCATACCTTTTATAACCGCTTCTGTTTCAGCAATATATATGCAGAAAACAACATTTTTTTTCCCAGAAAATGCTGTCACAAAAGCAGTATAACAACTGCTGCATCTCCCTCCTGTCATCTTCAAACAAATACACAAAATAAAAACAATTCTTTCCATTTATGCCATTTACTTTGGTCATTTCTAAGGACTCAATTTCTCACAAAATCATATTAAACATAAGTAGCTTGCTTTCACTTCGTAGGTCCTTTACAACTTATCCCCTCTATTTCTCCATCAGTTGCATAATGTTAAAAGTTATTTTTTCCCTCAAATTGGTCCACAATTCAAACCTCTATCAAATATTAGCATTTCATATAAACACTACCAAACTTTTTCTCATCCTTACCCTATGCACAAGAGCATCCCACCCGCAAACATTCATACAACCTTCTCAATTTTTTCTTATATCTCTACAAAAACCTTGCTACAATGACCTACAGACACAACCCAGAACATGACTGTTGCTTATCATGATGACCAATAAGGTCTCATTGTTCTGATAGTCTGCTATATGTACGAATTTCTTTTTTTCTCTCACTTTGCATTTTAGATTGAAGACACTTTTTTTTTTTTTCCCCCAGAAAAGGTGGCATAAGATATTTTTCCCCACCTGCCTCCATTCTGTCTTGGAATTCACAGCTCACTGCCCCCTCTGTTGTGTCAAACCAACTGTTCGTGGCTACATGATAACTTGAATGACAAAACCACTGCAGGTAAAAACAACACTTCTGATTTTTTCTGGTTTCACCAAACATTTAAAACATAACACAGTAAAGATGGCTCACTGATAATGAGTTTTACTTTGATCTCCATGGGGCAAAGATTGTCATTAGTATTCTTAGCCATCAATAATATACAACATACTGCTTAAAAACCACCAAGGCATCACAAGTTTTCCAAATAAAATGAAGATAACTTTCATATACGTTATAAATGGAAATTATAGAATAAGCTTTTCTGAATTTAATCACATTACCTTCTTCAAGGATGGGTCTCAGCACAACAAATGGAATTTCCTGCAGTGGTTCCATATGTTTGTGTCCAGCACTCATAATCTTTATCTGTGGCAAGCAGACAACTAGTGTGCCAGGCATACTGGCCTGGCCATGGTACCAGCTTCGGACAGTCCCAGGAATGTCACCTGATACAATAGTACTCGGGGAAGGCAGGCTGTCATTTGGAAGGAATACGCAACATGATTGCACTTCAAGCTGAAAAAACAAAGTCAGGAAAGATTTCTCAGAAGCAGACTATAATTTTTTTCCCCTATATGGCATATTCATTTTGGTACAAAATCTCAAGTTACTCATCTATCACACTTGATTTAAAATGCTCTTAGTTCTTAGTAGAATTAAGAGGAAAGATGGCACAAAATGACAGAAAATACTACATTCTTGTAATATTTTATTATGGAAGGGGAGGGAAGAAAAAGTGTCATTTTGGTCTGTAAATTTCAACACAAAGATGTTGCCATGCAAACTGAACATGTATCTACCTACCTTTCGACAGGTTTTTACACGAAGCATGATTGAGTTAGAAAATTTTCTCACAATAAAGCTGAGAAAGTTCTCCTCTTTTGGCAGTGCATTGGTTTTTGTTAGCAACAGTTAAGTCTCTAGAACTAACCAACATTTTATATGCTCTTAGTTTCTATAAAGACTTGAATAAAGAGTTATTTCATGGAGAATTCTGTCTTTACTTTGTAGTCAATAGTAATGAGTGTGTACAAAAAGGTTAATCATCAGGCAAACTAGAAAAAATATAAACCTTAGTGAAAAACTGACTTTAAAAGAAATGGATAGGTGCATACATACATAAAAAAAGAAGTGAATAAAGTTCAGCTTTTGCCCTGTTTTCACTGCAATCAGATATAGTACACGTAATTTCATATGAAATAGCACTTTTTGTTCTTTATGTTCACACAGCGCTGTTACTCTGAAACATTTCTGACCATTCAGCCTTCTCCTTATGAACTTCTAGCAAGGTTGAGTGAGTCCAAATGAAGAACTGAACTCATCGTGACTTGTTAATTCAGAGGTGGTGTAAGCTGTAGAGTGTTAGTCTTCCTTGGCTCTTACAAGCAATGTTCTGCACCTGGATATCAAATAGCCCTAACAGCCTGCACACTTGAACGCTTTGTTAAGCAAGTATAAACTATGATTCAGTTCACTTCTTCATAATAGTCTGGAAAAGTCTAGTGTACAAAATATTGGATACAAAATGTTATTTGTAGCTGTGATAAAGGAACATTTGTTTGCTGTCAACTTTTGTAACAGAGTCTTCCAATTTGACATCATTAAAGACATCATAGCTTAAAATTGATAACAAAGGTTTGTACACCATACCCCATTCCCTTAAGGCTAATAATCCCTTAAGACCGCAATAGTGATTTGTAATAGAACTGGAATTCCTAACTAGCCTAAGTACTTTGCCAGCCTAGCGAGGAGAACACAGATATTCATCTTTATTTCAGCATTTCTGTGCCCTTTTGCTTAGATGAACTGACAAGAATTTACTGCAGAAAAATATAAGTAGAATTTTGCAAAAATAAATACATTGTTTCATGAAGTCTGTGTTTGTTTCTAGTTTTAGAACTGTTTGAGTTGTAAAATGAAGTTAATTACATCTTTGATAAGTAGTTTATTGATCCAAGGTTGCAGAGTGTACTTTATTTATACTGGATGAAAAGCAACAGTGTATTGTTACAGATGTAATAGATTTGGATTTTTTTTTTTAACCGGTAAATTAGTCATGTCAATTTGCAAAGATTTTTACAGTGACACGTTATATCATTTTCTGGTCTATTAGTAATAAGTTGCAGGTCATACCATTGTGGGATAATGATAAATAGATGACAAAAGAAGTTATGATCAGTATAACTTTTGTTTTACCAGTGCACTTACTGAGTAAACAGTTTATAACAGATCATCCATATATATATATATATATATTCATGATGACTAACATCAAATGCTGCCTGGATATACAAACCATGTGGTAATAATAATCCAAAAATTCCACCAGCTTGGAGAGATGCAATACTTTATCACACTACCAGCAGCAGGATCTACAGGAGATGTTTTACAGAGTAATCTTGAGAAGAGCTCGCAATACTCAGTAGAGTTTTTACACTTAATTTACAGTTCAGTACAGCTTTGTATTGAAGACAAGTTCTTCGGATCATTTTTGTATTATTTTACTGCATCAAGAATATTGAAGTAGGATCACAACAGTTTCACTCCTTCAAATGCTTGAGAGAAATTTGCGTATAAATAGATGGCTATTTCAGTATTCATTTTCAAACAATTGCATGGGAGTTGGACAATGAATTTTGATGGGGTTTACATGATAGCATCAGACCTTCAATATGTAAAATTACAGATTTGCTTACAGCTATGGTTTGTAAACTTGTGTTTCATTTCAAGTTTTATACGAATAAGTGAAATTTGCAAAATATTATTGCAGGATTGCAAAAGCCACCACAACGAACATATGGCAAAATTCCACATTTTAGGGTAAATCATGCAATTATTGTAATAATATAAGAAATTGCCAACTTGGATGCACAAAGGCCCAGTAAGTGCAAATTCAAGCATTTGAATTGCACCTGTTGAATTTCTCACATGCAGGTTCTGCTAACACAAAACTACCAACTTCAATTGGATTTCTATATGTTTGGCTGACAGAATCTGGAGATCTCTCTAAGAACAAGTCCCACCAAAGGAATGGAGGAGTGCACCTAAAAGGATGGAATTATATGTTGGACAAAAAGTGAGAATGTGTGCTACAGATTGTTTCACCAATCAGAAAGTGCTTTAAAATATATGTAGTCCAAATATCTTAAAATTAAACTACATCAATAGCATATATTAAAGCTATCATATAAATCTTTTTACACTTTTTAAATAACTGTTAAACTGTGTGTCTAAAATTGTGAATTTAATGTAAAATGTGACTGATTTATGTAACTGAATATAAATCTGCAGCAGTAAATCTTGCATTAATGTAAGGATCTGACAATCCAAGGGAAAGAAAATGAAGTAATCTGCCAGTAAGAAGTCCTCAAGCTGGGGGTCAGATCCTGTTCATGGAAACCATCTGGTTGGGACCCTCCAAGCCACACCAAACACAAATGATCTTTTAAAAAAATATCCTATTCATTAATGCTTCGCAGCTGCACTGAGTGTTACTTCATTTTTCCATGGCAACATCCTTTCTGTTTCAAGGATCTTATTTCAGTTTTGGTAGCAACGTGTTCTTTTGCCAATACTGAAAACATTCATGTGTTAAAGAGAAGGAATTATTACAAATTCTTGAAACAGTATCACCCTCTATTTTCATTTCTATTATGTCAAGGCCTACACATACTAAGTAATGTATGCTAATGATAAACCTATGAAGTAAGCAGTATTTTCCCTTCTACTTTCAAAAAGTTACTCAAAGCATATTGCTCTAAGCTTTTACTAATATATAAACCTAAAAAAGCATAATGACTTTAAGATGTCAGTTGTATAAAAAGGAAACTATTTAGTTATTGGAATAAATGGAGTATTTTAATTCATATTTTAATAAGAAGAGAATGTTGCTGTATAGAGAGAACTGTGAAATATATATACTGCATAAGAATTAGGTCTTCAAAACTGAGGAGAGTGGGTGGGGAGGAAGTGGGAGACACCAAAGCAAAACAAGTGACAGTCCATAGTTATTCTGCACAAGCGCAGTAAAGAGGGAAAGGTTATACAAGAGCCTCTACAGCCTTTTATGACAGTGATACAATGAGATTCACTTCCCTAACCCACATTTTACAGCTATGTAAACCAATTAGAGGTGTTGAAGATGACCTACTAGGTGATGCTCACATAAAGCTGTCTCCTGGGAAATGGCCTCTCTCTGCGTTAATCATCATTCATCATATTCTCTTGTCAGAAAGGCTGATATGTTTTTCAGGGAGTTTCAGATACAGAATATAATCTTGTAATTACTCCCCAAACTGCAAAGATCCACTGTTACACATACCATGTGGGGGTTATGGTGTAGTTGTTATTATAAGATTCAGCCTCTGACACCCAAATTAGTCTAACCCAACTTGACCATTTGCAGTTGAGCCAGACAGCACTGTCTGTTAGAATTTTAAAAGGTAGGCAGGAAATTTGTGTTTTAAAGTTAAACAAAAAAAAATAAAAAAGATAAAAAAGATAAAAAAGGAAAGTAGAACACGTGAGTATGAGAACTGAAAGAGCAGGCTACCTTTACATACAAAGGAGTGTAATAAGGATCAGCTGCATTTTGCTTTGACCACTTGAAACGCTATGTCTTAGCACTACGCAAGTGCTACACTAAGCTCCATTTAAAAAAGCTTTTACTTAGTTACAGAAAACTTTATCTGACAATTTGTGATAAGTAACTATCTTAAGAAATCATCCTATCTCATAACTGCTGAAAAAGTGTTCATAGCTGCAATTCTTAAAAGTCACAAAGTCTTTCTGACCCAAGAATAAAGAACACTGTTCAAAGAATAGGAGCTCTACTCAATCTCATCTTCAATTTCTGTTCTTTCAGTCAATGTTTCACTTTGACTAAAATTTTGTATAAGTTATATGCCTCAAAGAAAATATTATTTTCAATAATTTCAGGAAACAGACTCATTTTTTTTTTTTCAAATAATTTCAGGGATATTTAAAGGCATGTGGAATAGCTGGCTAAGTTTTATAAGCAATAATTACACTCTCAGTTGGCATTCATTGCAAGATTGCTCATTAATTCATTTGCTTTTAATAGAGATCCTTCATTATTCTCACTGGAATCCAGAATTAACAACCAATTAAAAATAATTGTGTTTATACTGCTCCACAATTTTAGCAACTATTAGTATGAAGAACACGTGAAAAGTGAGTATTAACCTCCTACACTGTAACTGCCAAAAAAACTTCAAGGCTGCATATAAAATCCTACAACAATTAAATAATAAAAGCAACTTTTTACAGTTAAGTATGAAAGTCTTTTCACTAAAATACTAATAGCTTACCACAACTCCAATGCACAAAATCTTCATGCACTATTCTATCATTAGCAAGCCAGGGCTAGGGCTAAGCAAGTACCAGCTTTGGATCCAAAATAAACTTTCCAGTTACTTTGGTTCCAAGCACATATACTTGCTCAAACTTCCACTAAAAGAATAATCCTTTGATGATTTTAAGTTATGAAGTTCTGTTTTATCTGACGACAACTGTAGACTTTTCTGCTCTACAATCATGTTAATAAAAGATCCAGGAACATGAAAATAACTTAGAAAAAAAGCCTAGAGTCTAAGTGCTCCAGTATTTAACCAGAAAAAATATGCCAGAAATTTGGCTTTTTCCTATCCACAGAAAATCTAAATACACAGTGTATTTTATTAAAGGTATAAATATATTATACTGTACTTGAACTGAAAAAGAGAGTCATAACCCTCCTCTTGTTATAATCTACACATTGTTTGCACAAATTCAACCTTCCCATTTAGGCTGGTATTGAAGGAAAAAAGCTATGTATATGCATTTATGTCTTGAAAAATACATTTAAATAAAATAGGCAAAGGAACTGCTCCACAAAAAGAAATACTAGTTTGAACAAAAACTTTTTTCTTCTCCTTTGTAACAGGCAAACAATTTTTAACAAGTCAGTATCTTACCCTTATCTTATTTTTCAGAACATTTCACATTCACTTTGTTGGTTGCTCATGTAACAAAGCTTACCATGAAAAACGTGAGCAGAAGAAATTGACAGTATCTTAGTCCTTATTCAATTTCTGCCACTTAGAAAGAATTCAGCTCTTCATCATCCTAATTACTTGATTATTACTTTTATTATGACTCAAACTGTAGGCCTCATTTATATAATTTCATTGTGCTAGGTACCACCCAGACACATAACAAAAATACATTGATTCCTTCAAACAGCTTAGAAATGATCTCTCCCGACTCCCCTTATTTAGTCATTCTCGTCTCATCTAGGTAACAACATTAAGAAAGAAGGGAAAACAAGCAAATATACCTATGAAACATTGATAAAAAAACTGAATGAAACCTAAATCAAGTTAATAGAAAGCGTCTCCTCAACTTCATTATGTTGTGCAGGCGCAAATCTGAAGTTCTTGCTCAGAAAAAACTTAAATCTTCAAACTTTCAAATACTTTGAACACAATCGAATTATTTTCTGCATCAAAAAGGAGACAGACACAAATTCTGCAAGGAGGCTGTATATAAATAAATATTTTTCTTGGAAGGAGGGAGGAAAAGGCATCCATTTCTGTCAATAAATTTTAATTTTAATTTAATTTTATTTCATTATGAAAATAGTTCTGCTACCACATGCTGGTGTACCATAAAATACCATTCTCATCGAATGTACTGTTCAAAAGGCACAGTTTATAATAATTCTAAGTTAGGGTAATTTCCAAGCAGGCACTTGATATATACTTGGAAGCCCAGAGTCCTAATGCTAGCATTTCTAAGCCATCTAGATTTGATCATGTAATCAAAACACTGGATTTCTAACATTGCCTTTTTTATAGCATGCATATATTTTGATACATGAAAACTCTGCTTTTACTGATCACAATCTAGAGCAGTCTAGGATGAAAGAATTAAATCTGAGTGATCATCTAATTGTCCTTAATAAAAAGGTATATAGGTAAGCATCTGAGCCATCACTGTATAACACTGTCTTGTATAATACACCCCTCAAAAATATATATCATATACACTTTCCTCAAATATTTTTAAAAAGGAAGGTATTCCACAAATCTAACTATGGATAAAAAAGGTAGCTAACTACATTTATAACACAGAAGTGTGACAAGCATTTTTTTTCTTGACATAGCTTTTTTAAGGATCTTTCCCTTAAATATAGAAAGTGTTTTGAAAACTAATAACCAAAAATGAAAGAATTCCTAGCTTAATTTACCAAAAATCTGTATTTTATTTTTCAGCCTCTAGGACTTTGAAACTACTGAAATAAAACAATAAAACCTGGGAGCTCCTTTAAAAACCCTCCATAAAAAGCACTAGGATGCATAAAAAATATCATAAAGTTTGGAAAGACATAGTTTTTCTCACTTCCTTTTCATCTTACCTGAAGTGTAAGGCGCTTAACTGCATTCCATACTCTTCCAATAAATTCTTTCATTCTTTCTTCAGGACTTCTGCAGCTTTCAGATGAGTTCAGCATGGTTTTCACGGGAAGTGACAAAGGGCGAGATTCTAATGCAAACAACAAAACTGAGTTATGCAAAGAATATACTAAGTAAATACTTACTGTTAGCAAAGAAAAGGATTACTTATTTTAAATTCTAAAACAGATCTTCTCTCACTATGTATCTCACTATCTCACTACATATGTGATAATAGTATGTAGCTTCTATTACTGGTTTCAAACTTGGCAATACAACTGTATCAGTTAAGCCTGTTAAGAAATGCAATGTTTCAAAAGCATTTGGACAAATACTTAAACTTTTTTAATGTAAACTGCTAAGGAAATATGAAGAAGAATGCTTGACCTAAGCAAATTAAGTCAGTTTTCAAAGTGCAATAATCTATTTGGTGATAGAATAGCAGTAAATGAGGTTTTCATGCACACTGCTGCCCGGGTAATGTAAAAAAGGTTTTAGCTTTTTGAACTTGTAAGAAATGAACCCCATATTAAATTACAGCCTTTGATTTGTTTTCTTTAAAAAAATCACTTAGCAAAAACTTTGAGTATGCATCAAAAAAAAAAAAAGGTCTGAAAATTAAACCATTTTCTGACTTTGTCAAGCTTAAAAGGTACTAAAATAAGTATGAAATATTTCAGCAAAATTCAATATTTTCTATTGAAAAGATAAACTTTCTTAAATTGTTAGGTATTTAATATCATGAAAAGATTTTAGAAAACAGAAGCATTAAATTGAACATGAGCATAATAGAACTACAAAAAGGAGTGGATCAAGTAGTAATCGCAAATTTATTAAAGAATGTATGAGTGGTACGTGGTTCCTCCTTTCACCTCTTACAGAGTATGTGCTCCTTTCTATGTTTTGGGATATGCACCAAATTATTGTCAGCTTCTTTAACGTTTCCAGTATTGGTCTACATCTTGTTGAGCTGACAAAACTGCAGGAAAAAATTATGAGTTCTTCATGACTTCATTTTAAACTAAATTGAAATCAGCACAAGTGTGACTATGTTTCCAAATTATACGGCTAGGAAAAATCTGTAGCATATCAACTACAGAAAAATTCTTAAAACAAAATTATGCTATCAACGGAACTCAGGTGAGCAAAATTATCTATCCCTTTATATGTATCATTGGTCTTCAGTCAATTTTGAACATGCAAGCAAACATCCAAGGAATTAAAAATGAAACATCCAAGAGGCGAATTTCTGCCAAGTGTGCAATGTTCATGCCACTTGAAGAATTAAGTTGTGATATTTTTCCAATCAAGGCTAGAAAAGACCAGAATTGATTAATATTCTAGACAAAATCCTCCAACAAATAACATTTTAATGACCTGAAAAGAAACTGAAACATTAATTTTATTAAACTGATGAGGAACCAAAAGATTCTGAGAGAAATGGTCAAAAGAGTGAGAGAGAATTTTTATCCTCTCAGATATTCCTGGCTCCAATTATGGATCTGTTAGAATTATAAACAGTTAATATTGGATCATAAGAATGTAGAAAGCATGACATGTCAGGATTGTTTGTTGTCAGTTGTTCTGCAGAGACAAACTTAAGTAAATTGTACATATGGAGAAGCAGCATGGAGTAGCTATTTCATAATACTTTCTTTCTTGACTTTTATTGCATGTAGTGAGTATTTAATCAACATTACGAATGGATTATGTTAAAATAAAGACATTTAGTGAGGAATAACTGCTCTTCTTTAACTTCTTACCCTACCTCAGTTCACCCCATCTTCTCTGTGTAGACAGGCCCTATACTACACATATTACAAGGTAAGAATTAGGAACAGCTTGACTGTGAAGAAAGATTAAAACAAAAGAGTTAGTGGAATGCGGAACTCAAGAATACAAGTGTGGTTAAGGGGGAGAACGGAATCTATAGTCATTGTGAGACTCTGCAAATACCAGAGGCAGGAAAGCCGCAGGTTAGGATGAAAAGACATGTAACACAAAATTGTATTTTACAACACAGTCAGAAGGGAATATCCTATGCCATTGAACAAATGCATTCCTTATGAGTAGGATCTAAAACTATGTTTTGCTCCAGTCTGCCATGTTTTGTTGGTTGGGAAACCACACTCCAGTAATTCTCTCAGTTAGGGGAATCAACCTTCTCACGCCAGAAACAGCTACCTATGAATTAAAAATAAAATTAGATAGCTGAAACACCACTTGTTTCTCTCCATATATGTATACCTCGAACCTGGAAAGCAGTTTAAAATTCCAGGAGTATCCATGATAGAAAACAGCTTCACTCTACTACCCCATACTCAACAAAAGACCAAAAAAAAGAAAGCCCCTGAAATCCAAACAACAGATAAAGACCCATTCAACCAGAAATCATGGAAAACAGAGAAGCCATAAGAGGTATTTCAGAGTGGAAAGAAACAAGCACAGAAATAATTCCTGGAGAAAAAAAAAAAAAAAAAGTAGTAGTCATCTGTTGTTTATTTTTTCTGTACTGGAAAGTCCCACAGCTTTGTCTGAAGGGATGCTAAGGCAGAACAATGTCATAACTCCCCATCAGGCAAGGCCATCAGCAGATGATAGCAGCTAAGAGACTGTAGTAGTCTGGTGTGGCTACCCTGTGTGTTTGGCTAGTCCTCTATAGTAAATACATAGACTGGATCAGCTCCATCTGTCTCAGTATGAAGGTTAATCTCCTAAAATAATTATGCTACTCAGCTACTACTGAACTGAAAAATCTAGGAACATTTCCTGGCACTGTAATCAGCCCTGTGTTGAAGCCAGGATCCAGTCAGCAATAGCTGGATAGAAAATAGGATTTGTCTGAAACATTTACAAACTGGTAAGAAAGTAAAAAAGGGAGGGAGGAGGGGGGCTGCCCCAGGTTGTACAAAGTTGAATTTTTAAGAAAAAACAGTATACAGATAAAATGTTCCTACTCTCATCTTCTAGTCCCATATTGCCTAAGTGGTATTTTGTTAAAAATATATGCCCCACCTTTTTCAAAAGTCACTAAGAGGCTGCCATGCTTACCAAATTCAGAGGACGCACTGGTAATGAACAGACTTCTTGAAAAGGACTGATCAGCCCAATCAGGATTGAGCTACCAGAAGCAGCAGTTTTCATAATTTATTTTACAATTTATGGCTAAAGTATAAAGGAAATTCCAAGTGACAATCCTTCAAAACGTCCTCTCTTTGAGGAGATGCCACTAAACAAGACTTAAAGGTATAAATTCAAGATATAGATGTTTTTCCTGTACAGGCATGTACCTCTTTCTTTGTGTTTTTTAGCCTGCTGGGAACTGGTTGCTTTGGAAATCTGATCCATAAAACACAAGTTTTAAAAATAAAAAGATCTTTGGAAAAAATAGTGCTACACTGTGCTATTAATATTCAGTGACCTAAGGAATGCAAAGGGTAAAATAAATCCTTTGAAGCGAGATCATTTGGGGCAAATGGACATTTCCTCCAATAAATAAAAGAAAAGATCACAGATCAGAGATTTTCCACTACTGGGGACCACTAATTATCTGTACTTACCAGTGGCCTCATGCTTTCAGTTCTTTCTCCCTCCTCACAGCTGCTAAATGAACTAAAGGCAGGTAAAATACAATGCTAATACCTTACTCCTAACTTGTATGTGGTACAGTTCTATCATATCTCATTCTTTTTGCTTGACTTCTCTCTCCTGGCCCACTGGGTGCCTCAGGCATTTTATACATTAAAAGGGTAGAGCAGCTTCATTCTGGCTGAAAAAGGTCATCCTGCCGCAGGCAAATCCATACTGCCAGTGATCCCCAAAAGCTCAGAGAGCTCCTACTGAAAGACAAGATTCATACACAGATACCCATGCAGCAGTCCACACCAGGACAGTCTCTCCACCATCCCATTGCATGACCCTACTCAAAATGTGCATCACATGACCTCAGCATGCTGGGCAAGCTTTCCTTCCCACATCACATCATCAGCCATACACTTCTCACACATCAGAACTGAGTTAACCTGAGAAAAATGCTATCGCAAACTAATCATAGATACTAAGAGACTATGGCAGCAAAACACATGAACAGTAATAGTATTTAAAAGAAGAAAGAAATCAAAGGAAAGCCTATTATTACATGGCTCTTTCTGGAAAGATTTTTCCTCTACTGAAATTAAAAGTAGTTTCCATAGCATCAAAAAACTCATTGGGGTTTCTTAATAACAATTCATATTTTCATGCATTAGATAGTTTTCTTTTTATCAGAAATAAAAACAAAAATACCAAGGTGTTTGCACCAAATGCAAACCATTGAGGAACTGATCAAGGAATCTAAGGGATTAGAAATGAGATTAAAAAGCAGTGGAGGAGAAAATTCAAACTTCAAACAACTCTGAAAAAAAGATGAAAACCTAAATGGACAGCACAACCACCACTTACTTAAAACTTCCTCGTTCTTTTTTGTAAACCTGCAGTTTTTAGTTTCTACATATAATATTGCAGACAAAACCAAAAACTCATATAAAAGCTTGTTTGTCCTTTGGTTGACATTTCAGTTTTCCTAATAAGATTGTATTTGCAGCACAACATATATGTCTGTATATCGAGATATATGAAAGCATTACAAATGAGTCACACTTTTCTATATATTATGGTCAAAGAAACAAATTCTGTTCTCAATACACTGCATTTCTATGTAATATTTTTGTTCTATGATTTGATATTAAAACAGTATATATATACAAGAAACTCCAGAAAGAGGAATATCTTGCTGAAAATGCTTGCTATCTTAATGCACTAATTTTCCTATAATCCAATTTAAAAATAAAAAGTTCACCTAAGTAGCAGGCTCATTAGGCGAGGCTGACAGCTATTTACTAATATTTTCTGAACTATCAGTACCCACCGGAAGTGTTTCAGAAATATTCATATTTTATTTCTGTGGTGGTGTATCAGAAGCTATGCCCTATGCTCCCACTGATGGATGACTGATATTTGAATTATTCATATAGTTGATTTTTTTTTTTTAAGGAAAGACTATCATGATCTGTATGTAAAAAAGTTTCACTCTTCATAAGTTGCTTGAGAAGAAAAGCATAATAAATACTCTAAAAAAAAGCATAACAACTTAAATATTCCAAATAATAGGACCAAGTTCTTTTAAGCTTATAAAATAAAAAATGCAATACATTAGCCCTCATACTGAATAGTCTTTGCATAAAGAATTTGTCTACTGGGCTTTGAGCATTTTTACACTCCACTTTACTAACAGTATAGATAATACACTACTTTTATCAATCCAGATCATAGTTGAGCCATAGAATCCCTGACAACTAGCCCAAGGAAGTACTTTATACCCAGGGAAACTGTAATAGAGAGGTGTAGTGACTAAATTAGAAAGGTCATTCAAATGAGTCAGCAGTAGAATAAATGTTAAAATACAGAATCTTTGGACTTCTTACCCAACATGCCTTTTTCTAGAGCAAAAGTATGTCAGTAAATCAAGATAAATGTGATATGAAGGCGGTTAAGCAAAAAAGCTTTCAGTGTGAAAGCAGGGAACGGCTATGCTTAGTGTTTTCTCTCATCAAATCCAATGACTGGTGCACTATTTCTGGCAAAAAAAAAAATATTTAGAAAGGACTGACACTTTTGTACAAATCAATAGTGGCCTTTCACGGGCAATATTGATCTACTATATTAGCAACTACCAAAATGTGTTGTGTGTTCATACCTAAAGTCCATGCCTGAATTTATCTTAATATCACTTAGCATTCCAAATAACTTTTAGTACATTATGAAGTAAGAATTTCAGCCTTCAGGTTTGCAAGAACTTCTCTGGTAAATGCAGGAGGAATTCTGCCTGACTGTCTGCCTTACTTTTTAAAAATACACTGAAAATTCCTTAGTCTTTTAAATAGTATATAAAAATAAACACCTGTTCTTTTTCTCTCAACTTTGATTTTTTCCATACAGAAAGTGTATTTGGTGTACTACATTGGCTTTGTGTTCCTAATGATCTTAAAGCTTAATCCAGGAGGAAATGGTTGGCAATCTGCTACAGCACTTAGATATATACAAGTCTATGGGGCCAGATGGGATCCACCCAAGGCTAATGAAGGAGCTGGTGGAAGTGCTCACCAAGCCATTTTCCATCATTTATCAGCAGTCCTGGCTATCAGGAGAGGTCCCAGTTGACTGGTGGCTACCAAACGTGACACCCATCTACAAGAAAGGCCAGAAGGAGAACCTCGGGAACTACAGGCCTGTAGGTCTGACTGTGGTGCCAGGGAAGGTTATGGAACAAATCATCTTGAGTGCCATNGCCCAAAGAGTCGTGGTGAATGGAGTTAAATCCAGTTGGAGGCCGGTCACGAGTGGTGTCCCCCAGGGCTCAGTATTAGGGCCAGTTCTCTTCAGTATCTTTATCAATGATCTGGACAAGGGGATTGAGCGCACCCACAGTAAGTTTGCAGATGACACAAGTTAGGCGCACGTGTTGATCTGCTTGAGGGTAGGAAAGCCCTGCAGAGAGATCTGGATAGGCTGGACCAATGGACTGAGGTCAACTGTCTGAGGTTCAACAAGGCCAAGTGCCGGGTCCTGCACTTGAGCCACAACAACTCCATGCAATGCTACAGGCTGCGAGATGAGTGGCTGGAAAGCTGCCTGGCAGAGAAGGACCTGGGAGTATTGGTTGATAGCCGGCTGAATATGAGCCAGCAGTGTGCTCAGGTGGCCAAGAAGGCCAACAGCATCCTGGCTTGTATCAGAAATAGTGTGGCCATCAGGACTAGGGAAGTGATTGTCCCCCTGCACGTGACTCTGGTGAGGCTGCACTTCAAGTCCTGTGTTCAGTTTTGGGCCCCTCACTACAGGAAGGACATCAAGGTGCTGGAGTGTGTCCAAAGAAGAGCAACGAAGCTGGTGAGGGGTCTGGAGAACAAGTCTTACAAGGAGTGGCTGAGGGAGCTGGGGTTGTTTAGCCTGGAGAAGAGAAGGCTCAGGGGTGACCTTATCGCTCTCTACAACTACTTCAAAGGAGCTTGTAGCAGGGTAGGGATTGGTCTCTTCTCCCAGGCAACAAGCAATAGGACAAGAGGAAATGGACTTAAGTTGCGCCAAGGGAGGTTTAGGTTGGATATTAGGAAAAAATTCTTCACTGAAAGGGTTGTGAGGCATTGGAATGGGCTGCCCAGGGAAGTAGTTGAGTCACCATCCCTGGAGGTATTCAAAAGATGTGTAGATGTGGTGCTTAGGGACATTATTTAGTGGTAGACTTGGCAGTGCTAGGTTAACAGTTGGACTTGATCTTGGAGGGCTTTTCAAACCTAAATGATTCTATGAAAGTCCAGACACAGAACTGAAGAAATCATGCCATCATATAACTAAAGTCAAACATTTTGGTAGCTAAGAGAATCCATAATAATTATTTCTCAATATAGGTATATGACCGTCCAGCCATTTAGAAGTTACTATAAATCATCTGAGCCCAGAGACCTTTTATTTAAATAACGCTTCCAAGAACTACAATCCATTTACTTTCAGGCACCCTAAGTAAATGTATCTCAGATTTAAATTCCTCTATTTTACTTATCCTATTTAGCATCTATTTAATTTCATTCATCTTCCCAAATAAATCAACAGTGATACATTCCAAGGTTCCAAGGCAGGCATGAATAAACGATAATCATTCAGTTCATTGAGCAGAAAAAGCGATGTACCAATTCTTCAGATAATCCATTGATTTCTCACCAGCCAGACTTCTCTCACATTTGCCAGGTTTTTATTTTTTTGCATTCCAACAGCTCAATTTAGCAGGAATCTAGTTCACCATTCTAGTTGTGCTTCATAAGAAAAAAAAAATCAGTAACTGCACACAGATTTGCTAACTACAGGTCAAAACATGCCACACCTAAGTTTTAAGTTTAGTCAACTCCCTGTTGACTAAAGATGAAACTTCAAATAAAAACACTGACACAGAATCAGTTGGTCTGAACAGTATGCCATCCAGCAAATTTGAGAAATACCAAGCTTGTCCTAAACACTAACTTCTACCTACTATACACCAATAGTAAGACAAAATGAGTGAATTATTTCTTCATTTTAATAATAGCTATCAAATGCAACATGTGCTTACTGTGGAGTAGTTTATGAAGAATGGAATATCTAAAATAAATACTCCTAGGTCCCTGCAGTAACAATCTTGTTGCCACCTCTTCTGGCTGAGCATAGCTTCACTGACATTGGACAACACATTGGGAAAGATCTCCTGAAAAGGTTAGGCTCCTCCTTGGTTGGTTCTTAGTAATGAATTGTAGCTCCTTCTCACCACACAGATCCATTCATTATTAAGTAAGTGATACTTGGACTTATGTAATTTTTAGAGCACTTCAGAAGTAATTTGTTTATAATCATTTCCTTTTCTGTAATGCTAGCCTAAAATGCAACAATAAAATAGAGACATGTCTACATTTAAAGCTTTCTCTTCTCTCCACTTTTATGGAGACTTCATAAGTACTTCATAATGGTTCAGAAATATCTCATATGTATACTTTGAGGGAATTTTAAGAATTACATGATTAAAGCTTTCAAAATTGAATTATTAACACTTCCCATAACAACCAAGAAATTCTATTTCTAGCAAAAATTTAATGACCAGCTTATAAGCATGTAATTATATCTACATTATCAAATGTTAAGAAGTGATTGAAAGGAAAGGTGGGTATCTTTCTTCACCTGGTTTCCTATGGAAATAAGGCTAATGGAATCCTATGGTCTATGCATGCACTCATTTGCTTGTCTTTTCCTAATTTCCTTTGCACTTACTATTCAATTTAAATCAAATTTAGTAAGATAAATCTCTCAAAGATTCTATGCTTCTACAAGCTCTGTGAAAATAAGTAAGTAGGGTAAAGAAGGGAGAAACTGGCCACATCAGCTCTGTCCTTACTAGGAATCAGACACTTTATACAGGACAGAGAATATAAAGGCCATCTTGGACTGAGCTTTAAACTTTCTTGTTATGACACTATCATCCATCTGCTTGAAATACAAACAATAGAAAACTTGGTTTAACTTAGCTTTAACTAACCATGTATGAAACTTTAAAACTCTAATTATATCTCAAGAACAACAGTTCCGCAGAACAACAGATTTTTCCAAACTGGAATGATCTTGTGTTATTTTAAGTTCTTATTATGTTACGTTATATTTTTCAAACAAAGTGAAAATAATTACTACCATTTATTAACATAATAAGAATGAAATCTGAAAGTTGTTTTAGTAATGAATGAGCACCCTCTTGAAAGCATGCAAACAGACAGTTTGGACTGATTAATCCTTAATCAGTAGTGCACAGGACAGCTTTGAAGGGCTGCCCTATCTATTCAGCAACCCATATTATCTTCCTGCATGCGTATGCTACATATGTTATACATATATTACACATTTATGCACACATATATCAATCATTTTGCCACTATGCAGTCGTAAGAGCTACAATTCTACACCAGGCTACAAGTCTGCAAATTACTTTTCATTGAACTAACAGGGAACTGCTGAATTGCTGAGAATGGGAAGAGAAGTGGGTGGACGGTGGAATTCAAGTAAATATTTGTTATTTTTTTTATATTCTTTCCTTATCATCTTGCTTGTTCATGGCCATATCATACAAAATTTAAACCATATATTCTGTTGCCTTACTCTGTTTTTGAGGCCTCTGTGGTTAAGGAGATTTATAAATAACTACCATTTGAGACTTAAGAACAGAAACCTTGGATTTTCACAGACAGATACCATATAAATAGTAGTTTTGTTCTTTTCCCATGCTTCATTTTTGGCAATGTCTCAGCAGCCATTAGCTAATAAACTGAACTCAAGATCAATGTTTTAAATCATTTTACAGCTGTGATTACAAACTGCTTTTATTTAATACATAGGGTTGGTTTCTAACAGTTCTCAAGGGAGTGACTGCTAAGATCATGTTAGACTTGAAAAGGGTAAATTCCAAATCACCACCTGAATAGTATGATTTTAAGATATAACCTCTTTTAATCTGCAAAGACTATGCGTATGTGCTTGCTATCAATGTAGCAATCTCAGTTTTCTGACAATTTAAGGCATCCATAGCTACAGCCTTGATGATTAAGAGATACGAGGCTTACAAGGATTGTTGCCCTTTTCAACGAGAATGCTTTTGTAGCATAGGTAGCATTATAGGTCCTAGACCTATAATCATGTGCTTTTTATTCCTGGTTTTAAAAAGGTGAGACAAACAAAGAAAACTCAGACAGAAATTAGGTGAAATGAGAAGAAAGGAAATCAAGTGAAAAATACTGGTAGCAAGGGATCCAGAAAAATTAGACAGGAGAAGAATCACAGGTACTCTATTTTTAGTTTAATAAGCTAATCACTCATTCACCATATTCCAGCACATCGTGCACCTGTAAAGAAACAAACTGTGAAAGAAAGCATCCACTTAAATTTCTCTCAGAATGAGCTCTCACCTTTCATACTTGTATCCATCCTACATTTTCTAACCATTTTAACTGGTAACTCCATAATCAGAGACTTTTTTTTTTTTTGACTGTCCCCTGAATCTTCCGTTCCAAATCCAACTCTGACAAACAGATGGAAAAGCTTCTAACATCCTATGAAGCTTCAGGAGGCTATACAGAGAATAAGGCAGCAGTGCAGTACAACATGCCTCTCCTTCATTTAACTAAGGGAAATCTGAGTGGTCTACTGAAGTGGACAGAGTATCCCTTTAAATTATTTCACTAGTAGACAACCCTTTTGCTCTTTTAATTCCTCTAAGAGAATTAAAGGCAAATCTCAAATACTTCAGGTAGTTTACACCAGACATTTTATCTCCACTGTATAACAAATAGGTACACATTTGAAAATACAGACTGGTCTTCAAACAAGCAATTGTGTCACGCATGCTACATCTTAAAAACAAACAAAATATAATGTGCATCTTGTTTTTAATCAGACACTTTCTCTCTTGTTTATGCAAGAAATGAGAAAATGTCAATATTCTTACAAGCTGATTTCTTATGAAGATTGTAGTAGAAACAATATGTAAGAAAGACTTAAAGGAAAAGATAGAGGTAACTTATTTTATCACTTGTAGTTTTCCTTAACTTCCTTTTAAAAACTTCACTTCATAATTCCTACTTCTGATCCATGATGAACACTGTGTGTTTACAAAGATATTTCCTAAGAAATTTAATTTTTATTGTATTACATGTAAATGCATTCATCCATAAAAATGTTCCATTTAAATATTTTTAAGCAAGAAGTATTTACTTAAAGTATTGTACCTCAAAAGCTCACACTGATCGGTCCCAGGAATGTTATGACATTTTAATCAGTTAAGGAGCGAACTTTAACATAATGACTAAATGTACCCCATATATGTTATTAGAATTCTTAGGTAACTCCGAAAAGAAAGCAAGTCCCCTCTACACTGAGTCAAAGAACAACCTTGATAATTGACATTTTCAAAGCTTCTCCATGATTAGGGTTTGTTAAGACAAAAAGGGACAAAGAATGCATCATTCTTTCAAACTACAGGTTCTTCAGACACTAAACAAAACAAACTAGATTCCCGATCAGCTTCCTTCCAGGGTTATTTATGTCTCTGCAAAGAAAGGTTTTACAAAAGACATTTTTAATCCTATTTCTGACAGTCAAACATAAAAATCACACAAGTTCTCTAGTGAGTTACACCTTTGTGCCTTGTTGATAGACACTGGTAGAACTAACCACAAGAGGAGATGAATGTTTGGATGCAAGACACATCACTTATGATGTTGGTATGGCAGGACTATAGATACTAAATATAGTAAACTGAAGAATATACTTAATATAGTCATTTCATTACAGGTAAAAACAAAGGATATTCATAAAAGAATGGTAAAAATAAAAGGATAAATGTTAAAAAATAATCAATATTCATAAATGAAATAGATTAATTCCCAAGATTTCCTTCTATTATTTTACCAATGATAACATGTCGACCCATGTAATATTCAGATTTTCTGTTTTTAGCCCTGTTTATCTCAAAAACAAACAAACAAAGAAAAAACAATTAAATTACCACTAATGGTCAAGATCATACTCTCAGTTTCAACAGACAACATCTTGTAGTACTTCATGACTATCTGGAAGTAAACATCAACGCAAAGGAAAAGAGAACTTGTTCCGTGTATTTCAGAAGGATTACTAGAAGTCTCAGCTGGATAGTCACTTTTGTTGGATGATGTCCTATTTTACTACTTGCAGACAGTACTGTATGACTAAATAGCCTAGAAAATCCCAGAATTCCATATCATCTTGATTAGTAATAATGAAGTGTCACTTTAACACTCCCAATGTGCCAGGGAATATTCCTAAAATTAATAATTTCTTGAACTCCAGAAACAGAAGTGACAACAAATGTATTTTCTATGGGAAAAAACTGTGAATTTTACTGTATTTATGCACAATCTTAGATCTGCAGTGACTTGAATACATGCCAAAATGGAAACAATGTGAACAGTTTGACTGAAATCAAAGAGATTTATCTAAGTGTATAAGCCTGACAAAATTATGGACTTAAATATTTAGTAACAAGCTAAATAGATATCTTCTATTGAAAGCACATCTCCTTTATCTTGTCTTAGACAATATATTACGTGAAATTATCAGGACCCCAAAGGTAGTATCTAGACTAGAAAATGGGATGAAAATTAACCATATATTTCAAAACCAGAAGTTTGATGTTTTTTTATTAAAGAACTTGTACTTTTCTGGGACAATATTTCTTTAAATCTGAAAGCTGTTCCACAGTATTTCCACAGCTGATATTGTTCAATTGAACACGCATGTTATTGAGTAAGGCTAAAAAGGCTGAGTGGCTAGTTTCAATTAAGATATGATCATACCTGTTATTGTTTTTGTTTTGACAGGACTGCTGGCATACTCAGAGGCTTGATTCGATTGCTGCCTTGCCAAAGGCGCACTTCCAACTGATGCTTCATCCTCTTTTTTTCGAGTTACTGACACACCAAGTGGAACAGATCCTACAGACTGCTAGAAAAAGAAGAGCCTTGAGAACCACTCAAAACCAAAAACCATTAATATTGAATTATGACACTGTCATGAGAAGCATGTCTGAAACTGCATTTTTTGAAATTTGTAGAAGACAACTTAAAATGATGACTGGAGCATATACGTGATGAAAACAAATTTTTACAACTTCATTAAACAGCTGAATCACTACATTCTGACTTGCAATTCTTTGTTTTAGTCCTGTTAGTCTGAGGAAAAGCTCTACAATAACAAAAAAGTGAAACAGAATTTTTTAGCTTAAAATACCATGCTTCTTAGCCAATCAAAATGCATATGAGTAAACCGGGATGATCATCAAAGCAAAATCATTAACCAAACGGAAACTGGACAAATTTAGCCAGATATGAAGATCCCAATGTCTTGCAAAGAAATTTATCAACCTTCATTCAACTTCTAAAGAAAAGACACACAATTTAAAAGAAAAAGAAATGTGTAGCCTGACTCTGATCATTACTGATTTTGAATTATGTTTTAACTTCTAAGCAGACCAGTAAAATTGCAAGCTGCTCAGAACATGATACTGTTTAACAAAATTGAAGGCATTTGAATCTAGTTTGAAGGAGTGCACCTTTATTTCAAAAATTAGAAAACAGCAAAATATACTAACCCACATTAGGCAAAACCAATGAGTTCTGGAACTGAGGTCTACAAATGAATACAATCTATTGGGTTTGTTGTTAATTTTTATTTTTATTCACGAGCTTTTTTTTAATCAACACAAGATAGAAAAGAGAAAATCTTTTTAAAAATTCAATCTTCCATTTTGTGCACAGTTGGCTGTTAACATCTTGCTGTAGTACTAGCTGCTAGGTAAATTGTAAATACATCCCAGTTGAGAATAGCACAGTATTTCTACTGTTGATTTTGCAGAGCATTATCATTTAAAGATGTCAAAAGTTTTTTTTCTGAAGATCAGACATTAGGATTACATGCATCTTAATCAATTTTTGTGTAATTTAATTTTGTTGGTATTGGAGTGAAAATGTAATCCATATAGCTGGGTAATGAGAAACCTCACACGTTGCATTAGGAATCTCTGTGGGAAACAAATTCGTGTGAGGTGGGCAATATGCTTGTAAATTTTCTCCAATGGAAAACAGATCACTGAATCAAGCAGTGTGCAACACGTGCACACATACAAAACCCCAAAACAAACAGAAAAATCATTTAATTGAAGGAGAATGACTTCCAAATGCCTTTACCATTTTCCACTATAAAAGTAAATTAAAATAAGACAGACAATCAACTATTTAATCCTATTCCAGTGAAAACAATCAACTTACATATACAATGGTATGCAAACTTAATAGGAAAATACAAATGCCAATGACAAACAGAACTCTCATCTCTCCTCCTCTCTCTGAATGTACAGTCATCAGCTTTGTCTCCAAAAGCACTAAAAAGCAATTCTGGAAGACAGTAACATGCCTCTTTGGTGTCTTCTAGCCATAACAACAACAACAAAAGCCAATCAGCTTTGAAGAAAGGTTTTACACCATAGAAATACTTCCCACATGCAGAGAAAGAGAGAGAGAGAGTCTTAAGTTTTATAAACTTTGGTCAGACATATTACATCACTTATTTTCAAAATTTAGTAGTTTATCTGATACAACCTTTCATATGGCAAAGCCACCTGCAGCTTTCCCATGACAGCAACCGCTGAGCCATGTTTTGGCATTTCGGGGTGTAACATCGTAAGAATACTGACTTGCCAAAGTGAAGCAAGAGTTCTGAAGAACAAATGCAGATAATACAAGCCAGTGCAAAAGACAATAGGATGGAAAACAGTGTCTGAAGAAGCAGTATCTGTTTCTGAACCACTGAAGAAATGGATCAGCAACATACAATAATAAGTTACACCACTAGTCATATAGGGAAAAACATCAAGGCTATCACAGCCAAACAAAGCTGGAAAAAATTATGACCAAATATTGAGTGCTTGAGTGCTGATCTGGACAATGAAACAGCTGTTTCATCTTTGCTCACTGAAATCAAGCCTGATGTTGCTGTTGATGACGCCCAGTACAATCTTGTCAGATTTTTGGCAAAAGATTTCTGGTTAAAAGAATGCAGAAGATGAAAGATCAACGTTGAACTACATGGAAAAGGATCATCAAGATTTGGGTTTTAGCCACAGACTGATGAGGAAATTGTGGCTTGGGAAATAGCAGATGACAAGAGCACCACAGCTGTACGAGAAGATGAATCTGATGGGAAAGGAGACATTGCAGTCAAGTGTTTTCATAAGCATTTCACCACAACAATCCAAAAAGCTGGCAATAAAGTAGCATTCAGTAAAGCTTAACACACCTCCTTGGGATGTAAGCTTTATGGTTATTAATTGGTAGTCTTATAAAGAAAATAAAGAACACAATAAGGTTATGGAACTACAGCAACATTTATATGAGGTTGTTTTACACTGAGGAATACTGTAAATAGAGGCTTCTCACAACAGTCAGAAAAACGCTTTCTACTAGAAAATATTAATACATTTCTATATGAGTCATCAACAACATATGAATTACTATCAGTTCTGCCAGAAATAACTAATGGACAACTTTTCTAAATTCTGAAAATATAAAAACAATCACCCAAAATGATGCAAGTTGAAGCTTCTGTTTAAATATAAATCTGTCTTCACGTATTACACAAGATGATAGAGTTTACACTCAAAAAAGTAAGCCCAATATCATGACCTACAAGAGCACCCAGTTTTGGGCTACAGTCTTAAGGTGTTTTGTTTTCACAGTCAAACTCAAAATCATATTCTATTCTGGAATATTGGCCACAGTTTTATCAATGCAATAATATTTTGTGAGTATTATACAATGAATACTAGATTAATAGTAATTTATAATACTCAAAATAAGAAATTTTGCTATTTTTCCAGTGTAATTACTATGATTATCTTCTTAAGTGATGGGTAAAAAATACAGGAAAATTATCTTTTCCCAAATTTAAATTTTATGGACACAAATAATCTAACACTTAACACACCATGTTATGTATGCGCACACAAAATGCATACAACATGTTATTTATGTATATAAACGGATCAACAAATACATATTACATTTTATATTTAGCACATAATGTGCAGTCAACGTGGCTGTAGAATTGATAAAGATCTTCTAAAATTAGAGAAAGGGACACAACAATAAAAGACATCACACTGAAAAATAACCTGCCAACAATATCAAGCCTCAACTATTTCCTGATTTAGGTGGTGATATGCCAATTAGCTGAAGCTAAAATATTCTGTAAAGACGGCTAGTGGAAATTTGCCCCAGGTAGAATAAATAAATATTTATTTTTACTTGGGCTTTTCTGTAATTAAATATTTTATTTCTGAATTATAACTTCACATGGGTGTGAATCTGAAGAGGAGACGCTGGCAGATCAGGGAACATGGGGAATGCTTTTGTCATGGTTTTGGCTGGGATAGAGTTAATTTTCTTTGTACAGGCTTGTATGATGCTGTATTTTGGATTTTTGATGAAAATAGTGGTGATAACACACCAATGATTTAGTTGTTGCAGAGCAGTGCTCACACAGAGCCATGGACGTTCCTACTTCTCGTGCTGCCCTGCCAGCGAGGAGGCTGGGGGTCAACCAGAAGCTGGGAGGGGACACGGCCAGGACAGCTGACCCAGGCCGACCACAGGGATATTCCATGCCATATGGCATCATGCGCAGCAATAAAAGCTGGGAAAAAGAAGAGGGGGGGGGATGTTCAGAGTGATGGCATTTCTCTTCCCAAGAACCCATTACATGTGATGAGCCCTGCTTTCCTGGGAGTGACTGAACGCCTGCCTGCTGATGGGAAGTAGCAAATGAATTTCTGGGTTTGCTTTGCTTGCATGCGTGATTTTTGCTTTAGCTCATAAACTGCCTTTATCTCAACCCATGAGTTCTCACACTTTTACCTTTCTGATTCTCTCTCCCATCCCACCTGGGGAGAGTGAGCGAGCAGCTGGGTGGTACTTAGTTGCCTGCCGGCATTCAGCCACAACAGCTTTCTAAAGAAAACTCAACTAACTGAGCAGATGAGTAACTTCCATTTCAGGGATGCCTATATAGTAACCTCCCTATAGTAACAAATCAAAGGCAAAAAGATGTTCCAAGATAGGAACTAAAACATTATTACTAAAGTTAAAAATGAAGCACTGATCTGTGAAACGTTGAACTCAGTTCTGAAGCCCCATCCCAGACATGGGTTGCCACCTGTGAAATGAAACCAAACCCTGCCATCCCATGAATGGCTGCTCTATGCACATCGACCGATCTGTACATGTGCAATAGCTTGCAACCAGCAAGCAGAAAATAAAATTAATGAAGTCACTGGAATGGGTGCAGATGGCAGTTCTACTTGATACATGATGTTCGTGAGCATATAAGATCACTCTCATGCAAACATTTTATCTACCTCAGAAAAGAGTTATTCACTTATCCTGCACGACAGTCCAAGCTCTGCCAGACTGAGCTCCAATATCAAGGAGGATCTACCTTGTTCACCTTGAGCCATGTTCTAATACCATCACATCACAGTTGCTGTTTGGCTACAGTTAAATTTCCTTGTTTTGGTTTCTGACAGCAATAATGTAAGCACACACCTAAATTGCTTCAGAGCTAAAACAGAACTAGACAGTAGGCCCAGTTTCTAATTATAAATTAATTAAATTATTTCCTAATTAAAAACACTAGGCAAGCCTAGCCTCTGGGGTTCACAAAAGCAGCTTCATTCCTGGCAGATGAACTTTCTAATTCAAATGCTATTCTGTGACTGCTTCAGCTAGTAATTTCAGGTATGCTCAGAAAAAGTGTTCTGCCAGGATCAAAGACCAGCCACTGACCGATTAGCTCAACAAGGTGCTCCTTGTTGTAAGAGAAGACAGATCCAGATAGGCATAAGCACAGTGCTTTTTGCCTATCAGAAATCAGAACCTATTAAAATGTTAGAAATCTTGATGCACCAAGAAGATAATTATGTCTACCTTAGAAACATGCTTGTTTCATCAAAGCCTTTCATGCTATTCATCAAGGTAGAAGAGAAAAACTAGAACTAAAGAAGGGCAACATAGCTCTACCCTCAATGGCCAACTTTGCTACAACATGGAAAAATCTTAAGTCTGGGTACTGAAACTCACCCTTATATTGGCATCATTCATTCACTGTCATTCATTATCAGAAGTGTTTGGCTCTTTAAGACACAAAGATCTGCAATATTCCAAAAGACATCCTGAGACAGATCAAATTAGAGGAATTACTTGTTCTACATGAGTCTACTGACCAAGTCATGATGATGAAACTATTTCTTCTTAGGCAAACATTCCAGAGAGACCTCTGGTGCAGACCTCTTGAGTGAAGAATTGCTCAAGTCATAGAATTGAATAGTTCAGTTGAAAGAGACCTACAAAGCTCATCAAGTCCAAGATGGGATCAAGAGTTGACAATATCCTGAGCTCACAATTAACTTTCCATAAAGCTGTGGCAGGATTTTATAACACAGTAAAATTCCAAAGATAATGGTAGAAAAACAGCAAAATGAGCAGAGAGAAAAGTTGAAGGGAAAAAATGGATGAAATTGAATTGCTACTGACCAATTCTCTACCTACCCAGCTGATGAAAGTCTTGTTTTTGAATTGGGATACAAAAACTTCCATGGCATAGATGTGGATGAAAAAAGGAGAAATCTGGATTTGGGAATCACATAGGCAGATTAAATTCCAGTGCTTTAAACTGATGAATCTGGAAGAGGTGCAATGTCTTTTCCTTTGTTGTTCCTGTACACGATTAAGGATGTTCTCTATGCATTGCAGTTTTTAGATCTATTCCATTTCTGAAATACTTATTAAATTAGGCAGTAACACTCACACATGCATACAGAACAGCAAAAGAAAATGGCAGAAATGTGCAGCCATACACATTCATATACAAACAGATATGTGTAGGTATACATTTTTGATGCAGTTTCAGTCTTCTATGAAATAAAATGATTAATTTTAGTGAAATGATTAATGTAAGAAAAATACAGACAAACAGTAGAGGCTTTACAGTACTGTGCATATGATAAAAACAACATTACATGCACTTATTTATATTTTCCCTGCAAAGAGTATCATATACCTGATACCTCATATGAAAGTATAGCTAATGCTTTTTTTGCCAAGGAAAATGAACTCTTTAAATATTTATCGGTGCAAAGCTAAGTAAGGGCTTTTATAAGAGAGTAAATATGTGATAGAAATACCACTGGTTTACCAAAATGAAGAATGCCACATCTGAAAAAATCTTCAAAAAACAGTCAAAATAAAATATTAAGTTACTGGAAGCAAAGACTCTAAATACAGCTTTGTTTTGTTTTTGTTTTTGTTTTTGTTTTTGTTTTTGTTTTTTAATAGGGAGGCAATGTTAACATAAAGTAAAGAACATATGTACAAGAAGTCACCCTGTATAGTTGCGTCTTTCCTGAATTCTGTTCAAAATTAATCTTTCATAAACCATTAAAGAGCATATTTATTCAACAGGGCTTTCAAATCAAAGAAACACAAAGGTTTTAGGTAAGCATATGTTATATACATTGAGTTAAAGAACTGTTAAAAAGCAGCAAGTAAGCAATTGGTGCACATACTACATGAACACATCTACTGCTGCTACACATATAGCTCAGCTTTACCAAAACAATCTATACAGACTAAAGTATTTAAAAAAAAAAAGTGAGCACCAATTTTGGCTGACACGTACAAGAACATTTCAAAGAAAAATCAACTCTGAAATTTCTGTGCCAGTTTATAGAATCATAGAATATCCTGAGTTGGAAGGGACCCATAAGGATCATCGAGTCCAACTCCTGGCACTGCACAGGTCTACCCAAGATTTTAGATCATGGGACTAAGTGCACAGTCCAAACGCCTCTTAAATTCAGACAGGCTTGGTGCAGTGACTACTTCACTGGGGAGCCTGTTCCAGTGTGCAACCACCCTCTCAGTGAAGAACCTCTTCCTGATGTCTAACCTAAACCCCCCCTGCCTCAGCTTGACACCCTTGCCGCGGGTTCTATCACTGGTGATTAAGGAGAATAGGTCGGCGCCTGGCCCTCCACTCCCCCTCGCAAGGAAGTTGTAGACTGCGATGAGGTCTCCCCTCAGCCTCCTCTTCTCCAGGCTGAACAGGCCAAGTGACCTCAGCCACTCCTCATACGTCTATACCCCGTTTAAAATCTAACATAGGTTCATCAATCATCAAGCAGGGTATGGAAGATATCTTTTGAATTTGCTGTTCCAACTTCATGGATTATTACCAGTTACTGAAAAAAAATTTTGGTAACAAAAACATATTTCAGAAAAGTCTAACAAATTCAGGGAACCAGAAATGTGATTATTTTTAACATCCAAATAATGTAAAATACGTGATTTTTATATGGAGCATATGGATGGAGTGTAACGCATCTGGCATATACTAATTTGCCTTTGAGCAGTCACACAGACTGTATATAAAGCAGAATAATTACCTTTTTATCAGATTTCTTCTTAATGTATTACTTCTGAAAATGTAGATCTTAAGAGCACATTATAGAGTGTATTTCCAAAGCCACTGGCTTTTCTGATTAAAGCTGAAGTGAATCATGCAGTCAAAAGATCAGTTTTTTGAAAATTTACCCATGTGTCCAACATAATATTCTTTAGAAGTACTGATATCTTTAAAACTTTCTTAGTCCTTCCATTTCATACAAACTGTGAAGTAATATAATTCACCAGATATCAGTACATAAAATTTACCATTGAATAACTTTCTCCAGAATGTTCTTTACCTACTCTTCAGGTTTTGAACTAAAGGAGAGTAAAATCAAAAAGTTTATTTTTTTAATTTATTCTTGCAATATTAATTACTAAAATGTTTAAAAACTTTGAAGTTGAGAATCAATACATTAATCATTAGAACAGTTACATAATGGATTACTATCAAGATGGTATGACAAATTCATTCTTTTTCAACATATACATAAATTATAAAGTTCTAGTTGTTGGTTGTGGGTTTTTTTTGTTTGTTTTTGTTTGAACAATTTGCTGTACATACCATAAGTGGCAGAATGTTCAGAAAGTGCTGAACTAAAACGCATCTCTCAGATGTCTCTAGCTGACAAGTCCAAAATTAAGGATTTTGAAAATCAGTTTTGAACTTTAAGTTACAGTATTTCAATTTATAAACTTTATTCCTTGCTCTGCACCAGGACTCAAGATATTTCAGTTCAGTATTATTGAGGAATAAATTAATATAACTTAACTAAATTAATTCCAACAGTTGCTGCCACTTTCATCTATATTGTGTCTTCGGTGTCCTAGGGTTCTTGTTTTTTAACACATTAGCCTGCAAAGACTTCTGGTGTTGATTACTGCACTGTACACACAGTACAGTGCTCCAAACAGGAAAGGTAATATACCCATACTGTCTTTTTCCAGACAAAGCAGCATGTAATGCTTGCTACGTTGCGTATCTGGAAGACCATCAGCTGATGATGAGGTGAAAATACTCTCATGATAACAAATACCTTTTCCTTACCTCATCCTGTCCCTGTTACCAATCTGTTTTGTTTTTTTTTCCTTTTCTGACCCAAAACAACTATTTTCTTCTGTTTGTACATTATTCAGGGTGTTAAGTCTGAAATCAATATAAAACAGTTTTGAAAAATGCGTATAAATATTATGCAATCTTACTAATATTAGCTTCCCATGTTAGAAAAGAAAAGGAGTGGAAAGTAGAAGTCCTAAAAAAAGAGCAGATTAAAATATATCCTTGCCTCTGGGAATATACACTGATATCAAGTCAGGAAACCCATAAGCAGAATGGCTGAGGTATTGAATGCCTTCTTCACCTCAGTCTTTACTAGCAAGACTGGCCTTCAGGAATCCCAGATTCAAGAGGGAAAGACTGGAGCAAGGAAGATGCATCACTGTTTGTGAAAGAGGATCAGAGCAGAGAATACTTAATCAAATTGGATATATGAATGTCGATGGGCCCTGGTGGGATGCACCCACAAGCACTGAGGAAGCTGGCAGATGTCATCACAAGGCCACTCTCAATGTTCTTTGAATGATCATGGAGACTGGAAGAGCTGCTTGAGGACTGGAGAAAAGCAGATGTCACTCCTATCTTCAAGAAGAACACGAAGGAGGACAGGATCCAGGAATCTACAGGCTGGTCAGCCTCAACTTCATCCCTGGGAAGGTGATGGAACAGCTAATCCAGGCATGTGAAGGACAAGAAAGTCATGAGTAGTCAGCATAGATTCTCCAAGGGGAAGTCATGCCTGACCAACTTGATAAGCTTCTGTGATGGAATGACCAGCCTGATGGACTAGGGGAGAGCAATAGATACTGTTTTTGTAGACTTCAGTAGGGCTTTTGCCACGGCCTCCCATAATATCCTCACAGACAAGCTGGTAAGTATGGGCTGGATGAGCAGACAGTGAGGTAGATCAAAATGATTAGTGGCACAAAGTCTAGTTGCAGGCCAGTAACTAGCCATGTAACCCCAGGGGTCAATACTGGGCCCAATCCTACTCAATGGCTTCAATAATGTTCTGGATGATGGGGCAGAGTGTAACCTCAGCAAGTTTTCTGATAACACAAAACTGGGAAGAGTGGCTGATTCACCCAAGGGCCATGCTGCCATTCAGAGGGACCTCGACAGGCTTGAAAAACGGGTTGACAGGAACCTCATGAAATTCAACAAGGAGAAGTGCAAAGTCCTGCACCTGGGGACGAACAACCCCAGGCAGCATTACATGCTGGGGGCCATGCAGCTGGAAAGCAGCTCTGCAGAAAAGGATTTGGGAGTCCTGGTGGACACCAACTTGAACATGAGTCAGCAATGTGCGCTTGCTGCTAAGAAGGTTAATGATATTCTTGGCTGCATTAGACAAAGTATCACCGGTGGGTAGAGGGAGGTTGATCCTTCCCCTCTATTCAGCATTGGTGAGGCCACACCTGGAATACTGTGTCCAGTTCCGTGTTCCCCAGTATCTCCAAGAGACATGGATATACTGGAAAGAGTCCAATGAAGGGCCACAAAGATGATCAAGGGTCTGGAGCACCTCTCCTATGACGAGAGGCTGAGGGAGCTGGGACTGCTCAGCCTGGAGAAGAGGAGGCTCAGGGGGGATCTTATCATTGTATATAAATACCTGAAGGGAGAGTGCAAAGAGGACAGAGCCAGGTTCTTGTCAGTGGTGCCCATGCCCACTGCTGGGACAACATGAATTGAATGTAAGGATGCACTTTTTTACTGTGAAGGTGACTGAGTACTGAACAGGCTCTTTTTATTGAGCAAGACCTTGTATAACTTCCTGTATTAACTAACAGGACTTTACAGACTTCGCACATGAGAAAGCTAAAGAGCTTGCATGAAGTTCAGTTCAAAGAGATGTTAATTCTATTCCTGACTAAAATAAACCTCAGTGGCTTCAGCTTTGCTGTATCACCTTCTAAAGAAAACATGCTGCACATTATACCATACAGTGTACAAATTAAACAGTAGAACATACTATTACAAAATGTTTAAGTAGATACAGTTTCATCTATTACTAAAAAAATTTACAAAAAATAAGTTTGCAACAAACATTAAAATAAGCACATCAAAAGCACGCAACAACCATTTTGTACGTGTTTGGTATACATAAACTTAGTTCACTTCTGCCAAACTGAATTTTATAAGAAGCATTACTATTTTGAGATTAAAAACCCAGTTATGCCCCTCCAAATAGCATTATATTGACCTATGTTCAATATCAGCAATTAGATAAGAGGTGATAATGGACAAGTCTACAATGTAGCAGAGACTTAGTTTATGCAATGCTTTCACATCAGCGAAGAAACTTAAGAACAATACCATATGTTACTAGTAGCCATGGGAGAAATTCAAAAGCAGTTCATTCAAGCGCTAAGAGAGAGTCTCATGGATTTTTAGACTGCAATGTTCTCATTGTTTCTGTTCTTCAAGCGGGACAATGGAAAACTTATAGAAGCATGTCGAAACTCAGAATGAATATAGAAAATCGAGTTACATTTACATCTATTTACCCTAGAGCACTGACCATATAGTCACAACAGCAACCACACAGATTATTATTCATATGTGTAACAGCATCCACATTTTGGCATGCATAGTCACTTTATAACAAAAAGGTAATATACTAAAATGCCATTCATTGAAAGCATCTGGCTCCAGATATTCCTTTGTATTTCAAAAGTTATGCAGAAGCCTAAAAAAAGACCAGTTGTATTTCCAAATTTTCTTCTTTTTTTCCAAGTTTTAAATAAACGTGAGCAAGAATGATCTATGCAACTTGCACACCATACAGAGACATAACTTATGTAGAAACGTTGTACATCATTAAATGAATTCCCAAATTCTAACATCTTCTTTAGTTAAACTCTAAACTCAATCCTCTTCTCCTGTGAACAGCTGTCATACATACTGTTTCCAAAGATAGAAAATTTCATATTGGAACAAGATAGAAAATTTCCTTCTAACAAGACTAGAAGAAGCAGAAAACTTTACTGTAGTCTTAACTATCAATTTAAAATATCTTACTTCTAGCCTAAATATACTAAAAACCTGTTTATAGTCACTGATTATTGTGCCAAACTTAGCTTTTCATTTAAATAGCTTCTCTCTTCTTCTGGTGTTTACCCTTAATCAGACTTTAAAAATTTTCATTCATTATTAATCACATTTTTCAGACATCATCTAAGAACATATCAGGACATGTGACCTACTGTAATAGATACTACACAAGCAAGGCTAAAGAGTTTATTACCTATCTGTACAAAATAGACCCGGTAAAGGAGGGGACAAAGTGTAAAAAAGTAACATCCATACAAAACTGAGTAACATAATGGTCTCAGTTGTCATGCTGGTTCTACAATCACCAACTTCTGGGTAAGCATGGTGCAGAGGTAGGTTGAGCAAGAAGCTAACAACAAATGAAAAGGGGTAGTCCTCACTGGGCTGAGTTTGCCCCCCACACGCCAACACACCATTTTTCCATTGCTCTGTTCCAGTTGAATAAAATCTCAGTAAGGCCAAAGACAATCACACTTCTCCATGGCTTTGTCACATTAATCTTAAAGAAGACACAGCATGGCTTCATGGAAAAATCATGGAAAACGTATGTGCTTTGTAAAAATGTATTTACTGTTATGCTTACTTCTATCCTATCCCATTTCAGCTTAACTAAGTTAAACAGGTTCTGATATTTCTATTTTCATGCCTTCAGACAAAACTACACCAACACAGTTCCATTACAAATACTGAGTATTTCAGTAAGACAAGCACACTGCCAAATCGATATTATAAACTTAAGAATCCCAGAGTAATAGTTAAAAGGCAAACAAATCTGAAAAAGTTCAGGTATGAAAAGGCCTGTCTCTGGGGACACAGATAATCCCAGCTGTACCCTGTGTGCAATAAGAAGTTCACAGGGCCGTAGTTGTGGTCCCAAATAGATTTTTAACTTGATTTAACTTATCGCACTTAAAAGTTATGACATGATAGAATGCATACATGGAACCAAACATAACAAAAGATGTTCTATGTGTTTTCAGATAAAACTCACAGCTTTGACTTACACAAAAGGAAAGAAAAAAAATGTATTTAGTAGACATTAAAGTTTAAAATATCTTAACATTTAAAATCTTTCAGTCACACAAGGAACTTCTAATTACTTTTTTTTTTTTCCTGTTGCAATTGTTTAAGACTGACAGAGGAAGAAAAGAGCTTTATCAAACAACAACATTTTGATGTTAACACTTGCTTGAAAGCATCATGCCTTACAATTATTTCATTAAATGTTCCAAAATTATGATGGTTTCACAGAGCATTTTTGTTATACCAATTAGACTGTGGTAACTAAAGCTTTTCCAATAAATAATATTTAAAGTCATAACTTTGACTAGAATCCTTAACCTGAATAATTGCAGTATTATATAAAGAAAAGAAGTATTCTGTTAAAAATATTTTAATAAAGATATAGTTTCTTTTCAAATAAAGTTTCTTCATGACTACCACAGACACTTTTTTACTTATATATGCAGTTTATTATGGCAGTTACATTAATGGTGAAACTATTGTCATGCTGACAGATTTCTAAATTCACATTTAAAACCATTTCAAACGACCAAGCAACTCAAGCTAATAACACTAGAAACACAAAACTAATTTTATTTAGAAGTTATCACAACAATTTTTAGGAGGCTGTATAAGCTAGTGCCACAAATTACAAAATAACTACTTAAACTTTGGTTAAAAACTTTATCACTGCTGATCAAAGCATCAGACAAAGAAGTTTTCTAACATAGTCGCTAAACCGTTCTAATCACTCAGTATAAAAGGACAATTGAAAGAGAAAATATTGATTAACTTCTGATTACATACATTAATGTTAAGGGAAGACTTTTATATGAACATTTGAAATGACCAGGCTCAGTTAAGTTTTGGAAAGATACATAACAGTACTGCAAAAATACATAAATGGTCCGTTTTAAAAAAAAAGAGGTATATCGGGAAATATCTGGTCCAGTTATGATGCAAGAATGAAGAAAAATTCAACACAATTAAAAACAGTGTAAGCTATTAAAATGATAAAATAGCAATTCACACATTGAAGTTTTTCAGATGGTGTTGGTACAGAACGAGCTTAATTGGACTTGAATGTTTGACAATTACTGCATAACAAGGTCATTTACACACAAAAAACAGAAATGTATGCAGATCATGTTAATCCTCCCACTTCAAGGACTCACTGTGAAACCTCCCTAACATGCACAGTGTTCTGTATATACACCATGAGATCAGTATTGAAAGATTCTTATATTGGCCACTTAACAGTTGACAACTTGCAACTGAGAGAGAACATCAGGCTACGCTGACCACTCATTTGATCAGTTATGTCAAATTTAAGGTTAGAATACTCTATTGGCCTGCCAAACAACAGTGAAAAAATAAGTTTAAAACCAGGCAAAAACTCTCCAGGTACTTTCCAGGTCAGGAGTCTGCAGGATGAAAGTTAAGGTCAAGAACAGTACAAAGAAAACAGCGTGCCACACAGACCCACAGCCTTAACTTCCTGTATCCCTTCCAAGCACTTTGTATGCAAAAATGTATTTTGACATTATATAAAGAATCCATTACAGCATTCAATTATATCAAGTTATGACCTGCATGGTTCATCTCTTATTAAAATAGGTTTTAATAAGAGTAGTGATTTTTTAACAGATTATGTAATTATTTGATAGACCATCTCAAATGACTAAAACCTGATCGATCCTAAGCTATGACCATCAGAAAACATTCTCTCTTTTCTTTTAATTAAACATTGTAAATGAAAGCATTGAGAAATGAAAGTTTTAATATGCAAGATTTGCATTTTAAATAAATCAAAATCAGATCAATGCCATGTGAAACAAACTAAAATGAACAGGGCAACAGAAAAACGTGCAGAACAAAACAAAAATGCACTGCTGGAATACATGCAAGAGGAAGTTTTCCCTCTCCCCACTCCTTTCGCTCCAAGAATACATACCTGCTGAATGTGTCTACTAGGTCGTTTCTGAGGCTGGTAGATAAGCCAAGTATACAGCACTGGATCGACATTAATTGCTACTCCTTGCACACTGGACAAAAGTACTGCACCTATACACCACAGAAAAGAAAACAAAACAAACTGTGGTATAAAGAATCTCCATATATATTCTTTTTTTCTTGCACACACATCTTCTTTGATGCAGACTTCTCTTTGGATTGTACTTCAGATATATTTACTGACATAAAACTCCAATCAAGAGTAATAATTACCACATAAACTTCAGTAACTTCTTGAAAATGAGAAACTTGCCAGCACTGCCATTCTTAGACACACACAAAACACTGAGAACTGCATTTTTATTTTTCTTGTTACAATTTTTTGCCAAGAAAAATTGTTGTTCTCACAAAAATTGAGCATGTAACTGAATACACACAACACCTCTCCTCAAATTTTCAGCCAACAATAAAGTTATGCAAGAAATGAGTCAAATGACCCTTGACACAAAGAAAAGAATATAATGCATGACTCCCCCCTCAAATAAAGAAAAACCTGGCTTAGGGCAGTGGATTCTTTTCCTTCTCTTTTAATAAAGACAGATCTACTCTAGGTTAGTGTTCTGCTCAAGACAAACATTTTTTTTGTGTAAATGTGGTCATAATTACTCTTTAGCAGACTTGTTGGGTAAAATGAGGCAAAATTTTCAACTCAGCTACTATTGTTAGTCTTATTACTGTGTGGTTTTAGGACTTTATCCTAAGTTTTACAATATGTCTTATTTTCTTTAAATCTCATTTTTGAAGTTGTAGGATTACATGATAGGGCTACTGTATCTTCACTTCTTAAAAGTTAACTCACAATTTTCACATGCTTGTGAAGAAAAACCTACATGGGAAACACTGAGACATAAAATAGGAGAAAAACTGTTCTCAGCATCTAGAACTCTTAACATACTTCAAGCCAGGCACCCTAAAACCCGATTTATGAGGCATTATTTCGTTTCTACTTGCATTAAAAATCTAACCGTGTATTAATTTAGTGAGACTTTTCTTTAAATAGTACAGATAAAGTATCTATTGTTATTTGCTGAAGTTTCTTTACTGCAGCAGCAACTTACTTACAGAGCTGCAAGATTCAGAAGCAAATGGATTAATATAATACAAAGATAGTGATTATATTGAAAAAGTACAGCAAGCAGTCATAAGTAGCTGTATTTTCATGCAAGTTTTGCAACTCTACAACAAATAAATAAATGAAATTAAATAATGGAATAACACATCCAAAAAAGAAATCCTGGTTACTGGAAGGTCTAGTACCAACTTCTAGAGAATTACAGTAGTTTTATAATTCAAAGAATCATGAGTTAGTTCCAAAGCAATATCTAATATATTTACTCTGTTGTATACAATTAACCAACAATCTGAATTTAATAATAAATTTAAATCAAAAAAGTTTATCGCACAATTCAACATACTTTCCAAAAAACTGAGAAACCATATGCCTCAAAACATGTAATAAATCACAAAAAATTGAAAATAAACAAACAAGTTCTATACTTATTGTATACAACAAAATCTTAAAACCTGCTGAACTCCAAATGGCAGAAGTACCATCAAACTGGGGCTACGCAAGCAAAGACTGATAAGTACAATGGGAAAATGGCAGTCAAGAAATACACAAAGATAAATCATCAGCCTAGCACAGGCTTGGAATTGGAACACACACTGTGAGGAACTCCTATACATAGACTAGTCTTTGTGATCTGATGGTTTTAAATGTCAGCAATAAACATTAGAAATAAATCTGCAATTTAAGGCAAAGCTGATGTTGAGCATAAAATAAAAGGGTAATGTGCAAGTAAGAACAGCAGTGAATGTGTCTTGCAGCAGGATCTGGAGAAGACTAGAAAATAGAAGCAGAAGGTAACAGAAGATTGATAAAAGTATATGCTACAATCATTAGCTTTTATAAGATACTTGGATGCCAAAATGAGAGAATCCTGCATCTTTAAGAGATACTGCCTGTTGTCAGCAATACTTAATGAAAGGTTTAATGTATATGTGATATGACAAGTGGGAGTCAGAGACCTCCCAAAGAGTGAGGAATAAAGTCAGCCTACAGGCAAAATCAACAAAAACCCCATATTTACAACAGACTCTTGAAAAGAAAAAAAAAATAGTGTTACTGTAGCACATGCTGCTAGTTACTCGATTTAGTTTCTTGTTTACTGCAAAAAATTAGTTAAAACTAAGATGTTCAAAACAATTAAGCCATGCTTTGAACTGAAACTATCTTTTAACTTCCATGAAGTCACTATCACAACCCCATAAAACTTTAAAGTAAGGTAGAATGGAGAGCAAAATAGTTTATTTTTCCAGTTGTCTTTTGTCATTGATGGCTTGCATCTGGGGAGGAAAAAAAAAAAAAACTAACATACATGTAGTTAGATAAGCAATTGCGCTGTTTGACTTTCAATTTGACTGCCAGGTAATTTTGGCCTCCTACCAAGCCACTTCTGTCACTCTGAATTACTGAAATTTACTTCCATATTTGCTACTCAGCTGCTATATTCACAGAGCAACATAATCACCTATATAAAGCCATTTTCTGTGTAATAGCTCTCTTCAAAATAAATAACCAAATAATCAAAGAAAATATTCTCAGATTTATTGCCCCCCTGCCCCAAAAAGCTTAAACTTGAGTTCTCATGCCAAGAAATAAGAAGCCCCCCAAGTTTTCACGGAAACCTCTGTGGGAGAACCAAGCTGTAAGTTGGCAGCAGGGTCCTTACATGTTTAAGAAAAAAATAAATTAATTGTTATTTTCTCTCTGTCAAGATGCAACACTCGAGTTTCCTGGATTTCATTAAGATTGTGGTGAACTTTCTTTTCTACCCTCCCCCTTTTCTCCTCCTAATTAAATTTACATTTCAGAAAAAAAGCAGACCTTAGATCCATACCATACTCGGTTTCGTTTTCAGATCCCAGTTCTTGCCAGAGTTATCTATTACATCTCTCTAGAAAATGGTTTAAAAATAAGATCGAACCCAACACCACGTAATCTTTGAATGTTTGAGAATTTCCTCAAAGTCGTGGTGTCATGTGCCAGGTGCAGCTAGGCAAATAATTTCTTTCCTCCCCAACTTTCAGATATCCCTGAAGGAATGAACCCAGGGAGGCAGCAGGCAGGCGGGAGGACAAGCAGGAGGCGGCTGAACGCAGCTGCACTCTCACCCTGCAGACGAGCTTCTTGATGAGCTTCCTCGGAGAATGACAGCTGTGGCAATGGCACTCGCTTTCCTGAGGACCTGGGGGCCCACAGGGGATAACCCAGGGCCTCCTGCGGGGCCTGCTGAGGCTGGGCCAGCTCTGCCACCACCTCCTCCTGCCCTGAGTACCCAGCAAAGGCTGCCAGGGAGGAGAGATGCTGTTAGCCTGGGGCTTCTAGCCCTCTCCTTCACAAGGAAGAATTCAAGAATATAAGAAGTGGGACAAAAACAGAGTATGGTACACTTCTTGTGACGCAGGTGAGGTGGTAGAGGACACTTGGGGGATGCGGCTCCATGGAAAAGAGGCCAGAGGTAAAAGGAGGATTGGTGAAATGGGGCAGAGTGGTAGTGCTGAGGGATGCTCAGTGGCAAGGGAGGAACAGAAAACGGTTTCAAAAATCACAGAGACAAAAGAAAAGAATGACAGCAGCCAGATGGTGAAAGGAATGAAGAGGTGAAATAGTGCTTTGGGAATGAGAAAGTTGGTGGCAATGTCTGCAGAAAACAGCTGTTTGTTTGGAGGTGTAAGAACCTCATGAAAGAGTAAACTTTGTATTACTGAGTACTCACCATTTTGGTGAAAAAGATTTAGCAGGAAGAATAGACAATAATAGTTCAGTCAGAAATTTAGTTATTGAAACTTAACATTTAACAGAGCAGCAATAACATATACTGTAACTCACTGGACATTAAGAAGCAGCCTTGCTATTTATGCGCAGAAAAATGTATTTTGTCTCCGCAACAGTAAAAGATCATCCTGGCAGAATTCTTTCTAAATTCTGCTGTGTGTATGCAGTAGCCAAACACATCTATATTGCTGTTTACAGTAAAAATCTTCCAGTAAAACATTTCAGATAGTTCCCTATAAAATGAACTGAAAAACCTTTACAGGAAACTAAAGCCTAAGTTAATGCACAGTTTATATTGGGGAGGGATCGCAAATATGAACAAAGGGAATGATCTACAATAAAAACTAATTTGAACAAGTTTTGTTTATTTTTAGTAACTAAGTAACTAAAGAAAACATTACACCATCTTGCTATATAAACTGCACCATGAATTATTTCAGCATTGAGCTTATGACTCCTATGTCTCAGGACATGTGAATGATAAGCAGGTGCTGATACAGGTTAAGTTAGCATTGTGAGTTTAGTATCCAATTATTTTAAAGGATAACAGAAAAAACAATCTTTTTACTTATCTTACTGTTTTCAAGGGCATTTTCACTAAGGCATACTGTAAAAATGCAGACCTACGTATTACACAGAAATGAAAAGTTCTTTTTATAAAAAGCATATAGGTAATTAGTTCTTTCTGCTAGTTGACTCAGAACAGATGCGCTGTAAATCACTAAATGTGGAAATATCTAACTCTGTTTAATTTTAGCCTGGGAGTCAACTAAGGGAAAAAGAGTGCTCTTTACTACTCTGCTCACTGCCAAAATGGCTCACTTATCCACATTCCAAACAGGCTTTACCAATTAGCTATCCCATGGCACCACAGCCATTTTCAGTTACATCCCAAGCTGAAGAATGAGAGCTGAAGTAGGAGCTAGAGATTGCAGTTACACAGCATAAAAATATAACATGCAAACTTTTTCTCAGCTTTGTAGTATCTATGACAAGCCAATGTGATTGTCTTGCAAAATCTAACCTAATATTATGTAAGAGACGGAGACTTGCATTTCATCTTGAATTGCTGAGTCAGACAAGGAAAATAGGCATCACAGTTTGTTATTTTGAAAAATTATTTTACATTATACTAGCTACAGTAACTTGACAAATTTTGTGTAACCACCAAAATATGTCTGCATGTGTCTCTATTCAAGGTTGACTTGAATGATTACAAATGGCCTTTTACATAAACATTATCCCAATTTTATCTCAGAGAAATAATCTCCTAGTCTACTGTACTTTCACAGAGTTTTACATTCACCAAGTGCTTAAAATAACCCTAAGATCAATTAACTTAGTTGCCTGGACCGATATTAGAATATTTTATTGAAAGAGAAATATTAAAACTTTCCCATGAACTCAACATTTTGTTCTGCAATATCAAACATAGTTCCTTCATAGAACAGTTATACTCTGCTCAAACATACACACACCACAATATTTAAATACTATATATTTTTTAAATAATAGCTTTTGATCTTAGGAAACATTTAATGAGAACATACTTCTACCACTACCTTGTAACTTTCCAACTGAGGTTTATAGTTGAAAAGCTCTAAGCGCTGAAACAAGAGGTCAGCATCATTATTTTTACTTCAAAAATAGAGAAAGTGAGGCATAGAGGTGAAGTTATTAAACCACACAGCAGGACAGCAGGACCTGGGGATAGAATTCAGATGTTGAAGTTATGTGCCATAAGTAAGTATCTACTGTAACTAGTAGCAAAAAAATAAATGTAGGGTTTTGACCTGTGTTAAAAAATAAGTCTAAATCACATGGGCCTAATTTCAACTGAGTGTTCTGATAAGCCATTGTAAGGCTTAAAGAAACAAAACATCTCTCTCTCTGTATAAACACCCAAATAGTCACAAATGTTGAATTATGGAATTAAAGCAGATGGAATTATAACCAAAGACGTAGCATAATGAGGCAAAACACAAAATCGCTCAATACATTGGTTAACACAAAGCTCTGTATGTCAGACATCATTTTTCTAAAGTACAAGGAGCCATATTTCTGTAAATCAATCTGAAGCAACGCATATCAAGTCAAGGTGTGGAGAACAATCCTCAGATACTTCATACAATCTCTGTCCTTTGATATTAAAAATGGAAATGAGTCCATTTAATATTTTGCCTTTCTTACTGAGGAAAAACGTTACGGCATGCTGAGATGCAAGTTTTCACAAAAAGGCTGTAAGATGTATATTTAACACGGATGCTATATGCTTTTGAAAAAAAAGTATCATGAAAGGCTGCTTTGTTTTCCAAAATTCACTAGACCAAAACTTTAATTTCCTTTAGAGAATATGGTGTCGTGGGTTCAGGGACACAGCTTAATAGGCAATGACAATAATGAAAAACAGGAAACGTGTAGGCAGCTATAGTATACAGAAATGTCAGCTTTATTTGGGTGATTACTGAATTGTCTCCATGAAAATGTAACAGCAATATTCCTATGCTGAGATGCATAGCCCATCTCCATTAATTTCTATTCTTTAACATAAGAACAGCTCATTGAAGTATCATTTTGTCATGTTCATCTTTTGGTCCTGCTTATGTATTTAACTATCACACTGACTGTTCTGCACATATAAGGAGAATGAGGAGCTCTAAATTCAACGGACAAAAAGGACTATACAGATAGAAAGCAAGGATATATTACAATGACTTTAAAAACATATCATCAGTGAGTGAAGAAAACGGTACCAACATTTTAGAAAACGCGAAGTGTTGAGAACACTTTCTTTGCTTTATTCTTAAGAAAAAAAAAAGGAGAAATGCAATGTTCAAGGTGCCTAGAGAGTTACACTCCCACTCGGAAAACACAGGGTGGCCCAGCCCAATGACTTCAAGCAGTGCTACAGAAGCGTGTTACACCCAGCAGGCTTACAGCTAACCACCTCAGTTTACAAAGATACCTACCAAAGTCACTTCCCTTTGTCATTTTTTTTCTTTCAAAGTCCAACTAAAAAGCAATCTCTTGATGTTAAAACTCCGATTATAAATCTGGCCCCAAGTCCTTAGACCATTTATTTTGAAACTTCATTGATAAGATCTGCACAGCTAGCATCATGATGCTTTCACAGATAAGGGAGTTAGCTCTCAGACTATCAATAGCTCTGCTTCTGTATCTGATGCCACCACAATTACACATACAACAAAGTTACTTAAATCTCTAATGCCAGAAACTACATTAACTTCACCATACCTGACTAGGCTTTCAGAATGGGCTGAGAATTTTAGCTTGTTTATCTCTGTGACAAAAGAACTTAAGTAACTATTTTCATCAGTGTTGTTCTGTTTCATTTCCTGTAGGGAATCAGTACAGCTTGCAGTTGCTCACTGTCTTAGGGATCAAGAAGAGACCAAATATTCCATTAAAATAAAAAGTTCTGAAGAAACCATGAGGCAGTTTTCCTAATTTTTTGGTTTGTTGTACTCAGCTGAGATCTTCTCAATCCCATTTTAAGGGCTGTGGCTATTTTTCAGATTACAAGAACTTTTAGTCTTACTTGTAAAATTCTGGAATTCCACGGAATGGATTTCTGATGAACCAATGAAAAAAGACATCTTGTCAAACAAACTGGAAATAAAACATTTATATGGATGTTTTTTGTTAAAAAATATAGGAATTTTGGTAATTCCTATATTTAATGGACTGAGAATAGAAATGAGATGAATAGGGCAGAAAATCCCTTTTTCATTTGATCTCAGGAGTTTTGTACTGCTTTTGGATTATATTCTATTCCTTAACAAAAAATATGAACAAATGTAATTACAAAATAAGATAGACTATGGATCAAACTTAGTTCAGGCATAGCGATTCAGTACAGTGTTCAACACAGCTTTTGTAAAGCAACACTGTACCACAGAGACCTAGAGTTCTCCTAGGGAATCGTCAGGCATAAAGACAAAGCGGATTTAGTTCTCTAGTCTACTTAAATTTCCTACAGATATTCCACAAGGTGATTCATCAAAGGCTTTTAAAGGAACTATGCTAGCTATAAGGGATAAGAGAAGAAGTTAAATGGATAATTTAAGATTGAATAAATTATTTAAGAGAAGTGAAACAGCAATAAGAAAACATGGTAGTTTTCACTATGGAAGAAGGCATAGTCTTACAGGGATCTGCACTGTCCAAGACATTCCAGGAGATGAACATAAGTGACCAGATCTATGAGCCATCCAGAACTACCACCACCAGGGTTGGCTGAAGAACTGCTGAAGCATCTGACCTGATTCAATTCAGATAACGTACTTTTCCTACTGGTACCACTGCAACATAACTTTACATGTAAAATGATGACTGAGATGACTGCTTTGACTCAGAAAATGAGATTTCTGTTATTGAAATAGTCTAGGAAGGTGTTAGCTCAATGTTCAGCAGTAAGGAATGAACAGGCAATAAAACAGAGAATATCATCTATACCACTGTATAAATCCATTGTGTACACAGATATTAAGAACACTGCACGCAGCTCTGGTCAGTTAAGAGGTCACTAGGTCAGTTTTAAGCATTCAAACGTGGAAACTTCTGTTTCACAATACCATTCATTCAGTATTTATGCTCCCTAATTCACACTATGCTCCATGCCAAAAGCATTATACATCCTCCAAATCCCAGAGCACAGAGCACAGAAATAAAAATGCATACACACGTGTCTTGAACTTCAGTTACTGGTTAAGTAATTTTCTTTTCTTCATTTTTAAATGATTGCCTATTTACTATAAAGCAAATGGCTTTTGAACTACTCTAGGTCCAAGCCACCTGGATATGGACCTCAGAGCCTTAGGCAAACTACAACTGCAGAAGCTCTTTTCCAAATGCGATAATATTTGCAGGTTTTTATGATTTCATTGTTCTTGGAAAGTATGTATACAAATGTATAAGGTAAAACCAGTAGCTGCACTTTACATACTGCCTGCACGGATGTTATTTGATGAAGACACTGAAGTCTCCAGATATGTAATAAGGGAGGTCTAATCACTGTAGACATGGTTGCCTTAACAATCCTGCAGCAGTTTGATTTAAAAAAAAAAAAAAAAACAACCTCCAAATTCTACACAGAAACTGCTGTACAGTTTGAGCCTCAGCTGAAGGGACAAAGGGCCATGGAGAGGCAAGCCAGTGAGAAAACATATGTCAATAGACAAAGAACTCTTGCAAGTGAAGGAGTGAAATAATATTTTGACAGGGTGATTGCTGAGTAAAAATCTTGGGAGTTGCCTACACTGGAGCTTCATCCAAAAATTCCATCCATGCATGGAAAATCTCAACCCTATTTGAGGAAATGACAGCTATCAGGAAGACTTCTTGGAAAGGGAAGGCCTCAAATAGGCGATTTTGCTATGTGAACTTTTTGTTCCATACAGCATGACAGGACTGCAAGAACTGCGAGAAATGAACATCTCTGCACCAGCCAGTTAGTGGACTGAAACTGAAGTTAAAGCATCCTCACCAACAAACGACTGATCTTCGAGGTCTAAAAGGCAGTCTGAATGCTCCAGGTGGAAGCTTGAATAACAGCAAGTTGAGGACTGTAGTCGACTTGGATAAACAATCTCTTTTGTGATCTTTCCTGCTGTGAATGACGATGTTTTCAATAAAGGATAGACAAGGCTGAAGAGCTATCTGATCTGTTGTGAGATGGATTAGTGCAAGGCTAATCAAACTTCTGAGTCAATACCTTGTACAGAAGCAAGAAAATGCTGGAGAAACTGGCAGCAGAAGTCCCAAAGCTATCTTAAATCTAGAACCATTCCTAAACTTGCAGAGCACCTGTAAAGTCAGAGATACAGCAGTAAAGAAGCCCAGATTTAACTTCCTCTTTAAAGCTCAGATGTCCTCTACACATCATAACAAAGAGATCTATACACGGTAACGGGACATTACCATTACATACACTAGGACATTGTTTAGTGACAGGACTCAGTAGGTCAGGCTGATGGTTGGTCTTGGCGATCTTAAAGGTCTTTTCCAACCAAGACGATTCTATGATTCTATGATGCTCAGCCCAGAAAATGAGCAAGGAAGATGAAGTTAGATTTATCAGTATCTCATTCAGCTTAGAAAAGTAGAAAATGGCTGAGGTCTGCTCCAAGGCTTTGAGATCATGGGAAAGTGAAGATTGTTGCTGGAATACTTGATTTCACATATGTCTCAGCAGGGAAGAGAGGACCAGATGTCACCACCTCTCTTAATGTAGAAGACAGTATCAGTCATGATCCAAATGTATTATCCCTAACTAATGCCTAGCAAGCCCTCTCAACTTTTCTACTATGAAAAGCATCAGAGTGAAGCTCTACTAACTTCAGAGTTTGCAAACCCTGAAGTCTATGATCTGTAGGCCAGTTAACCATGCATCACAATATATATAAGCACATTGATACCAGGACTGCTTTCTTCCTTTCTTTACTGCTGGATTGGAAGAGTGCTACCATACCATTTCTCCTACAAAACACTACAGGAAGATTGTGAACTAATGATATAGTTAAAATGAACAATGCCTCAAAATATTTCTAAGTGATTTTCAATACATTCTTCACTTTGTTACATTCATAACATGGGTTTTAAAATGAAACCAGCAAATGCTATGAAAACTGCCTGGAAGTTTCTTAATACATTTCAGCTTCTGTCCTCACTATCATTTGCAATTTCTCACAGCAGTATTCCCCTGTGAATTGCAACATGATTCTTCTCCTGTGGCAACAGGGCATCAAGGGAGCTTTTTCATTCCTTTTTCAGCAGTTAAACATTTGTAGCACTGTGACTAAGGGTACCAACTGGTCTTGCACTTGAAGGTATAAAATTGAAACCTTTTTAGCAGTAGATGCTTCATGTACCTTTTCTTAAAAGTAATTTGAATAATACACAGCTGTGATTTTTTTCTTTTTTCTTTAAAAATCGTAGGTGCTCAATTGAAAGAATACATACACAGACTCAAAGGTTGATGAATAAGAAAATAATGTTAAGGAAGGCAAACAAGCTTTACAGTAGAAATTACATATAAGGTTATGCTTTTCTATAGCAGAAATATAAGCAGAGGAAAAATGGAAAACTATGTATGTTCTAAATAGAAAATCCTACTTAATTCACATATTCCTTTATATTATCCAAGAAGCCTTCATGCTCTACCAGCAGTGATTCAAGATTGCAATAAGTAGCATATAAATGTGCTGCCAAACAATGAGCCAGAATAAAAATAGCCGCAGTACTTTACAGTATCACAGTTGTGATACTACAAGATAGGTAAAATTACATGGGCAGTTCTACCCTAAACCTTTTTTTTTTTTTTTTTTTAAATGTGCACTCCAACAGAAACTTGATACATAAGGGGTTAAGCTGAAAACAAATGTTTTCCTTTTAATGAAAAACTTTGAAAAATGTGAATTTTTTAGTATTTGGTTGCTGAATAAGAAAGAAATACAAGTTTTATACCTTTAGATACTAAAAACATTAAATTAGCAGGTTTTCTAATGAGTAGTCAATCCTGGTTCTTTCTGCAGCCAATGTTTGCATAGGCAATAGTTTCAAAAGGCACTTATATTTGTGAATAACAGTACATATATACTAAAAAAACAAACAAACAACCTTTTAATTAAATTTGTGTTCAGCTTACTCACACAAGGAAAATTACATTTTAGAGGTAAACTTAATGATAACATCAAATTAACTTAAATTGAACTCCAAATTTGAATGAAATTCCACAAGTCTACTAAAGATAATTTGATTTTGAGCTTTTGAGTACCATATTGATAGATTTACATCTGTCATACAAAACTGAAAAGCCTTCCTCAACTTATGAAATGTACATCTAAGAAAAGAGGGATGAGAACAGAGAAGCAAAGTTAGCAGTCCTCTCATCTCCACTTATACCGGTTGTACCAAGACACAAACAGGCATGGACTCTTAAATGGGGAAATGACTCTTTTCATACCTATAGCAGCTTCAAAAAGTATTGGGAAGGTGCTATAGTTTCAAGAGGTTCTAGAAAGAAGAATTAAAAATAGCTACATTATATATTGGAGGAATTCTTCAAGACATACAGCATACTTCTAGCTGGAAAATTTCCACACAACATAAACACCAAAGAAAAATGGTCTGTTGCTGTATATTGTGAAATGGCCCGATATTCTAATTGAATTTACATATCAGCATATTGAACGCATATAGTGCAATCTGGATTCCTTGCCTGCAGTTTTGTCTGTTATTTCTCTAACTTTCATCTGGGATACCAGTAAACTCAACAGAATAAATAGCTTTCCTTTGTATATTGTCCTTGTAAATAAACACAAAACCTACAAATAAACAATTACTGTATTAATCACAGACAGATTCAGTCATCACTAAGAAATGGAAAATTGCACCTTGACTGGTATCAATCTTATACCCTTCAGGAATAGCTTCATATATACTAGTTACAAAGAATAATTGATATGACGTGTCCTCTAATTACTTGGTAGCTTCCTAAACCAGCATTTATGATACTAAAAATGAACAGTAACACAGACTCTGTAGACAATGGTGATGTTACAGATTAGATTAAAGAAGAATGTTAGATGGACAAGGGAAAGCACGATTCTTTTACAGAGGTGAAGCAATTAATGTTAAAAATGCCAGAAAACAAATGATCCAACACAAAGCACCAACTTGAGTAATACTGGAGGACACTGTTGATCATTCTGCCTTCATTAAAATATTCAAAATTGCCCGCAGTAAAGTATTTTTAAAAAGTGAGATAATCTTCAAAATCACTGAGATAAAGGTTCCCACATAAGTTCAACAAAAATTTGAAATTATGGAAATAACTCTTCTCACTAATATTATGAATGTTACCATGATCACCAACAGACAAATAATGAAAACATTCATAAAGTATTATAAAATCAATGAAAGATAGCCTTCAGAATATCCTTAAAGATATTCAGATTAAGACAACTTTTATATTAAACTAGTTTGGCATTCCTCTGTCTGATACACAAAGCTGTGAGCTTCCAATGCAACAAGCAGAAAAAGTAATTGTTAGCATTTTCACATCAGAAACGTAAAAGTTTGTGCCCTTCATTTCTACCTGCAATGAACAGGAAGATGGTTATTTAAAGTTTACTAGTTGTTTCAAAATTACTACATCATTTAGTTGATGAAAAACTAAGATATTCTTCTCAATACCAGTATGTTTGTAAACTTTGAAAGTACAATTAAGGTCAGTTGTTAAGATAAATGATTCAAAAGAGCTACATATGATGCATCCAAAAAACTGAAACACCCCATACAGTAAACTCATTTTCTTTTAGACAGATATATGCATTCCTGAATGGTGTCAAGACTTATGATCATTATCTTCTCACTCACGGGAACCATGAATGTATCAGGTTACAGGTTTGTAAAATCTCATAATTAATATAGTAAAATTTAATGTTTCTAAATTCTAGGAAATCTTCAGTATGAGATTAACTGTGCTTAATATAAATTAAAGCATTAATTATACTACTATATAAACATACACATTTTCAAATCAGGGTGATTTTTCTTTAACTTCTTCCATCACTGCTAAACATTTAAAAAGTATTTTGAAACAAGGTAAAACTGAATTGATTATATCTATTTTGTTTATTAAATCCAAAATGTTTAGATCAGTCATTTTTTTAAATCACTTCCCAGCTAAAGTGACAGCAGGAGTTTTACTTTCACTTTTGGGCTTGAGTGACTGGTTCTCTTCATTAAAAATATCAACAATATTGTTGGCTATTATTTACATTTAAAAAGCACATAAACTTCTCTGATTTGGGCACTGCAGAATCAGGTAAGTTAAATTACAAAACTGCATCTCTTAACTAGTAGTGCAGAAAGCTGCTGTCATACATTTAGGCCACAGTGGGAGCTTTTAAATATATTGCCTTGAAAAACTGATTTTTAAGTGAAACCAGCTTTCACATTTTCACAGTGTCTTCTAAGAGAAATGTTACAAATAAACAGAAACATGTAACCTTTAGTATTATTTTGGCAGTAAGCTGAACACTGCAGCTTTATGATTTTACAAACCTCATTAAGATTTTAGCAGAAAAGTGTTAAGTAAACTGTATAAAACATCTGCGAGAGCATTATAAGAACATTGAGTTTATTTACAAAGCAAATATTCCTGCAGATGGCTAACAATATATCATGATGTCTTCAGAATACTAATTTTCTGAGCAGATCTTCTGGGGATGTGCTCCATAAGAGTGGTATGTGCTTTCGCGTCATATTTTACAGATCAGGAAAAAAATGTACATGCTACAAACTACTTAGATGAAGTTTGCCTGCAATGTTAGTGCTCACTTTAGACTGCTAAAATTATAATAACTTTTAACAAAGAAATCCAATCATGTAAAAACACAAAGAAAATCATCGGAGAGAGTCGTAAGCACTGAAATGTTGAAAGGAATGTTTACTTAGAATCATGCTTTAGATACTCCACGGAATTTAAAATTTTCTGCCTGACAACCCATGTTGCAGGCCCTACCATGTAACCATAGCACTGACTAAACAAGTTGTTTTCTAATCCAGATACCTCAGAGCTGTATTTCTATGCTGGGACTGGAGAGGTTCCAGTTTTAAAACCAAGAGGTAAATATAACAGCAAGGTCACTGTGTATTTTTTGTACCTGTAAGAGGGAAAAAGCTAAAGGTTTTTACCTCGTCTTCATTTTCTTGATATAAAAGACAATCATTCTGACTAGATGCTTCTTCCTCAGCTCATTAACCTCATAGCCATTTATTATGACTCTAACACCTTGTGTAGAAAACAGATTTCTGGAATAAAATGCAGATTTTTATGAAGTTTTGAGACTGTCTATAACTTTATGGTTTGTGATACTAAGCGGATACTTGGCTTTTGGTTTTTTGTGGGTTTTTTTTTGTGCTTTTTTGTTTTTGTTTTGTTTTGTTTTTTACTGGTGAGAACATTTAAAAACTGTTTAAAATGTGACTGATGTATAGCATTTTCAAGCACCAGTTGTCATTCCAACAAAACTCCATCTTGGATCACGGACCAAGTCCTTTTAAAGTTTCATTAAATCACAAGTTTAAGATAAAACTGGTTAATATATACTGTTAGCAAAAGGAGCAGTATCATACATGCTGTTTCAGTTGCTTCCCTTTCCTTACCACATCATTAATTCTACGTGGAATAAGGTTCATCTGCTCTATTACTATACCTGCATATGTTTTCTCCTTTTGTGTAAGTTTATACCAAGTCCAATGGCAATTAAAATCACATAATTTCTGTGCTCAGTTATCTCTACATAAGAGTGGCAAACTAGATGTTAAACAGTGTCCAAATGAAAAACAGGACAAGATATTTCATAACTGTTTACTTAGCTGTTTTCAGTCCGAGGCAAAAGCAGATGAATAGTTAATATGACTATGAAATTGAAAACTTCCAAAGAATTCTTATTTTACGGATGCATGTAAAGAAAAGACTCTTTGTGTTTACTTTAAATCCAGATAATTTGCCAGAAAATAATTTCACGTAGTTGATAGCTAGGAATATCCAAGTTGGTTTTGCACAGTAACTAATATGAGTACCTCCTAATTTAAAGAAAATAACTTCTCATCAGATCAAACTGGTTGTGTTTGTGGTGTGCCTTGGTGAAAGAAACAGTGAGGCTTACAAGAGCAGTCTGCTACAATTATGGACATATTAGAAGAACAGTATTTAATAGAATCTGCTGTAACTTCTTGTACCCCTAGCAGGAAAATTCCTACATGGTTTGCTATAAAAATAGCAAGATACACAAAGTAAGCAAGCACCTTATTGTGCTGCTTATAATGCACGTTAGTTATGAGATCATGGTCACATTTGTCTCTGCATCTGTCAAATCTCTGAAGACCTGACAGCGACCTGAATTATTTCACTGAATGCAACTTTCCCTAGCATAACCCCTTATGTATCCTTTGTAACTCTGATGATTATATGCTGAATTCTGCATTAGATTGATCATATTCTTACCTCATTGCTTCATATGTGATACCTCCATTTATAAGCTTTTCACAAGACCACAGCAAATCTTTATCATAAGATAAAGATTACAATTTCCCTGTTTCAACTATTTTCAGTGTCTTAAAATCAGTATTTTTAACAGCCTGAAGGACCTGTATTTTGGAGTATATAGCTTGTCTAGTTCTCTTCTCCTTGTTTGTCAATATATTCAGCCACTCAAAAGCAGAGTAACCAATTTCAGTGGATGCTTAATGGATGTTTTTGATTAAAACAGGCTACAACTGAATTTTATTAAAACTCCCAGCCACTAGGAAAAAGATATTCCCTATATGAAATAATTCTAATATTGATTGGAAAGAAATACTATGATATCTGTGATCCAATCACAGTAGTATAGTAAGAGTGAGAGAAAACATGAAAGAAGTATTTAAACATAAATGAAACTCAGTTGTGACAAATACAATAAGAAAATGTATCCAACATCAAAAGATACTAGAGTTGAAAATTTAAGGTAAACGCAAATGGCAAAGTTAACCTTACTAAAACCCTGACTTTTACAAATCTGTCCTAAGTTGCATATTCATAGGATAAATTCAGATCACATATTCTTTAGATATAATACATAATAAAGCATCAAAGGTGTAAAGTCACCTACATCAGAATTATGGTATAAAGACATTACCTGTCTTAAACATCTATTTTGTATCAGACCACAACTTAAAGAATATTTAAAATTGTGCTTAAAAACTGAAGCAAAAAAAGCGTTCTTGAACATGAAAGATGAGCATTTTTAACATCAAAGAACCTACTGAACAATTCTTTATTAGACATGACTTTTTCACTTAAGCGGAATAAAGCAAATTAATGAATCTATGGATCTAATATCAGTTTTTGTAGATCTGCCCATATCTTATATTCTCCAGCTGTAGTGGCCAAACAAAGCAGTTACAAACATTGAAAAAACATGAGGTTTTACAAATCGCATAAATGATGTGAAACATTTTATAACAATAATGTTTCAGAGTATAAGGATAATACTACAGGGGAAATCTATACAATATTTATAATTTAAATAAACCTTTTACTGATCTAAAAAATCACAAATTAATTCAGTCTTATATTATTCTACAGAAGAACAACCACAGCAGTTTCTTCCTGATACCAGATAAACACTTAGCATCAATTCCTCTACTAAATTCTATGGACAGGAGTTCTAATGTAAGAGATACCGCTGTTTCTATAATATTAAGAAATGTTGAGATGCAGAATTTTTTTTTACAACTGAAGAGAAAACATTCTATTCAAAATGCTCCTTGAGAATTATACACTGTATTTATTCCCACTTGCATGAGATGTAGACTGACTTGTCCAGCCCTAGCAAAGACTGCTGTCATGAGAGACTACCATATCTAGGAAAGGGATGAAAATCCTTCACGGATTCCAGCTGAAGAACAACTGCTCCCAGCACCTTCCAGCAGAACTAGCCTGCCCTCCCAGGCAGCCCAGCCACGTCTCTGACCCCCAAGCCACCAGCCCTGTCGGAGGCGTGTGGGCTGGCACGTACTCATTTTGCACATTTGGTCTCTGCCATGACAAAACAAAAAGCAGTTAGCATTTATACTTTCACTCTCAAGTATTGGCAGCAATAATAGGTAAACTGTTTGTGAAGTTATCTGCTATGACAGACAACACCAATAACGGCATTACCTCCATACAACTGGTTCAAGTGAAGCTAAGTCTAACTGTCACAGAATATGCAAGGATTCTATCATCTTAAACATCCCATTGGGAAAAAAAGAAAAAGTAATTTATCCTAGCCACAAACATCATGGAACTCATGCTCAAGTACAGCATAAGGCAAATAATAAAGCTGAAATATAATGTAAATAATTATTACATAAAAGTTTATTTTCCTGTGACTACTGCCACAATCACAAGCAACCTACAATACTGAATATCTTCTAAGCATTTTCCATTAGGATAAAATATTTATAATTCCTTTCGAAGCTGAAGACTCAAACAGGTCTTTTGTGAAGACACTTTTCTCATCATTCTTTCATTATGAAGTGAATGTATAATGTAAGATAATAAATTAAAAATACTGTGAGAAGCCATACGCTTCCTTTATTGAGGTATTATTTATTCACATGGAATGCAATTTTCATGTTGTCCAGTGGAAGCAATGAATTGCCACACACAAGTGCATGTCTTCTTTGATTACGAGGAAATTGTGGATCCTTAATGTCAGCCCATGAATCATATCTTAGATGCCTGATGTAGGAATTCATGAGTCAGGCTTCCATGGTTAGAGAGAGTGGATGGGGCAGGGGGAGGATATGTGTCTTCTATATCTTTATTGGATCAAGAAGAAAAAAAAAGGTATTATCAGAGAATAAGTTCTGGAAAAACAAACAACAGAAAAAAACAGCTACCTCTATAGTCATCGACTATAGTCATCACATCTCCCAGGCATAGATTAACAGTATGGCCCCCTAAAGAGACCCAGCAGTGCCCTCTGGTGATTCAGGCCAAATTTACCTGTTCTACATGGGAACTAAAATGGACCAATGCCCCCACAAAAGCTCCAGATAAAGAGGGATGCTGATACCTTCATTGGGGAATTACACATGCGCACACTCAAGCTGCATATATTTGTACTGGTCTGCAAAATTCTATGGCAAAAATTAATTTGTTGAAATAATAAAATTTACATCTGCATTTGTGAAGAAAAAGGCACATTCATTTTGTCCACTATGCTTGTTGCAAGTAGTCAATCCTCTAGTAATACTGAAGATTGCAGTGGCAGGTTGAGCAGCTTTAGATGATGGGATGAGAAAAGAGGCATTTGTTTTCTTGTTTGTTTGTGTGGTGGTGTTTTTTTAGTTATGTAAGAAATTCTGTCCAGAAGTCTGCTTTGTGGTAAAGCTCCTGTGAAGGTTTTGTGTCTCAGTGATCCATTCCTACAAGAACATGGCAGGTTGATAGGATTAAAATCAAGTAAGTGCAGCAGACTGGCATTATCTTTTGGTCCTTTGACATGTTTGGGAGAAACAATAGAAAATGGCAGCGTGGGAAATTCTGGTGCAACGTTGCTGGGAAAATCTTACTGGTCTCAGTGAAAATCCAGTACTCAAATGCCACCCAAAATATTTATCTGTATGGCAAGATCTACCAGGTTGGATTCCCAAAAGAAAAGACTGAACAAATTTTAAAGGCATAAGTAATTTAGGTTTTTAATATATTGACTTCATTATTCATGTCTTGTACCTTATTATCTCCAACTACAGTTACTTTCACTTAGGGCTCTAACCTATCTTCCATCTATTCTGAATGTCAGACAGCTTCTTTCCATCTGCATCAACTTCTTCTGCAATTCTCATGTTACATTGTTCCCGACATACCAAATATCTTTATTCTCATCAGCCTCTTCCCTTATTTCTTCAAATGTAGCCCCTCAATAACATTTAGTTTTCACTTTCTACCCATCAGCATATCCCTTACTGATATGTACTGATATGTTGTCTGACACCTACTCTTTTGGTTTTGTTTCTTAACTATGTTGAGCTTTACAAACTTGGAATATAGTTGCTTTTTTCTGGTTTCTTTTTTTGGGGGGGGAGAGGGTTACTATTTACTTTTAGAGCATGACAAATAATTTATTGCAATCTGATTTGAAATTCAGTATTTTGGTAACGAAAGTTTTATGACAATCATTACATATAGGTCTCACACAGCAAATAATTATCATCTATAAAGCTACAAGGTCTGTATTATTTGTATTTGAAATTTAAGAAAGTCAAGAAAGCAGGTTTGTTGCCTTGCATAAATTTCGACACTGTAAGCCAAAACTGAAAATAACCTTTCAAATATATTCTTCAATTGAATAGATTTAACTGGAACATAAATTAAAAGGAACATAATTTCAAAAACAGGGAAAAGTCAGAAAAAACACTTTTTTTTTTCTCTATAATATCTATGGTAACAGGACAAGAAGTTTCGACATATTTTGAAGTCTGACTTCACAGAGATTCACTAGAATGGTGTTGCAGAAGAATCAGTTAACTCAGATAATGTGGATTTGTTTTTCCTCCTAAGGAGAATAAGGCACTAGACAAGCAGTGTGTCACTCATCTCCTCTTCACCAGCTGTTCTTTCACTCCATTCTATGTCAGCTAATTTTTCTCCAAAGTTATTTTACTGCTATCTCCTGTGCAACTGGCTTTTGTTTCCACCCCAAAATGGCACAGAAGAGCAGCAGATTCATTACCACTTAGCATTACTTTAATTCTTAGCTGGCTATACATCAGGTTTAGAAGTAAACACTCTTTTAACACAACTTCTTCCCGAAATACTATTACCCCTTCTAATACATATTATATCTCAACTATCAATAGGTAATTAGGGAAATGAGTAATGTGTTGTGGAGCTACTGTTTCCTTTTCCTTTTCCATAGCTCAGAAATGATCCCGTTCCTTTTCTGTCCATCACAGTAAAAAAAAGCATATACTTCAATTTGCTGATCTACATCACTTAGCAGCACAGCCTGATTGGAAGTAAAATTGCCAAAAATTACACCAGAGTGAACGCTTTTGTTGCCAACAGATAATTACAATGCAAATCTTTCTACCCCTATAATACAAGTACATTTGTAATTTCTTATTTTATTTTGTCTTTACGTTTTTGTGTGTGTGTGTGTTCGTTTAATTCCATTATTGGAAAAAAAGCCTCAATCATGAGATAAATCAAAAAAAATTATGAGTTACTGAAAAGATAACTTACTGGTATTTAGAAAGGTTTACTGTAGATATAAAAGTTACTGTTGTAAATGTCACCATTCTTCCCCTACAGATATTAAACAAGCACTACTGCCTGTTTTCCAAAATAAATTCCCACTTTAGAGGCAAGATAATGCCTTTTCATTTGAAAAAATGAGTTGTATCAAATTACACATTGAATGAGCATAAAATAAAGGATTCTATAGATATCCTAGATAGATTTCCTAGATATCAAACAGGGAAAAAAATATTGCTGCATGCAGCAAAAACTGCTGTTTGGTAGCATTTTAACAGTACCAAAATGTGGAGGAAAGCAAAAGGAGTACTTTCATTAAAAAGTGTCTGAAACTTTTTTCATCCTGCCCAAATTATTGACTACACTTAATAGATAAAAATCAGTGAGATTCTATGCAGAACAAATTTAATGTTGCAAATTGTACCACATATCAGCATGTTTAAAACAAACTGGAGTTAAGCAAGCATATAGTGTAAGTATAACACTGACTTTGTACTTGTAAACATCCTTTCCACACAGAGCCCTTTGGGACATTCAAAGAATTTACTGAATGAGCTACTTGGAATAAATAAAGAACACTCAACTTGGCCTGTAAGAACATTCAACTTGGCCTGTAACACTTTAACTGATTTTAAAAAAGTTTTAAATGTTCCCCTAGTTGCCTGGAATTGGCCATTTAAAAAATGCTGCTGTGGCAATAGTAAATCTTTATTAATTCCTCATATTTGGATTTTCCTCCATGAGGCCTGTTAAAAATAATCTTTCAATCCAACCAATTCTGGACTTAAAATGTAGTACTATATAGTGAACCACACAAAAGACTGAAAAGTTTTTTATGTTTTGTTGGTTGTTTTTTTTTACTTATTCAGAGGGCTTTTCTGGCAGTAAAGTTAGCTTAAGTGATAGTTAAATAACCTAAATGAGAAGATGCAATTCTTCCAGCTCATTAGCACGCTTAGCTTTAATGAAAATCTCCTTTAATTCATCTATATGTACCAGCTGCATAACTTTGTTCAGAAGTTGTTACAGGTGACCTGTCAAGTTTTATTTTTAAAATCTTCAAATAGATTTTAAAAGTTTACATCTACAACTATATAAAATTCATTTACAAAGTTTAAGTGCTCGTATCTCTATTTGTTAGCAAGGTGATTTTATATAAAAAAAAAATGTGGGGCTACAGGTGCATTGGCAAATACTGCTAGATTACCAGTGTTATAACTACTTTTAAAGCACTTTTCTTTTCAAGTTATCTGTTTGAGAACATCAGCACCTACCTCACCATACATTTTGCTTGAATACCAAGCAAATAAAAGCAAATTGAAATCCAAGAGCTCAGAGTTGACAAAAAAAAAAAAGATTTTTAAAACTGCTTTATACACAAAATGCCTTCCCTACAGACACTGTATGTTCTGAACATATCCATATGGGGGCAGTAATGTTAAAGAAAATAATACCCAACAGCAGTCACCTTAATTAATTTGTTCACAGACCCTTTTCTTACACACCAGGTTCTCAATATAATACTCAAAAGAAATTTAAAATACAGCAAAATGGGAAGGCTATTACTTGTGAAAACTCTGAAATACTACCACAGAATAATCACTTTTCATCACTCAGAGTCTAGAACTACTTCTCAGTGTATTTAATTGTCCCTATGAAGAATCTGTTATTATTTTTGCATTGTACTTAACAAATCGAAAGTATTATCTACAACACAGGCACTGTCCTAACACAGGAAAGGCAGATGCAAAGTAGCAGATGGGAAGGAACTGGCTTGTCCATAGTACCCTCTGAAGAAACAAGGTGCTGAAACATGGATGTTATGGATTGTCACCAGACTAACATTTCCTTGATTAGAAGGAATTTATCTCAATTTAAATGATTCTATCAGGTCTTCTGCTTTTTATTTTACCCTCCCCCCCAGTGGAGTAGCTGGAATCTTGGTGGGATAACCTCTCTCTGGACATTCAGAGTTGCAGCTTCTCCCTTGAATTGAAGCTGCCCTGAAGCAACAGACCTGTCAGACTCACTAATGATTTTTTTTCAACCTTCATACTGTACCTCTTTCGCACACTTTCCTAAATTAGCTGCAAAACCACCATCACATCCTCAGTTGTATCTCCATGAAAAAAAAACAACTGTTCTTCCACAACCTTTCTACAAAACTAGATTAAGTCACCACCCCGCTATTAGTGACTTCCTGAATGCAATGGTTATCTACAGGGAAGAAGTCATTTATTACTAGGTGAAAGACTGTAGGAACACAGCAACCAGCACTACAGTTTATCAGATGTGGCAGACCAGGAATATGAGCTACAGAAGCATAGATGTTCGTCATGTTTCACAGAAAATCCCCCAGCAAAAATCAAAACCAAGAAAGCATGTACAACAATGATCATTACCCTGATCCCTTCACTAAAACTTACCGTTGTATTCCCCCAAACTGCCTTCCAAGTCTGCTAGCATAATGCTTTTCAACCTTTCTTGGCAAAAGGGTTGCGGTTAGAGGGTGTCTGTGTGAAAACAGACCCTCTAAGATGTGGTCTTCATACCATTCAACAGTTCAAAAACCCACTAATTTAATATAAACTGCAAACTACTGCAATGTAATAAGCAAACAAATAAACAGAAAACTTTTTTTGTGCTTAAGACTCAATTACAACTACTTAATAACTTATAGGGGGGAAAATCATTCCAAGTAGAGTTGATAATATCAACAGACCTCCAGACCACTATTATAGCTGTGCTTCTTGGAGATGGAAATCATATAACAAGATGATCTTCTAAAAATGATAAAAAGCTCATCTTGCCCTAAATACCATCACCCACGGTGGTAGAAGATCTTGAGTCTGTTCAATATGAATCACGTGACTGTATTTAAAAATTAAAATATCCTAAATCCTACCTCATTTAAGGTGCAAAGAGTATAGCATTTGCAACCAATTTTGAAAAACTGAGTGGAAGCTTCCTTTCCTCCACCTGTATATACACATTTCAGGATGAAAACACATCCATTGCCATTATCCTTTAATGAAGGTAACCCTATTACTCCCTTACTCTGCATTTCCCAGCTCTCGTCTTTTCACCTTGCAATCTCCTTCAACCTCTACTGCAGCTCATCTAGCTGGTATTCATAAACATCATCCAACCATTCATCCAATTATTCACAGATTTTTCTTTTGTTTATTCTCACACAATCACAGAACAGAGGGAAATAGGAAAGTAACTGGTTTACTTTGAACTGTAAAAAAAAGCCAGACTCCAGGAATGATACTTTAAACAAAATCATAGTTATTAGTAAATATTCATTTCATCTCAGGACTCAAAATGCCAGATACCACTAAAGTCCCACTACACTGGGAAATATGCAGACACATTCTACAAAGCAATATAGTAGTTGATACAAATCTGGAACAATTTCACAAAACCTTTTGATATCAACAAGATGTGCTGAGCTCCCAGCCGTTTCGAAAGAAAGAAAAATAACTCCGTTCACTACATAAGAACATAGAGGTCGAAGTTCAAGACCCAGATTTGAAAAGTTCTAATGAGGTCTCCAAAATGACATGAAGTACCACAATTTATCATATGTAATTTGATCCTCGTATAAAGTGAATTCATATTTGATGATAATAGCTTGTATTTCTTTAGTATTTTTTTTTGCTAACAAGCTATCAGAACATCTGTGACCTCTGTAAAAAATTAAAAGGAAAATGACTAGAAAACTTCCTAATTTCTTCCAGTACTACAGAAATAACTATGATTTGCAAATATTATTCAAATATTGTGATGCATAACAGTTTTGAGAATTAGAAGGAATGAAAATGGATAACAAGATGGGAAAGACTTTGAACATAATTTTAAAGAAAAGGGAACCATCTAGTCTTTTTGAAGATGCAATAGCCTGATGCCACTTCTGAAGTAACTCATCCCAAATCTTGACTTGCAATTTTCAAAGAAGCAGTGGTGAGCTCTGTTACTTTTAAGGCAAGCAGGGAATGTATTATGACTGAACAGCAACCTTACTTAGAAGAGAATGACAAGTTTGAAGTAGATTTCCGGGGCAAGGAAAGGAAAGCCTTATTATCTGTGTCTGATCATTAGCTCACGAACAGACACTTTCCTATATAAAGGGCAGAAAAGGGTCAAAGCCACAGAGCATGTCTAGTGATTATGTTGATAGCTATCATGCCAGCCGACAGCTGGGGGAATTGTGGGGTGCATTACACATGAAGTTGACTTTATGGCTGCAAAGATATCAGCTTTCTTCATAATTTGGAACTAACAGGGAGTTTCCTCTTAAGGCAGATGGATTTTCTCTGGCCATTTGAGAAGGATCTTGGTTGTTAATGCTAAGAACCTGTACAAAGAGAGAGAATGCTAACAACTGTCTTAATTGCACTTCTGACCAGAATACCCACAGAGATCTACACCAGCAGAGCTACTGTATCAGATAAAAGTCTTTCCCAAGACATTTGTTTGTCCTATTCAATCAGGATTTCTCAGATAAACATTTTGGATTTGGCACTGGCAGATTCTAATTTTGCTCATGAAAAGATGTGCTGAAAGGTTTTGGTTTTGAAAAGCAAATACAAAACATCCCTGGTGCACAAGTTTGTACTGAATGAAAGAAATCTTGTTATATATTAATCGCTGTGTGTGTATGGGGTTTCTGGTAAAAACTCACAGGGTCACTAACTTCTCCACCTTCAGATTTCTAAATCAAGAAGGTATTGTGCTCTCCCTGAGTAACAAAGCAATGTGGTAAACAGGTTCCAGGTACCGTTCTTTGAATTTCTGTTAGTAACTGTTGACTGACTTGAAAAAGAAAAGACAAGATGAAATTTCAGCATATGTGCTTTTTAAGTCATTGACTCTAGTTTCCTTATCACAAGGATCCAAAACACATCACCCAGTTTTACCTACTGGGTTGAAAGGCTTGGTGTTCAATTACTAAGAGCATATTCACAGTTTAAAAACAATTGTAAGCACACTGCATTAAATAAACAAATCATGAAATACAGCAGCTGTAAGTCAGGCTTTTATAAAATCTACTGCCCAAATTGAGTGGAATGTGGAATGATTTTTTGCCTCTGATCTTTGTCAGACATTCCCATTTATTTCGAAAGACATGAAGGGTTCTCATTCTCTCAAAGGGATAGGATCAAAATATCAGGTATCTTTAATTTTAGTTAATTATCCAATCAGATCACATGTGCATTTAAGCTGACCTAGGACTGCTCTGACACTGATAGCGGGATGTAGCCAAGTTGTGTGCTCCTAACCACAGCACCTGCAATATTCAAAGAGTAATTAATGCATCACCCTTTCACTGACAACTAATAATTGTATCAGCCCAACAACAAAATGTCCAATAAAGTTATGGACAGAGAGAAGAGCGTAGGTGTATAGATATACATATCTCTCTATATACATGCTCACACATATACATGGATACACATACATATGTGTATGTGGTAAAATGTTTCATATCCCCTAGTAAAGATAGTATTATTATAAACTACTTCCTCATCATTCCCCTCTATATCAGTCTAGTATCTACCTAGTTTTTATTACATGGTTAAAATAATTATATACATTTTACAAAACATGAAAATATTTCACTTGCATTGAACTACCAGTTCAGATTGCATTAGCTTTTATCTGTAGTGCAGTGCCTTTACTGGATGATGGAACAATGAAATTCATTATTCTTGTGAAATAGCTATGTACCATATTATTTAAATATTTTAAGTTTGATTTTCTTTCTGGGCATGTTAGATCACATTTTTGCAGTCAGGTTGACTACCATCTTAAGTCTCAAGCAGCTGAAAGACACTGTTCCAGCCTCTTCATATAGCATGTACGGACAAGCAGCCTTCCCCCTTTATAAACAGGAGTGTGAGCATACACTACATATATGTATATCTAGATCCTCCACGTGCAAACATTTGCTTCTTAAGATCAGCATTTAGTTTCCTTTACAGATCTCAGATTCAGTATTAAAAACCAAAGCTTTGTCCATAACAAGATGTCTGGAACATACACTATGGTTACATGTACCAGGCCCATTAGTACTCAGCAGCAAACACATAGCTGCTGGGCTTTACTTCAGAGGTGCCAGTACTTACTTGAAAACACAGAGGAAGCTCAAAGACATTCCTCCCCTCTTTGCTGACCTCTCCTCACTCCACTGACAGTAAGCTGACGAGGTGACCTAACAAGCCTTTTCCACCTCTCACTTCTGCACTGAGAGGCTCACAAAACTAGAGGTTTTGAGGAGGAATTTCAAGGCAGATGGGGAAGTGCAATGCACAAAGACAGAGTAAGAAGAGTAAAGAAACAAATGAAAACAAGAGAGACTTGGGAGATTGGCCAATTTTTACCACTTCAGCGAAAACTGACTCTTTTGTCATTTGAGCATCTCATCCGCAACTGATAAAACTGAAGTGTTTTTGCCCTTATGTATTTTCCATACTACAAGAGACAACCTTTATATAAACACTATGATTGTTTTTAAAAATATTCACTGCTTGCAATCTCATGAAACATTTAACGACTGAAAGACATGTGTGGGTTTATACATATATACTGAGTTAATAATTGTTGTTTTCTATCATCACAATAAATTAACTTTTAAAGCAATAAAATATAGCCAGGGATCTATTAATAATTCAACAAAATCATAGATGGCAAGTATGAAATCACTACAGGTTGTAACAGGGCTTTCCACCAATACTACTATAATTAAGAATCTGTCATCATTGCTACTTAAGACAAAGCAGTGTGGGGCTTTATACTTTTAGTCATAAAAATCAAAGCTATTTTCTAGGAAATAAGTTGTGTTCAGCATCCCCATTCTTTTCTAATAAAAGTTGTGGTCAGGAAAACTAGCCTCTTGAATTCATGTAACCGGTTTTGTATCTTTTCTTGTAAACAGGAGCATATAAATAATCATGCTAGTATTGTCATTTCCTCATATTGCAGAAACATTTGAAGTAGCATGCCCTGCAGGATGCAATTATAGTACACACAGTAATTTTACTACTGGATTCACAAGCAGATAAATACTCTTTTTCAAAAAATGAGGATTTCAATTAAATAGAACATTTCTCCTCATCACAGGCAAACTACTACAATAAAACCTCCCTTGTTTTCAGACCATTCTCCTTTTCAATGTCTCTTTCTCTTCTTTACCATTTTTGCTTAGGATTCTCACCATTAGAGTCCTGTAAGAGCACAAGCATTTTAAATAATTGTACAAATTAACACATTCAAAACTCTTGAGCAGACCTCTCAGGACGATAATGTCTATTGTTCTGCCTGCAAGAGTACAATTGCTTTCTGTTTGTGGCTAAGTATGGCAAACTTCTCACTCTATCCTGATAAAAACCACACACTCACATGACACTAATTTAAGGCACTGCCCTAACCCTCCTAATGCTATCACCGTAGCTACTGGTTACACTTCTTGCCACAGCAGAAGAAAGTCTATTACTTTCTCCTTAACAGAGCTGACAGAAGAGGAAACAAATAAATAGGCAGCAAAGGAAAAAAAAAAAAAAAGGTTGATAAGAAAGGTGTTAACAATGGAATTTGCTGTCACCAAAGAGTTGTTCTACAGACAAATCTATAAATTAGCAGCATAATCCAATGAGACTATAGTGACAGCTCTAAAGCCCTAATGCCTGTTCTTTATCAGGTGAAGACAGATCTAGCTCTTTGACATTTTAATGAAGTAGTTATTACTGATTTGGGTTATCAAACCAGTAAGCCAGAAAGAAAGAGCCAACCAACAGCGAGCTGATCTTTTTAGCATCAGTCACTTACTATTAAGAGATAAAGGCTTTAAAGAATCCAACTATTTCTACTTAAAATTTTAGTTATGGGATCATGGTAGAAAAGTACTCTATCTTAAGAGATATTGAGGCTCTTTCCAATAAATACAAGAAAAAAACCCCTACAAATTGGTACCTTAAGTCTATGCTAATAACTTTAATTCTTGGTCAAATCTGAAGTATCTTAGAATACTTAGATCCCCATGTTCTGACTACCTAAAAAAAAAGAATTGTTATAGTTCAGTTTCCCATATTTTTCCTTTTGCAGTGCATGGAAAAAAAAAGTAAAGGAAAGAAACAAAATAAATTTTATGGACTCTCAGATTCCACTAAAAGGATAAAAAAGTAGCTGAGTGATTTTAATCCACATTCTATGATTAACTACTTATGGTACAATGATAATTTTACTCCTATAAGATCATGTGATTAAGCATCAAATGATTTCCAGAAATTCACGCTCTCTGAAACAAAACACTGGAGCAGATCTGTGTAAATAACCTAATTACATTAATTAAACACTTTTTAAATGTCAGTTACAACAAAAAACATTTGTCACAACTTTATTTTAACTCCCTAAGCCTGAGGAATCAGACGACTGATTTTAGGTGTTTGCTTCATGCATTTGAGAAGCGATATAACTTCATAGTTCCTGCAAGTTTCTTACTAGCCCCAGACTTCTCTTTTTAAGGCCTTCTAATGACTTTATTTTCATTTTAAAAGGTATATATGATACTCAGGAGGCAAAAATACTGCAATCACTGAGCTTAAAGGAGCATAAGGGGACAGCACAGTAGAAAGAGGTAAAAGAAAAATACCGGAAACATTCCTTTTATGAGGTTTCTTTGCATTACATGCAAACTAATCTGGCTTTTGTTGGGCTAGCTTTCCAACCCCTACTATCATTAGGAGACTTCCTATGTTCTCTTCTGGCCCCAAATCTTACTAAGTTCATGACCTTTTCAGCAAACAAATATAAGCTTTACTAGTATTGTCATAAAACAAGCCTGTTGAAAAGTTAAAAAGGATTAGAGAAAGACTCTCGGTATGAACAGCTGAAGAACCATCTTTAGTTTCTCAGGAAATAACTCATTTCTAAGCCTTCGGAGTGCATACGTAGGGACCCTCTGCTTATTCCCAAAGTTTGCTAGAGCTCAGAAGAGTGATGAGCTGTGAGACTTCCAAAAGCTCCCTAAGATTTTGGTGTGGGCCAAACACACACAGTGATGCCAATGGGGATTACGAACTCAAAAACCCTAAACTTGCCGGATGGAGTGGAGGCATTAAGAATTAAATTGTGTGAGTACATTTTTTTTCCAATGGAACAGAACTATACAACGTTTTTTCACAAATGATGCAATACTACTCAAATCACCTATAAAATTCCATGTGTGGGAAAATTTTTCCTCAATTCACTGAAGGTTTGCCAACAAAGTGTTTTTATTAGTAAATACCACACACTCTCAAGTGATTTAAATGTGGCTACTGATTGAGCATTAATCAAATTTTGGTTGACTTCTGTTTTCAGGCCTCTACCCTGACAATAAGGCATGAGCACCTAGTCAGTACACTTTTTGTGCTCCAAGAATTAAAACTGGTTACATTCCTTTGAAGAATAACATGACCTCCAAGGGTTCCTCCAGCTGCTTCTCTCAAAGCACTGACATCACCTCAGCTTATCGGCTTTCAGCCAGCTTGCTCTCATCCAAATTTTGTATCTTCATTAGATACCAACAAAGGCACTATCCAAAACAGACTCATGCAGCTGGGTGTCATCAGTGCTATGTAATCACTGTTCCACTACACAGCGTACGTAACAGGTTGTTAAAAGTGAAATATTTCAAGCCTGTATTTCAAACCCAACTTCTAAATTTTGCTATCAAATAGAAGGAAAAAAAAAAAGGCAGTTTTTGACGTAATCTGACCAGAAACAAGCATGAGTTAACTGAGACACTTGACTGCATCTTATTGAGGGCACATTTGAACGCCTACAAGACTACCAGCTGAAATCTTAGTTTTCATTACATTATCTTCCCGTTATTAAATATGTCAAAGGTCATGTCCCAGGCAATAATTGGTATTAAGCTGCACATTGAGTTTTTTCTTCATGTATTTTTATTTCTAAAATTCAAGAGAAGGAGCAAGCACTGCAGAATACCTTAATAATTTAGAAAAAAAGCTTCACGGAAGACTAGTAATGGCTCTGCATTTGCTAACTTACCAGATATTCTTTACTACAGAAATCCTACCAGTAGCATGTATTAACTAAAAGACAGTGGTAAGCCAAGATCCATAACACCTAACTACTTAATTGTTCTGAAAAGAAGGCAGTAGATCTTCCCTGAATTAGTCTCACTGAATTAGCCTTCAATCACAGAGCTGCACTTGAACATATCTTCTGAAAAAGTCCACACTTTATTTTAACATTTCTAGTAATAGAGAACACATTGATTGCCCTTCATAAATTGTCCTTAACATTACCTTAATTAAAAATACCTCTGAGTTTAAATTATTATAGAATCACTATTGAATTTTGTTAGCTTCTGAAAGTCTTCAAAATTCTGTTTCCTTATCAATATTTACAGATTATGAAGTTATCTCTCAACTGTCTTTTTAGTAATTTTAATAAACTGAGACACTTCATGATTTAAAACAGGTAATACACATATTATGTCAACATTACAACATGATATTTCTGGTGCTACTGTTCATTATAACAACATCTAGCTGGTAGAAATAAGCATCTTGCATTCCACTTTCCCTTATGACTATCACTGGCATTAACCGTACTCCAGAGGATACAAAATTCCATAGGCATATTCCATAACTTATCCAGAACTGGTATGAGCCAACAATGCTAGTTATCCTGTCTCCTCTCCTCTTAAACCTCTCCTCTACTATCCTCCCAAAACCCTTACATAAAAAAAAAACACTTGCATTTTTCCAGTGCTACAAACTTGTTTTCTCAAGACTTAGTGGAAATCAGTAGTAGTGATCTAGACTAATATTCACCCCATTCTTTCATTTATCTTAGATGAAAATGCGTAGTTAAATATAAATGCTAGTATGCAGGAAAATTTGAGTTTGTCCAGGTCTGCCCCCTGCCTCTGTTTAGAATCACACAACTAAGTCTATCTACTTTTTAAATTACCTGGTAAGCAATTTTCCCAACTTTTAGTTTACTACAGTCCCACTTTTCAGTGTCATCTCTTTTTCTTTGAATCTGAATCATTAATTTTTTCCCAAAATAAGCTGTATTCTTTCTCTTTAGTCTCAGTACTTGCTATGCTATATCATGAAACCTTATTGTAATGCAATTCCCTGGTTGCACTTCTGAAAGAAAAACAAAAATCTTCTGTCCTGTGGAAAAAAAAGACACACACACACTCTAAAACAAGGATGACCATTTTCGAATCACGATATTGATCCCTTCCCACCATCTTGTATCCAATAATGTCACAAGGAAAAAATAAGTGAGCAATAACAATAAGTATAACAATTACAAACAAGTGAGCAATGTTGAACACTGAACAGTGAGCAGCTGAGTCATTATGGAGGGAACCTGATCAAAATCCTCAGAGTGAAGGTTATGGATGGGTTTACTGGGATACAAATACATACACTTGCTACACCAGACCCAACCTGGGCCCCCAGCTGACAAACATCACTTTCACAGAACAAGAAACAGCTCATCCATACATTTCTTCATTCCCTTCACACCAAATTCAAGATCAGGTCATGCCTGAACAATGTAATTAGCGCTAGACTTGTATAAATATTTCACTGCTTGGTTCCTTAGGAACTACATAGGAAAGTATTGAGTGTATTTTCCCCAGAAAAGTAGTTACAAATTCCAGGAATTTAAATCAGTTTAGTCAATGTTTCCCTGAAGTAGTACTTTTGAAAAGAAGGTAAAGGTATGGCACAAGCAACCTTTTTCCTCTTAAAAAAAAGTCATTATAATGTATTAATATACAACTAAAAAGAACATCACTTATAAGAACATTTTGAAATAGGAATAGTTTTTGAAATTGTGTTAAAATCAGGGGGGACGGAATGACCCTCAACGTTGTCCTTTCAACAAGACCAAATCAGAAGAAGAAATGTATGTAGCTTTTTATTACTTTCTTACATTCAAACCACCAGTAAACTTCAAAGCCCATTTTCCAGCAAAGAGATCCAACTGTTAGCTTTAAAAAAAATGCCATTGCTTTTATCTCTTAGCTACTGTCTGCAAGGATCTCCTCCAAAAGCCTCAAGTAAGGACTTTATGTGTGCTCAAATCTTATATCCCATCCTGCATTCATTACTTCACCCCATTAACATTCCATGCAGAGAGCCCTCTGCTAGTTTTATGAGGCGAAACCACAGAATGTCAGGTTAACAAAGCCCTGTCGAGAAATTTCCCCTTAGTAAACCTGTTCATCAGGAGTCTGTTTACATAGATTTGAAACAAATTATTACCATTATGGAACTGGAGGAAAATTAGAAAGGTTGGTAATAAAATACACAGTATATCTCCTGTACCTACAAATAATGCTGACCACTTCCATCATTAATATTATTTCATCATATCATTGATTATTACAAGAAATTAAAAACCATAATTAGTATATCTCTATTACTTTATTTCAGGAACTTTTCTGGGGGTCTTTTTCACACAGTTTGTTATAGGGTGGTAAAATGGAAAGGCTTTATGCCATTTACGACAGGTGGACTGGATGTTTTGTAACTGTTCTGACTTAAAATTATTATTGCATTGGTACCTGCAATGCTCTTGATGATGTGGATGACGCAACCGTATATTTTTATACTCTGCATACATAAAATAACAATAATAATTAAACAAACAAACAAAACCAGTCTGGCTCTGTTATGCTGGGCTATGCCTCACCTGTATTTAATATAGTTAAATGAAGAAAGTAATAGTTGTGAAAATTATGTATGATGTTAATATAATTAAGCTACTATTAATGCACAGATCAAAATTTGTGTATACACCCATATCATCAACAGTACACAGGCACAATATTCAGGCATTTACACTGTACTCCATCAGGACTCCTCTCACACCATCCACATCTTCTGACCTGCCATGCCTGTATCTTGCTGCTCTAGAAGCACCTCAGGTGCTTAAGGGGCTTTAATTAAAGTCCTCCTCTCTCAACACTTTCTTCTTATTTTGCAGAGAAACAGGAGTTCTTTGTATCCTTCAACAGGGCCATAAGAATGCTTGTATACATTTCAGATTGAATAAAGCTGACTGAATAAAAAACTACACAAATTTGTACCTACAAAGTAAATTTCACTCCTCTAGTGAAAACTGAAATTAATTAATTAGTTAGTGCTTTAAGTTATCATTGTTACAATAACACAATTGCTACAAAAGCACATGTATAAAAATGTTACTTTAAGTGTTAAATTAACATGACCTACACTTTATCTAACAAGTTAAAAAAGAACTGAATGGGAAAACATCTTGGAATGACAGTTGCCAGAGGAAATGCTTTAGTCCAACGGGATTTCCCAGCATTGTCTATTTTTAATTATGGAAAATATTTCCACTCTTCATATCCATCACTTCGCTGTGATTTTAAGGACAAAAACTGCTACTGTCAATAATTTCCAGAGGAAGGATTTTTTACATTTTGCAATGGCAAGTTAAGCCTCGGGACCCAGCATTTCTAGTGTTGAATTAGCTAGTTTCATATGGCATCATTTCTTACAAACAGAAGCACAGTTAAGGCAGTTCAAGAAAGAATTATTTATTTACGAGTGCTTCCAATGTGATTCTCATTGCAAATCCTAAACGTGACCTCGTTCAAATATCCCCCGTTCAAAATTTCATTTACACATGGCATTACACAAACTCTGTAATACCTTGATATCTCTGCTCAACAGCAACTCATCGCTAATTTACTAATTTCACTTTTGCCCTAAAGAGAGAAGAAAAAAAAATTGTAAGGCTAAGGTCACAAGTAAGTAAGGAGGGCCAGTTTCACAGGGACACTGCTAATACAGTGGGAACTTACAGTAAGGACCACCTCCAGCAGGCAGCCAACTACTTTAAGAAATCATTACTGAATATTTCCAAGATCTGTGATACAACTTGTTCGACCTCTAGTAAAAGGCCACCTCTTTCAGGCAATTGCCTGTTGTTGGTCCCTTGGGTGGTCCAAGACCTGGGTGGTCTAGTGATTCTAGCTTGGACAGCTTATTTCAGTTTTTACTGTATTTAACTGTCTAACATCACATTTTATTCTTCTGAAGAAACAATTCAAACAACTAAAACAAGACAGCCTCTTCTTTAAATCTCACTTCCTGAATATTATCGAGTCTTATGAGAAAACTGTGTCACAAAAAGAAAACAAACAAACGAAAAGCTACATCATGCCAAAAGGAGATGAAGGACCCTATAGATCCAAAACAATCCTGAACATATAATACATCTGCACAGTAGTTTAAAAGCTTTTATGTTGAGGGCACTATAAAAGTCCTCATACCGCAGCTTCCAGCAGATCCACCTGAGCGACCTGTTGTGAGCACTGTTAGATTCTTATCAATGTGGGATGTAAGAAGGAAGAGAGCCCACCAGTTCAGGTGAGGTTTCTACCTCCATAGCTGGCTACAGGGCTTCTGTCACCTGGCTGATACCTGCTTTCACTTCCAGCGAATACCCTCATCGTGCAATCTCCTGTGATGTGAAATTGTTTAAACAATGATGACATGACGAAGCACTTCTTGTAAAACTGATTTTTAAGACATGTTACTAACCAGAAAAACAGCAGCAACAACAGAACTCCACAAACCACTCAATTGACTCAGTTTGTAGTCAAACTACATTTGACTTAAGAAATGGAGAATGATAACGTGTCTGGATGCAGCCCATCACACTGCAGTCTTTCAGTGCTTCTTGAGAAGTACTGTCCAAGAGCTTTTGCTGGGCCCTACTGCAAGTGCAGGTTTATCCTTTATTTTTGCTGTCAGACTGGTGTTACACTTTTTCCCTATGTTCTTATTCATTAAAGATATTGGACATAAAAACCTAAAGATAATTAAATTGTCTTAATTATCAATATGCATAAAAAATGGCAGTAGACAGCTCAGCTGTTCATTGCAGTGATAAAAATTCATTAAAAAAAGTCTAGGCAGGTTAAAATTCAAGCAATAGTCCAGTTAGATTAATTTTGCAGACTCATGGCAGACACTGAAAAACACTGCATGGTACCAGTAAATGGAAAAAGATGAAGAATATTAAGAGACCAAAAAAAAAACCAAAAAAAAACCAAAAAAGCCACCAAAGAACAGATGATCATAAAAACAGATAAAGATCAAATCAATCATTGGTCAGGTCAAATCATGAAAAACAATTTAAACATTTAAAAAAAGCATTTATATGTCTTTCTACAAACAAAAATGTGTATTGATTTTTCTAATGTACTTCCCCCCCTTCCTTTTCTTCTGAAGACAGATGATTATATTAACAAGAGATTCTTCTAGCAATGCAGAAAATTTGTTATTAACGAAGGTCACAGAAGTTAAGAAAAATGCAACAAGCACGCTGGCAAATAGGAGCCTGGACACTCTAAGATGTGAACTACTATTACTAGCTCCCAAGCTGCCTCTAGGAGGGCTTAACATTGCTAAACAAGTCTGAAATTTTTCCTCAGTTTCAAACTGAGTGTATTTAAGAACACAGAGATTATCAAAATCTACTTCATGATTTGTTTATTCTTAATGAATTAGATGTTCCACCTTGCCTCAAGTGTATGTTGTCATTATATCCTTTGGGAAAAGGAACTATTATTGTTACATAGATGTTTCTAAAGGACAATATTGGATTGAGGAGTTAAAAATAACTATTATCCAATTCCCCAGTGAATGGAGCCCTGCTCTTTTTGGAGAAAAAAGCTTAAAATTTATATACGTGATTTTTTTTTTTTAAATGTACATTCATTAGAACTGCTTAACATTCAAATACATTTTAATACTTATTAAAATATTTTAAAATAATATATACACTTTATTTAAACTATTTTAATAAACTTTTGAATTCTTCCCTATCAGCATTAATGCTGCTGAATTAGGCATCACCCAAAAGTTCACACACCATCAGCCAGGCACGGACAGCTGGCATTCCCCAGGCTTTGGGGGTTCTGTCTCTTCTTCACACAAGATCAGATATTCTTTCACATCTGGGGGGGAAATAACCCTAGAAACAAGCCTGCATTTCTTTTGTTTAAATGCATTTTAATAGCTTGACTAGGCAAAAGCAATCTTTATTCTGAAAAGTGAAACAGCAGCAGACAGATAAAAACCCTTCTCTGACTGAAGGACAAGCTCCAAATACCTGAGGTGTGAAATCTCACTGTGGGATAGAAGCAGCATATGAAATACCATGAAAAAATATCTTTACATATACCTATGTACTAAGCAATAAACACATTTAAAAATCTGCACTTATAGAATTCTGCGACATTACCAATTTTCATGTGGAAAATGTATGAGCAGCATATGTAAAACTGCTCAAATCACTTTGCTGTTAAGCAAACAAGCAAATGCCTAGAGGGGACAGAATGAAGTAACTGGTCTCATTATGATGAATAGCATTAACTTGTTCTGTCTTGCCAAGTCAGTAAGCGGTGTGAATTTAATGGCAATTAGCTGAGATCAAAGTTGAAATACCATGAACAAAGTAGGTAAAACTGGCAATATCAAAGAAGGTAAGTATATCATGGGTGACTGAAAAAAAATTACTTAGATTTATTTAGAATGTTTTGAGCTGTTAATAGAAAAGGGCAGATCCTTATACAATGTTTATTTTCAAAACAGTATTACTGATTAAGCAGATTTCTAGGAGACTGCTTTCATGGGTAAATTGACAAAAAAAACGATAGTGAAGTAAACTATTTTGTAATAGCTCCCATTGTGGACACGCTGCTCTGAATGATATTTTCTCAAGAAATTCAGTTCTGAGTCAAAATCAGGCATTCTCCCTCCTACCTGTTAAACAAATGGGAATGGTAATTTAGCAGCTATTCAAAGCAAAAGACAAAGTCCACAGGCATCAGAAAAAAGGCAGAAGGGGAGAAAGTTCATGTGTTTTACACACGGTAGGCTTTAGGGACTGTAATAGGAAAAATATTCCTCTCATCCTTAATCAAGACTGACATAAAAAAAAACTATAAATTTAAATTATACATGATTAATCTGGGAAAACCCGCTTTCTTTTTTTTTTTTTAAGTGTTAAAGGAGATCTCCACTTCCACGTAATACTAGCAGGAATGAAATGCCTATCTCAGATATTAGAAAAATCCTACAGTATGCTCTCTAATACTTAATATATTCTCAACTACTGTCAATATAAAATTCCATGCCTCATGTAATACCTTCCCAGTGAGAGTCTGAAAATATTCTCTGATAATCCCTGTAGCATTTTGCATGGATGGTAATATATATTTTAGTGACGAGCTGAAACACAGAGAAGTTAAATTAGCCAAGACCAGTAACTCAATGGAAGAAAAAGGAATTAACCCAAGATAGCTTCTTTCAGCTGTAACAACTAGTCCATCCATTCAGTATAGGAAGAATAATAAACAATGAAAACAAGTTGCAATGCTGTTTGAATTAAAACCATTAAACCTGGACACAAAGAAATGGTCCAGTATAATAAACAGCAGTATATTTTTGACCTTAACCTGAAGGGTAAAGACCCAGAAGTTCTTAGGCAATTAGTCAGTGAGGTCAATGAGAGATTCGCTTGAGCAAGAACTAAGTTTCTCAGAAGATCAAAGATAACTAGTGTTACACTCTGCCCTAACCAGACCCAGATTCACACTTTCCATTACTTATTTACATTGATCTTATGACTGTTTTTATAGATCCATCAGAATAAGTGTGCTTTTACTCTTTTACTAATATTTAATTAAGTTAATTAATTACAGCTTAACTGAAATATCGTACAAAAGACCTCACGCAGCTTTCAAAGTGTAGGCTGAATCCTAATCCTCTTTTTTTTCTTTTAACTAGCAGTGAGGATGAAGTCAATAAATTGTCAATTAATAACATACTTGCTTTGATGGCTCTTCAGTAATTTACTTTCATACCACTTCATAAATTTCTTAGGAAAACTTCTGGGATCTCTGATACAGTACCTCTGCCATGGGAAAATTTGGTTTAAATCTGCTCTGCTGCCAATAAACCAATAAGACTAACTGGCTGATAATCCTCCCACACTACACTGTTTAGGTATATGCACTCAACCAGTGAAAGTTTAATTTGTTCCGCTAATGGCACAGAAAACTACTCAAACTTATTCACCATATAAATTTGAACTTCAATCTGCTACTTTTTGTTATTCCTTAGGCAGAAAACTCAAACTATTGAATGCTTTGTAATTCAAACTATTTTATCTTTTCTTTGATCTAAAGCATAACAATAATACTGGACACTATCAGTAACTAAATATTAAACTGCACTCCATGGAAGAGGCATATTAAAAAGCCTTAAAAAAGTCTGAATATTATTTGCATTGGCACACTGACATGTAAGGCACATTCTACTATTCTAAGCAAGTGTAACATTATTCTTAAAGTAATGCACTAACACCAGTGATGCCAGCTACTTTTTACACATTTCAAGCTGCCGTACTTGATAGCTTTTGTTTAGGATTTCCAGTGGGATAACACACATCTTAACTAGGTACAGCCTATTTATTTGAAAGAGAATTTAATTTATAACTACACATTAAAAAATTCAGTAAAGAAGCCACATGAAGCTCAAAATATCAATTTTCACTAAAGTTATGTTGATAGCACTGATACAAGTTTATATATTCTAAAACATCTCTATATAAGATAACATGGCATACACGCTTCCTTTAAAAGTGTTGCAGGAGTCATACATTCATGACAGGCCAAGGCCAGGTGGAGTTGTGTAAAAAGTCCTGAAAGAACTATGAAGAAACTATCACGTTATAGTATATGTTATTATCCCATCTCATGAAAAAAAATTACTGGAGAATATTAAAGAAAACTCATCAACTACTATTCTATTTTATATCCCGTCACACAAAAGGAGAGTTTGTCTATGCTCCCCTAAAAGATCTCAACAACACTGCACTGGTACTGACAGAAACTAGCTAGAATTTGTCAAAAAGCCTCCAAGTGTTCTGCTGGCATTCTTCCTGGGGTATGAAGAACCAGCTGGAGATTTTCCAAAGGGACTGAGTTATGGATAAAGGAATTAAAGAAATTGTCCTCCTGTTCCACTTCCAATCCTCTGGGAAACAAGAGCATCTAGAGTTAAAAAGATTTATACTTTCTCTCAAATTGTAGCTCTCCGATACATTCATAGAAGCAGGTCAAACTGTGGATTAGAACATCACTTTTTAAACTTTCTTTCCAAATCTCAAAAATATTCAGAACATCTTATTCACAGATATAATGTGAATAGGTATCTTGTTCTCTCCTTACACTGCATGTATATATACACAGGTTCAGTGAAATATGAAAATATTCAGGAATTATGACAGCTGTTCTGTAAACTGTAATTAGGTATTCCCACTTCTTTCAGCTCTCATTAAGAACGCTTGCCATTCCGAATTCTTATTTCACTGTTCCTGTTTAAGGAAAGAATTGTTTAAGAAAAGGACTAGGGCTTTACCTCTCTTTTAGGAAAATATAAAAAAAAAATAATCTCTGGAAAAAAAAAAAAGAACAGAGCAGGACTGCAAGCTGGGTTAGATTCACATTTTTATTAGTTAAATATAATATTTTTTTGTTACACTAGTTTTACTTCTCTGTGGATGTAGCAGTAGGAAGGCTTCTATGCTTCAGTGATGTAGGGAATTGTGGCCCTGTGAGGTGTGAACCCCAAATGACTGCCCACAAAGGCTAGGTCAAAGGCTCGTGAGCACACAAATATCAGTCCTACATGCTGTGTGCTATGCCATAAGGTAATGGCCTCCCCTAGAAAGGGCATTAAGGTAAAGGAACACAAAGAGACATCTACATTAGACAGAAGTGGCAGAACTTCGCTTGCCCCATGCCTGAATGCATGGAGGGAGCTCAGTTGTTGCTCTGTTTTCTCAAAGCCAGGACCTAAATGCTGCTGTTACTGCTCTTGAATTATATTGGCTCCCAATATAACAGTATTCACTGGCAAGTGTTTCACTGTGGGACCTCACAGAAGACGATGGAAGAACATTTTGTTCCCTTAGCATTACCTCATGCTACTTTTGTACAACTATGCCTCAATTTCTAATTTCTATGCTCTTAAAATGTTCTGGAGTCACTTGCTGGAGTATATTCGCACCTCAACACACAGAAATCATTTGTCTGAGCTAGCTGAGCTGCTGCCATTTGAGGAGAGGTGACAAATTGTTGCAGCTAAAACCATTGCCAAGCTACAGTCAAGGCTATAAGGGTTAGTACATCCTTCTTGCAAATATCCCTCCATCACCTCCTTGGAGCTGCACATTAGAGTGCCTCGGTGAAGAGCAATGAAACCATTCCAAAATGCTCTGCTTTGGGCATTAGCATAAGATGAATACTGCTCTCCCTGGCTATACCGCCAGTACCTCTACCAGTGCTGCCTCAGACCAATACTTGTGAAGATTTTAACCATCATATTTCTACCTTTAAGGTGGATTACTCTTGCCTCTCAGTTTTCCCATTAACAGGAAGGAAGGCACGATCTCTGAGTTTGGGGCTTAATTTGCTGCCATCATGTAGCAAACACCTGCTCCTTCCATCACGATTTTGAGAGTGATTTTCCAGAGGAAAAACAAGTTTGCATGATGTCTGTTAGACACACCCTGTTCCAGGAAAAAGACTGAAATAAAGTATAAAGAATCTTAATTCTACTTGTAACACAAACAAGAAAAAATGACTTGATGATTTCCTGAATGGTCCTTAAGTAAGCACTCCTGCAGTCTTACCAACTGCTGTAAGATTATTATCTTCATAAGTATCCTTGGATACATACAACACAGATATTGTTGTCTGTCTCCAAAGTGCCACACAGAGTTCACAATGCCCTTACAGACATCCCAAAAAGCAGAAGTGGGCACTCCTGCTCTCACTCACCTCATGCCATAGCGGCTTGTACATTTCCTGCAGCGAAAGAAATTCCTGGTTGCTGCTGTACTGTTTACTTGGGAAGTATGAGGATACTTGAGACACAACATCTGGCACTTCTGATCAAAAATCTCTCATTCAAGTGTAATGGGATGCACACTCTGGTATTGTGCAAGCATTTGAAGAAAAATTACAGTTGAACAGTTAATTTCCTACATGTCTATCTTTTCAAAGGAAACATGGTATCAAGCTGTGAAGACAAGGAACCTGGCAATGGAAATTCAGTGCAGTCATCTGCAAAAGATTGTGCAAGCTGCAACATCCCAACAGCGCAAAGAGACAGACCTACTTTTAATGCATGGATTTTACCAGCTATTATACTCTTACGTCCTTAGTGAGCACACAGGTAGCGTTTTTTGAAATTGCTACTGATACATACACTTTATTTTGATATTTTACAAATCTATAGTATTACTTCTCTCTCATCACAAGCATAATAAAAGTTAGAGCAAAGTCTATGTATCAGGAAAAAAAACCATATATAGGTTTTAAAGGCTGGAAACTGGAAAAATCTGTGCACTAAAAATGTGCAAAAAGAAGATAAATATTCTGAATCTTAGCTCCTAAACGTTCAAGCAGCTCTTGAAAATGGAAAGTCTTGAACTGAGCATACAGTGATTAAAATAATACTAACGTTGGTTAGCAATTAAATAATCACATCACCCTTCAGACTCAAAATGTAGACAACAGTTAGTAGCTGACATCTCACTTCAACATTTTACAGCTGCTCCACAGCAAAGACTTTAGACATTTGAATGCATGCATGCATCTTATTTTCCCAGGATTTCAAAGTCCACATCCAGGCTGCTGCTCAGCCATTATAAATGAGTAATTCAAGTAGGGCATGACTGCTTCTTGTATTAACTTGATAAAGATGTTTCACTCGAAGTTCATCAACAGTTGTGTTAAGTCATCCCTTTCACAGGCTTATACTTATTTTGTGCTGTGTTACCACGGAAAAAGTAAAAAAGTATTTTGTTGCCTTCAAATTATAAAAGTCTTTACATTAAACATAATCAGTATTATGAAGATTATTATGCTACTAATATTACACTTGCTTCAAAACTCCAAAACACAGTCAAATATTCCTTAATTATTCTTTTAAATTAAAAACAGTTTTATCAAATAACTGCAATCTGCACTGAAGTTTTATTTCATTAATTTAAACATGTAACTTCTTAAATCACTGATATGTGCATTTTAAACTATACACATCTGTTTTCAGAAAATTCAATTATACTGAAGATCATTCCTTATCTGTCAAGTTTTCCAAAAGTTGTTTTAAAAACACTATTTTAATACAACAGAGTAATTTTAAGCTTATCCTTTAATAATGAGTCTAATATCAAACGTACAAAAAAAACATTTTGCTATAATTTTAAGTCTGAATAATTGTAATCCAGGGCTTGGGCTAAAATATCTTTTGAATACTGTAATGACATATTAAACATCTTCATTTTCTTCTATGAATTTTCAGTACACAACCTAGAGAGAAGATGTACTCAATACTGAATTCCCTTTCTTATCGCAGCAGGAACATTATAATAAAGCTCAAAAATAGAGAGAGAAGAGAATTCATATTCTCCTTTCATAAATTTATTTCTATTGAATAGATAACCAAACATGCACATAGTTACACTAAATATCAAAAATATTGTGTATATAGAATTATGCAAAGCCCAGTGAGGACAAAATGTCCAGTTTATTTAAAAGATGATTAATTATGTCTGATTAGAATTACCCTCTATGTCACATACAAATACAGAACAGAAAAGAAGGATACTATCCAGAGGTGATGATCCACCACATGCACTCTATAACCCTACTCACTGATGTTGAGCCAGACACTGTATTTAATGCTTCATCAGATTTGATCATATCTTCTCCTCCATTTTTCCAATGAAAATTGTTTCTACTGACAAAACTTCCATTATTTTCTCTATTTTGAAAAACATAACAAAATAAAACTATGATAGGCAATTCCAATGTTACATTTTTCATTGTATTTAAGCAACGTTTCTGTATGGTTCAAGTAGTTCTATCCCAGAAATAAAACAAGCACAGGCACTTCTGGGGATGGGAGTAGGGGATAGGGTGGGAAGAGGCAGTCAGCCTCTGATTTATTCAGATTATCACTCTAATATTAATTTTCAGGATTATTCTTTATTTTCACCTAGGGTTTGAATCATACTGTTGTAACACGCTCACTTTTTTCCCTCTGGTGCGACAGTTCTCAACACTGAAATTCAAAAATCTGTGGCTCAAACTCCAATTGGTCTGAGTCCTTTCACGTCCATCTTCCCACATGCAGTGGGCTATTATTCCAAGTTTTCTGGACATAAGGCAGCATAGTCAGAGCTACTTCTGCAGCTTGGCACCAATCCCAGGCAAATGGCCCAAGAAGCTGTACAGTGACAGATGATGCACAGAGGCTAAAAGTGGAAGAGTTGACAGATGCAGGCAGACTCTTACTGTGTTGACTAAGAGCTGACACATTTGTTCAGGACTCCCCATCCTTTCAGTTCCCATTGTTACGGCACCCGTTCCTCTGGCTACGCATTGTGGCGCATAACCGTGCAACATTCTCATTAAGTTAAGATAGTACAGCCCCCAAACGATTTGCTATTCTGTTTACAGAGGCAATCTTCTAAATCTCTTGGAGAAAATCACATTTTTTTTTTTTTCAGATCTATCCACTTCATCTTGAAAATACATCGACAATTGGGAAAACACTTAGGAAAAGCAAACTTTGCATTAATTTGCTGTGCTGTAAGTGGAGCTCTGTATCAATAATTAGCAGCAGAAGAATGAATGGGAACTCAGAACTCAGCAAATTACTTTTCTCAGGCAAATGTTTCTACCTTAACTGAACGAGCTGCAAGATTAGGGCAACACCTAGAATTTTCTCATTCAGACATGACTGCAGAAAAACAAATTGTTTTCCTTTTCACGATGTCTTATCCTCTAATGAAAAATGTAAATTAGATTATAATTAAGAATTAAAAATATTTACCTTTTAATTGAACTATATATCCAATATAACTCTATCACTGCATTTCTCAAATAGATTTAGTACTCCATGTAGTACAGAGAATATCAAGATATCTCAGAGGAAAATTTTTAATAAAATGTACTTGTAAACTTAGTAGTTACTAGATATGCAGTATTTGTGTTGAAGTTATACTAAACAGAAATCTGTTATATAGGAGTATTCATAGTTAGATGCTCTTATTACATCTATGGAGAGTAAATTGGGGATTAAATAGAACTGAAAAGTTATATCATGCACTATTTTCCTTGTATCAACTTTAAGTATGTCTGTCACCTTAGACAACCAGTACATATACAGGTAGCTTGTACATGTTAGTTCTGTTTCGGTGCTTACAGAGGTAACAGGAAAATGAAATCAGCTCATACAGCACAGAAGTGATTAAGTGGTCTAAAGGTTAGAAGTGACTAATGGTTTCTGCAGTACCCATTTTTATATGGTTTGCAGATTTTTGATAAAAATAGATATTGATTTTCAGAAGCTTCATAGCCCATGAAGGAAATCAAGCTTATTTAATGGAAGCTGAACACCTTAAAGCTAATCAGTTCAAAATCATTTGCAATTTGGTAAACTATAGGAGTATGTCTTAGCTAGGAGCTCATCATTGGGGTTATCTAGTTGAATTAAAAAATCCATTTACTCCTAAGATTCTAACCTGTTTTGCCTAATACTGTCTGTGAACTGCTTCTTTCTACATAAAACTAACTATTCAGTCTACTGGTAATGACACAATTTTATATTGTGACTGCAAATGCCTATTTGTAGTATCATGGAAATGAATTTCTGTGGGAACTGCAGGACAGTAACATTTGGGTGGGAGAGGAAAATGTGGCTGAATATTCACTCTGCATATTTAGGACTGCATCCCAAACCATGTGAGATTGTTAGTACATTTATGTATTATAACCGGAACATTTGACTCTTTGGAATGAGTGATCTGTAGTTTTGTTTTGTTTTTTAACCTACTACAGAGTTGAAAATTGTTGGGGGGGGGAAGAGGGAGGTGGCAACTTTATTTTTTTTAATTGAAACAAATACATATTTAGATCATACTTCAATTTTATCCAAGTAGTAATGTGCCATGTGGTAATCAGAGTTTCATTTGAATAGGTGAACTGAAAGAGTAATCACAGTTTCTGCATTTAAAATAATGGAGATACTTCATTTAATGCCATTTTTCATCAAATGTGCTATATTTCTGTTCACTAACATGTTTTTTCATCAGTTGTTATTAAAATTTGAAAAACGGAAATTGACCTGGTCAAATTGCATTTATATTTTACTGCTTTGCAGTTATATCTATTTAGCATTTCATTACAAAAAAAAGCCATGTTATATGAACCATTTACATCACAAAAGTGGTAGTGAGAGCAATATAATTCAATTATAAAAGCTGGAAACGGTTTAAACACCATTTGAAAGTAAACAGTTACAGTCCCTTATGCCCATGTCTGGGAAGCGTCCAAATGGAAGTTAAAGATCCCATGGCATTTTTTCAAAATGAGTAGGAGCTATCCCAATATGTTGGCCAACATATATTTTCTCAATTAAAAACAGATTTCAGTGTCCAAAGCTATGTGTCAGCAATTGTTGAGAGCATATGCCTGTCACATTTCCAGAAATCTCTGCACCATCAGTAAGTATCTAGTCGCCTTGCTGAATAATGCTTTTCCAGATGCCACAAGTGGAAAAGGTGAATGTATTTTCATAAATATATGGAGGTCAGAAACATTATGCTATACTTTTCTGGAAATAGAAGTTATCATTTGAACCCTTTTTTTTTTTTTTTCCCCATACCAGAAGTGTTAAATATGACTTTGGTGGCCATATGAAACACTTTGATAGCCTGCATACTTTGATTCTGCCAGATTGTGAAGTGAAAAGAAATCCTGTGGAACACACATGCATACACACAAACAAAGGTTGAAGGGATAACCTCCTATCTGCCATTCTCTAACTTTTACACATTTAATGAGTTACAAGGTTAAAAAAAGATTAACAATTAGTTTTTGAGTTCACTTTACAGTATTTTCTAGGTTATTTTCTGTTTAAAGAGAAGGTAGGAAGATTTCTCTTACACATTTTAAGCGTGCATACCCCATAATACCCACAACTCAGGAGTCAAATCATCAGTTGTCAATACTGAAGCACAAACTCCTATCCCAGGAACTATAAGATCAACTCCATTACCTATAGGCAGAAGGCTGTTACCCAGAGTCAAAAAGAGAAGAGAAAGTCAAGCAAGGCATTTCTAAAGAAAAAGGTGTAAACACAGCAGAGGATCAGACTTTCCAATTCCCCTTCTCAACAGATTTCCTAGTGCAATGTCTCAGGCTCCTGCTATTTGGAGTTGAGTCCACATCTTCATTGTCCAAGTTCTGATATCATTTTGCCATATTACCAAACACTTAACTGATACTATTAAGAAAAGGAAGTTGGACAAAGGCAAAAGCACTTCTTTGGCTAAAGATTTTACTCTGTTGACTTTCACAACACAGCTGAACAGCACAACTTGAAGTCAGTCACGCTTTGAAATAAAATAGAAATTTTCAGGGAACTTAATTATGCAGGCTGACTTCCTAGCAACTGATAGGGCAGACTGTAGCAGAGTGTAGCTTTTTTTTTTTTTTTTAAGATTGTTTTTCCAGTATCATTTTACAAATTTCAGAATCCTACTCAGTCACAATTTCAGAATTCAAGGGTGTATATATTACTGAAGGATTCATGGCACGTTGAGAGAAACAGAATGCAACTTAGGCAGAGAGATGAAAACAGCACTTCCACGAAGAAGATCTGCAGAACTCCTTGATGGAAAGTTGAACAACCTTATTCCTGCAGTGCACGATTACATTTCTATAACTAGAATTTACTACCAGTTGCTGGAGTTATGCAACCCACTGGAAATAATGTTAATCTAGTTAGTGTAGAATAGTATGTCCCTCTCTGATGCTACCACGGCCAAGAAATTTTTAACTGGAGCCAGTAGAGTAACAGACTGTGCTTCCTACTTCCCCCTTAGAAACAGTAGTAAGTTTTAGATCTTTGTAAGACAGTAGCTACAGAGGGGATTTAGGTCTGGAAAATATTTGACACTTAACCTGTGCACAACATATTGGGCTGTGGGGGTAATGGGGGAGGACAGAGCACACACAACCTGGTAAATGTACGAAATTAAATGCACTTAAAAACAGGATTTTTCTTTGACAGATAATTTTTTACTAAGACTTACATATACCACTGTTACCAACTTGCTCTTCCCCACACAAACCTGCTATTCTAAACCACTCAGTACCACCATCTGCTGCCTCCACTTGAACTTGTAATAAAATTAAAATATTTCGTATGTTATAACAACCAGTTTCCAGAGGTAAAAACATTTACATCACAAGTGTTGTGCCCTCAACGAGGAAGTTGTAAAAGGAGAAATTGATTCACATAAGAGAAACCAGCCTCTTTTCTACAACCACCCATCACCATTAAACAGAAGCTTTTAACATGAAGCACGTCTTGGCTTGAGATGAGCATCTTCTTTAATTCCAGCTCTATACAATTTCTAAAACACTACCTTTAAATCATATTACTTTAGAAAACAAAAGCCATCCTTCCTCTTTAGAAAAGAACAAGCAAAATCTTGCTCTTTGTCAACAAAATGCCAGACCTTTAGTTTGGTATGATCGACTAATCGAGAGAGAGAGAGAGAGAGAGAGAGAGAGAGAGAGAGAGAGAGAGAGAGAGAGAGAGAGAGAGAGAGAGAGAGAGAGATTGCACTACCACAAAATATTTTTGTGTTTGAGTTTTGTAACTTAGAAATCTTCTAAATTTAGCCTCTCGGTTCAGGCAGTTGAATTGCAATTTTTTAATCCAACTTTGAAAACTACTCAACATTACCAACAAAGTTCTTCTAAAAATGTATAATTAACTGAATTTAAATTCACCTTACTCCAACGTAAGTATGACATGAATATTGTGTTGTCAGTAGCTTACACTTTTAGCATTCATATTTTTCCAAGGCAAACTAGGAGAATAAGCCAGATTTTTAAAGTAATTAAGATGATATAAATGTTGTTTGCTGCAAGAGCACAGATCTCAAAAGACCAGAGTCCTGGCAACTATCATAATCCTTTTGAAATTGTTCATATTAAGATTAAAGATCACTTTGTTCCTCTATTCCCACAACTAGTTGGTATGGTAAAAAGATCAGTCCCCTAGTTTTATATGTAACATCTTTAACATTTGCTCTCCTTTCTGTGCATGTGATTAAATGTAACATTTTGAAATCCCAAAGTTCTGAGAAAAACATAAATCCTTGTCCACAGCTGCTGTTTGACTCTGGAAACACATGCATTTTCTTTTCAAGCATCTACCATCAAAAAATCCCAAAGGATTTGAACTGGAGAACACCTGCATCTCTTCATTTAGTTCCAATAACAGAGTCTAAACTTCAAAATTACAAAAATAGATGCTATGTTCAGCTGCAGTTACATTCTGCCCCTAATTCCCGTGAAGAAAAATGCTAAGAGCATGAAATCATTCAGGCAAGCTCTGTCATCGAGAGGATAAGATTTTTTGCACCAGAAGCCCAGTGGGAACTTGATAGAAAACTGGCAACAATTACAGATAAAGTACATAGTGAAATCCTCAGGGAGAGAAAAGGAAATGTAATAAGATAGATGGGTATAATTTTTACACATTTATGCCCAAACCACAAATGTGAATTGTCTTTAATTACTACAATATATTCAGCATTCTTATTCATTCATTGTGTCAAATTGTTCCAAAATACTTCAAAATTAGTTTAGAAACTCTCTTTTACAAGTTTTTTTTTATTTACTAGTACAAGCATTCCTTGAAATTAGAACTGAAAACCTAAAAAAAAAAATCATTGTTCCAGCTTTAAAATCCAGGCTTTGCAGTATCCCCAGTCTAAGTGGTCAAAATTAAATAAATAAAAAGAAGATGTCAATGACAGTTTTGTTTTGTTTTCAACTGTGAGAAATGGGGAGTTGGAAGTATAGATAGTTGTTTATACAGTAAAAAAAAATATATAAAACCATTACCTCCTTTCGAATAAGCTCTAGCAAATAAAATCAGCTGTTTTGTGATAGCAAAAAATATAACGTTCCTGCTGGTACAACATTTGCAACACTTTTTTCATGTTTCTAGCTAGGATATCTTCAATCTTTTAAAAGTATTTTCACTTTACAAAAATATTCTTCCTTTTGGGGGGGGGGAGTGAAGCGATCTTATCTAAACTTACAAAAAAATTACAGCGGAGAAAAAAATCAAAAAATCTTTGGAAGCTTGAGAAAAATAGCACTTAAATGAGCAATTGCTAACTTCTCCTGGGTTGATTATTTGCGCTTCACTCTTTGTGCAGCTTTCATACAACCTAGAGAAGCTTTCTCTCACTCTTACTTCCAGCCACAGCGTGTATCAATTTACCACACATGAGCATGACATTAATACAGGTACTTTTATTTACTTCCTTATTTTATTGCTGCACTGCTGAATATTTAAGTGGATCTAAAAGAAAACTTTATTGATTTTATTTTTAATTTTATTTCCTCATGATTTATATGTAATAACGCTCTCCATATACCAGCTATGCATGCACTCACAATTATTCAATATGGCAAACCAAATAGAGCTTAATCAGCTCACCTCATCTATTCAACAGCTGCCCATAATTAAATACTAACACCCACATTCATTTTGAAATCTCTCAATTTCTCTCAAAGGCCAGGTGAAACAAACAAGGTCTGCAGCTTGCTTTGAGGGTTAATAAATCCAAGGTTATTTCAGAAAAGCAGTAAGAAGACTTTCCCAAACCTGGGGCTCGTGTAATCATCTCCTCTCTCTCACATATTGTATATGCTGCAGTTTAGATAAAGACTGGGGATCGCATCCACTGATTTTTACAAATATGTACACAGATTCCTGGAGTATTTTTTCATACAACAAATCTATCCAAAATTAAAAGCACCAGCATGCAGACTTATAATTAAGGACTAAACAAAATTATATTTATTTCCTGTATCCCTAAATACTTCCTCTAACATAGGTAATCATTTTGCTGTTGTGCTAATGATACTCGGTGCAGCAAGCAATAAAATATTGTTACTAAATAATCACCTATATATGCATTTGTTACACGTAATTCTTACTTTGTCTGCAGATGCTATACGTAGTGCACTTTAATGTTGCCCTTTTTTGGATAACATTTTATAAAGATATTTTTTCTCTTTGCTGGTTATACTCAGTGCAGCATGCTACTACTAGAATCATAACATTTTTCTCTTCTTCTCAGTAGTAAACAAGAAACAAAATACTCGTGTAAAATGCTTTATCACTCAAATTGTAAATACACAGTCTTTGCAAGGTCACTTGCAGACAAGCTGTAAAAGGAAGCTGCACAACAGTCCGGGCCACCCCGGATCATATGATTCAAGTGGTACAATGCAGTACCTGACTGCAACAAGCGGAGAAAAGGTCCCCTACTTGTTCTCCAGGTAAACTTGCCCTGAATTATTCAAGAAATGCACGCCATTTGCCTAACCTCCTCTCTGGTACTTTATACCCAAATACTGCTTTGATTTTAAACCCAGTTGTTTTCCGTGCAACTTTACAGATGCATAAGGAATTCATTAGTTACTCTTCTTTCACTCATTTTTATATAAGCAAAATTTTAAAAAAATCACTTGAATAGGCATTGTGTTGTATTCCAAGATTCTTCCACAAACTCTTTTAGGTTGCGGTCCCATTGTTTGTCACAGTACCCAGAAATTCCCCTGCAATTGCTTCTCTTGGTTTTACCCAGAAAAGCACATTATATCGTTCTGTTCTTAATGGAGGTGGCTAATTTGCAGCTCTCCAGCTTTGTATAGCTTCAATATTCCCCCTCCTCCCTACTGCACTGCGTGACCAGCAGCTTCACAGACATCAAGTTTGCCAAGTTTTCTGAATGCCTGTACATGGGGAGAAGTAAACTGAGTTTACCTGAGTGCCAGCTGACATCTGAGTCAATCCCATCAAACTGGAACTGCTGTCCTCCTCAGCTCTTTCAGAAGCCACATATATGTGTCTTGAGCGCAGCAGCTATATGGCTACTTTTATACAGCCAGCCCTGGCCTTATCTCTAGCAATCTGATAATACAGAACAACACTAGATAATTTTTCTCACCATTCATGGATAGCTTTTCTTCATTCTTTCTACAAGCAGGTTGCACTATTCTCTTTGCTCTCTGTTGCAGTCTGAGTTCCTATTCCAAACCATCATATCTAACATTATTAGGACAAATGGCTCAAATAGCACAACTTCAGTACTGCCAAATCATCTCCCGTAATACAGCTTTAAACAACCCTTTTATTCCCCTGTGGCATAAACTGAATTTGCTGTCAAGTTATCCAGTATAACTGTAATTCCCAGAAGTGACTGCAACTGACAGCAAAAGCATTTTTATGCTCTCAAATCACTTCATGTTTTCCTCTCCATGTAGTTTTCATAGCCTTCATGAAAAGAATTTCCATATCTCCTATATTAAATTGCCTCAGTTCCTTCAGCAAGTATTTTAAAACAAAGGCTTTAATTAACTCCCTCATCCTTTGTATAGAACCTGAAATAATTTAAACACTGTTCCTTTATTTAATTAAAACAAAACAAAACAACATCATTTGTAGTACACTATTCTCCACATTTTCTGGGACCAAATCTTTAACAAATCCATCAGTTTTTCCCTCTTCTTTGTAACCAGTCCTATCTGCCACCTTACAAACCTAGAGCTGTAGAGGTAGGGTATGCTGGTTATCAAACTATTCTGGAGTACGCAGAAGCAATACTACTTTCCTGAGGCACCAGGGAGGTGGTCCAGTAAACTGTAAAATCTTAGCATTTTAAATTTATCTCCACTCATCTGCAAAATATGTACCACAGACACTTCTCTATTATGAAGCAATTTTCTGCTACGTTATTAGCTGGCTTCTAAAAGTCCCTTCATACGACTCTGAACCACGCTTTATTTGTTGGTGTCTTAATTCTCTTAGGCATTGTCTGTCACAAACTAGCAAATATGCTCTACTATCTAACTGAACTATCCATTATACTGATGAGCTAAAATATATGTGATCACTGTAACCAGTAACAATTACAATTATTTTATTATATAGTTTTGGTTGTTTTTTATGTTTGGTTGTTTTTTTAACATATTTTAAGTATGCACAGCTCCTTTAAAGTTTAACGAATATTCTGAGACCAAATCAGAAAATTAAACTTAGAAGATCCTCAAAAAAGGCAGAAAATGCAATAATTAATAATAGTAATATATTATTAATATTATGAACATTTAAAAGTTACTTAAGTGAGACAGTAGGTCCAACAGTTTTTCACCAGTTTTTTTTCTTTTTTTCATAAAGGATCTGAATAATTTGGAGACTGTTGAATCACGAGTTGCTTTTAGGCAACGTTTTAGTGGCAGGAACTTAAGGTAATTGTTATAAAAACAGTGTCATAAACATTTCCAGTATGATACTTTCCAAGAAACATACAAGTACCGTTACTGAGAAAATAACCTAAAAACTGCTGGAGTGCACATTGCTTACAAATATTTACTTTGCATAAGAAAAAAAGATTTTGCTTATATAGACACATAAAAGTGACAAAGATGGTAACAAATTCACCATTGCTTTTCAGACTAATAACATTCAACAACCATTAAGAATTACAATAAGAGAAAAGCACACTTTTAAACACTTTTTGTGTTTGATAATACTGGGGTCAATTGATTCTTTTGCTTTCCTTTAACTAGATCATTTTCTTATTTTTTTCTTCTTTTCCTATTTTTTTCATCCCATCCTCAGCATGGCAACAGGACAAACTTTTTAACGTGATTTGTCAAATGCAACATACTAAGGGCAAAACCTAGATCCATGTGTATTTCACAATCTATACTATGGTTACTTTAAACTAGACAGATTTCAAATTCAAAGTTTCAAAGTTGCTAACAAAGTCAACATTGTTACATTTATCCAAGCAAATCTCTGAAAAATATTAACTTGTTTCTCATTTAAATCCACCACAACACCAAATTCAACAGTCAAATGTATACTCAAGCATCTTAAAAACAACTTTTCATTATTAATAAATTTTATGATAAATGAATTCTTAATTGAATTCTAAATTATCCTGCAAATTTACATGAATCATTTTGAATGCAGTATGTCAACTTCTGTCTGAGAAGCTCAAGTTATTAGACAGAGGAAAGAAAGAATAAAACATTTTCAACATGAATCCTGCCCCTCCACCCCCCTAAAGAAGAAAAAAGTTTACCAAAGGTCCTGTATAATTTATTAAAAAGGCAACCAAAGTCAACGAAGCATTTCTTACTGAAGAGGACATGTATCAAAATGCTGCTTTAACTTTTTGTGTCTCATAGTGAGCTCAAGTTATTATGTGTGCGGTATGTGAAAAAGATACTTTGGCATTTGGCACACTTTATATCAAGACCCTCTTTTGAAAATTACATTGGATAGGAAAATGTAACGTGACACCAGCTTAACAAGAGTTTTGCACTTACCAGAATTATGGCAGTAGTCCATATACTGTGGAATTTGGATTGTAAAGGCTACCAAATCTGGAGCTAAGAGAGATTCTGGCTTTCTACTCTCATTGAGCCATTTACTGCTGTGTAAGTCTCTGGTGTCAGAAGGCCCTTGAATTAAAGGAATCAGCTTCTCTTTTCCACCATCACCTAAGATAAAGATTAGACTTCTTACACCTTTTATTGTAACAAGATAATTTTTCAACTTATAAACATTCACTAGTCCAAAGAGGATAGTTATTAGCATTGTAAGTACAGAATTAAAAAAGGAAATAGAAAGAACATGCACTTATAAACTATTAAACAACTTCCTTAATGTTATCTTGTAAATGTCTTTACATCCAGGAGGATTTCACATAAAGTAATCGATTCTCTTTAAAATAGTAATTTCCACCCCAACTTTATAAAATAATATCTTAAAATATCACCATGACCTCAATTTAGAGTTAAATATACTCCATTTTTAATGTTCTTAACACTAGCTGCCTTATATAAAGATCACAGACACCGATTCAAAAAGTTACTGTATACTCTTGAAAAAAAATCTGTTAGAGAAAATTAAAAACTATTATCACAAAGCCCTCAAAAACTTCTCAAGTGGAATACTTGTACCATTGATGGAAAATGAGACATTAAAAAATAAACAGAATACAACATTATACTACAAATAAAGAAAAATGCAAATATCCTGTGTATTATGAAAATGCAGTTCTAATCCAGTTTCTTCAGTGCTTTTAGATTCATTTTTACCTCAGAAGAAAAAAATAAAATCTTTACTTTTTCATTCAGTGTCAAAATTGACTATACTGAGGCATGACTGGATCATCCTGGCATACTTAATAATCGTAATAATAACAATAATAATAATATTAAAAAAACAGAATACAAAAAACCCTCTCTGATTCATAGGAACAATGAGTAAATTCTTGTTTCAGTAACTCTCCTTGTAAAAAGCAAGGCCAATTCTCCTATACAGGCAATAAAGTTTTACATGGTCCAGCTGCACATACCTGGGGCTTTGGCACAAATTTTTATTGATCCCACGGTCCCAGAGGCACATTTGACCAATGATGTGCTGCAGTACTTCAATTCAACATTCTGGATTGAGCCCTCAAGAGTTGGCAGGGGATTCTTAGATTTCACACCTAATAAAAGAAAACTGCAAATGTACTAGCCTGTTGAATTTAAATATTTTTATATTCCTTCACCAAGGCATTTAAACTTAATTATACTTTAATTATCTACCTTAGATGTTCTTATAGCATTTTTGTTGTGATTTGCAGTTTTTAACTGGAAGTGAGAGAATACTGTATACAGACTTTTTAATACAAACAGTTATACATAAAATATATGCAGATACTGAGAGAAAAACACACAAGGCCACTTAGATACTGGAATAATAAATATGTATATATACACATGCATACACTTTTGTTTTCAGTTTATAAGTGCCACTTCAACTATTCACTTTCATGTTTTTATTATGACCCTTTCATTTCAGGATCTTAAAATGACTAAGTGTTTTCAGCTTACATTTAGACAACAACATTTGACTCAGTAGCAATGTGAAAGCATTAAATCCATGCAGCTGAAGAGCACAGAAGGCCAGCACACTTGCCGTTTTTTGACGGAAGCTAGAGTTCAAACCTTGCCTTAGGTCACAAGTGGAAATAAGTTTTGGTGGTCTTTGCTCAGCCCCCATTTGCGCACACCAGAAAACTACCACACCGTTTGGAACAAATCAGTGCATTGGCAGTCGCTTCTGAAGGGCTGCCTAGAACTGCAGCAGCAGGGGATGTTACAAGTCAGGACTGAGATATGTTGGCAGCGCTCTAGAGGGCAGCTTACAAAACAGCCCTGTACCGTGTATGGAGTAAGCCAGCCTGCCTATTCTGTACAGAGCTACCATAGGAAAAAAAATACATAAATTTACTCACAAATGAGAAAGAAATAGTTTCAACACCTGTAAGTAGCATGAAAGGAAAAACTAACAGAAGTTAGCATTTTTAATGCTTTTTCCCCCCGTGCAAAAGTGACTTGGAATTTGTCAGTAAAAATTGGCAAGCACCTTCTTAATTATGCAAGCATTAGTATAATTATGGAACCACTTCCTTACATATGTAACATGGATTTTGGAACAAATTCTACAATTATCCTAGGAAAGTATTATGGAATATCAGATAAAAAAAATAAAAAGCATTTTGATATGTATGTGAAGATAGTTACACACATTAAATAATATGTTCTCTAAAGAATAAATTCATTAGTTTTCTGCACAATCTCTCAAAGACATAACCAAAAGAACAACCCCAACCTTTCCTAGAAAGGAAAAAAGGACATTTCTAAAATTGGCAGGAAATAGAAAATTCAGGATTAAATCTGATAACTGGGCTTAGTTCACTGTGCCTATTCCAGTTCCTAAACATTGAAATGTATTTGGTAGTAGACATGAAATCATTTGGTAACGAGACTTCTTGCTGGATATATGTACCATATATTTAAACTTTGTTCTGGAAAGACATTAAAATAAATTTTGAATAAAAAGTACTTTCCAAGGTAGGAAAAGAAACAGCATACAAAGGGACATGCATAACAGACTGACACATGGAAGTGGGTTCCACATTCTACACATACTTTCTTATCAAAATTTCACCTGTCTTCTGTGGTCAAGGTGTGTCCAGTCTTCTCCTAATTTGTGATGCAGGAAGATTTCAGGCTCAAAGAATGCTCGCTGCAACCCATTTGCGTGTCTGGCACTACAACACCCCATCAGCTTTCAGTCTGAAAGATGAGCTACTGGTTTTAGTCTCCTGAAAACACCCTCATACACAATCTTGCCTGGGGCGAGCCTCTTTTAAAGCTGAAAATCCCCTTTCATCTAAGGTTTTATATCAGAAACGATGCATGAATTTGTCAAAAGTAGATAGGGTATCTCTAGGCATTTCCTAGTCTTGGCTCTACCTCCTTGTATTTCCTACACTTCTGCAAACACAGTCCATTGTGTTGCAAATAACAAGTATTTGTTTTTTCCTGTCTTCTGCCTATTCCAAAACAAAGATTATAAAATACTGTTAGTAGCAGCCAAGATTACGCTCGAAGCAAAACAAATTGGAGTTCACAATTTGACCCTAATTTTTCAAGTCTTCTTTAAACTAGTTGCTTCTTGCTATATCCATCTCTCAACAACTCTTCTTTGCCTCAAAATACAAGCTGTGATGTCTGATACATTTCTCTCACTTCACCATGGAAAATTAAGTACTTTTAAACCGAAGTATTTTCCATCATGAAGTCCACACTTCTAGATGAACTACCTGGGACAACCTGCAGGTATTAAAGCTAAAACTTTCCATGTTAGTTACATGCATAACTGGAACCCTGTTTTAGTATCACAACTGAGAACAAGAAAACAAGTTTCATGTGACTGTGCTACCTATTTGTCTCTGATCACTCCTACTCCCTCACCAAATAACTTCTGGACTTGTAGAATTCTAGCAAAATATGGCAGAGTAATTAGAGACACTTTCCATAATCTTCATAAAAATCTGGGTATGTTTGCCCTATTAACCTAAACGATCAGCATGTGCACGACTCAAACAGCAAAGCACAGCTCAAACTAGCCAGTGCATTTTCAGCCAGCTGGCAGTTAGGGATCACAATGGGAACCTAGGAATGCTGAATGGCTTGGCCTTGAAGAAACCCACAAAACCTGAATACATGCTCATATAATTAATGATTATGAGATTAACAACTATATTTTAATGCATATGATGAAGAAGTAACTGAGAGTAGTACTAAGATATTTATTTTTGGAACCCTGTTAGAGGGATAGGATGAATACTTTCCCAGTGGATTTCAACTCTTTGAAAAGAACATAGAAAAGTATTGGGAAAACAGCACAGGCACGCCTCCCCTTTTCTACATTGTTTTGACATCAAAAAGCATCATCATCCTGCTCTCAGTTTTAATACCTGATTACCAGAGCACACCACAGTAATCCAGGTAAAGTTACAAGAAAAAATAATTCTGCTCAGCTTTCACAGCTCTGGACTGAAGGACACTCAGAAACCCCATTTACTGAATGTTAAAATCCTATGCAGAGCATACAGTAAGTAAGGAGTATGGAACTTAGGATGGCTACCTAGACTTTCATCACAAAGACAAAAATCCACCTGACCCTAAGGTGATTATCCTTGCCAAGTTTCAAGTCTCTTTCTCAAAGCACAGAAAATTTACATATTTTTGGTGAACCATTTATAATGAATAGGTTTAAAATATGGAAGCAGTACATTTTCTTCAATCTCAGAAAACTGGGGGGAAATGCTCAACCACCCCTCACATAACTCGCCAAATTGGCAAGCTGTCCCATAGAGAAGAAAGAAGCCTTTTTTTCTTACCCATGCCTATGACCATCTGTAGTTTCCAACCCTCTACCTTCAACTCTTCCTAAATATCCTCCCATATTATCTCTTCTATAATGATAATATCATTATAAACTCAAGTCTCAACAGTTATACACAGCTAAAATGTTCGTTAAATACCTATTTCAGCAAACATATGTTTAAATGAGTGAAGACTGGGGCTCCCCTCCCCCCACAACATTTATGAACTTTCTGGAAGCAGTATCTTCTCAAGAAATTGTTTCAGCAGGAAGATGTTAACATTCCTAGATAAGAAATGCTCCAAATATCCACCTACAAACTCAAATTTAGTATGGAGATAAAAATTCCACAAGATATTTTTCTTTAAACTAAGACATTGAGCACGAATTCAAAGAGGAACCAGGCAAACCAAACCTCTTATTGCAAGCAGTAACATTATCCAAATTCAGCTTCACAGAAGTTCCTGAAAATGAAGCATGAGAAAGGCTTACTTTTGAGGTGTACAACAACAATGCAGAATTTGTGCTGTACTTGCTCTTCTGGAATCACACTTTAAAAAGCATCACCACGATCTACTTGAGTTTTCTGCTCAGTGTAGTCAAAAACCGGAGAACAGAGCAACCATGTCTGTTTTTCAGTGCACCTCACATTTTCCATAGTTCATTGATTATTTTCATCTGGAACACGATAACCAAAGGCTTTATGGAAACAAAGAAATATGTATACCTGTCTCTACCAAATACAACCTAAGGCTACTTCCAAAGAACAATGAAAATTTTCTACTTGTGTGACTTTTGTACTAGAAATGTCTTGCCTTCTGTAAAACTACTTGCAATAAACCCCACCTTTCCTTCCCAATATCTAACTAGTTTGGTACTTGGGGATCAAACATCATCTGCTTTAGCCAAATCAGAATACCATGCAGAATATAACACACCACTATCAATGGCCTAAAAAGCTGTTCTTTACATGCTGCAGAACACAAAAATCAGCAGAAAGGTTTTCTAACTTAAAATCTAAAGAGCCATTCTGTTCTAGAAACATGCACAGAAGCATCATATCACTGGGGAATGTTCTCTCACACTTTAAAAACAGGCATTTACATCCTCCCCCCAGCTTTTTTGGCAATAGCTTTGGTCACCACTTCCCTGAATTCATACCCCAAGTCCCTGCATTCAGTGACATTCTATGTGCCAGTGGGAGGGAATGAAATACCTAAGAACAGTACACAATTGTGTCTTTATAGATTGGCCCAGGATTTCTGTTGACAAAGATATCAATTCTGAGCCATAATTTAATTTAAGACCTGTTTAAAAAATTGCTTAATTACTGATTTTACCAATGGCCTATGTGACTTTTACCAATACATTTGTTATAACGGGAATTTGTGATGATTAAAGGAAAACCAAGAGAAAATCTGAACTGATCAATAGAAAAGACAGGAAACCAGCAAAAGAGGTATGTTACTGATTCTTAGGACAAGAGTCAGGACTGTGTGCCGCCAAATCCCTGAAATACAATAAATAATTCTTTAGAAAGATCATAAAAGAGAGAACTGCAAAATATGAAATAGGAAATGAATAAGGCATGACTAAAACTTCTAGAAGCAGCTCCACATGAATTCTCCCCATATTTAGGTTATGGCCTCAGAAGGAAAAATTTCAATATTTAAAGCATTAAGTACCAATAAACTATGGTTTGGCAACATGATATAGTAAAAGACTGTCACATACATGTCAAAATGATTTCGAACTTGGTAAAAAGATCAATCCATGAATAAAAGCAAGTAACTATTAACCAAACAAAATAACATTTAGGCCTAAGTCTTCCTGGAATCAAGAAAAATTTCCAATTATTTTCACAGAAACATATATTTAAGTTTACATGACTAATATAGAACAGCTAGTAAATAAATCAAAGCATCAGAGAAACCTCATTTCCTTCATGGAAGATACTCATTTGTGTTAAGTTCAGTCCTTGCTTAAGCAGTGCCCTCAGTGAGGACTTTATGAAGTCTGTACAGAACTAGGTTAGAGATGGCTTTTCTGAAGAACTTGATGTTAAAAATAGACTTTATTCCTTCCTGCCTGCAATGCAAACATAGTTGAAGCCACGAAGACCAGCTCTAGCTGGTGTCAGTGCTGCTTGTCATGTTCAAAGCACTGGGGGAGAATGGGCTTCCATGTTCTTCATTGCAGCAAGACAGCAGCAGCATGGGAATTTAAACATTTTTTCTCTCTGCTTCCTTGAACAGAATACCAGAAAAGAAAACATTGGGTATGGGTTTTGTTTTGGTTTTGGTTGTTTGTTTTGTTTTGATGGTGGTGTTTGTTTGTTTTTTTGGAAAAACAAGAAAACAAATTCTCTAAAACGCAGAAGTCAGGTTACAAATATTTTGTCATTTTTCTTCTGTAGGAAAACTACCTTTGTGATTGAAGTTCCCCAAACATCTTTACTCTGTTCACAATTCCACTTTTTTAATTTGTCATCATAATGTGCAGACCACATTTTGCAGTCTTAACGTACATACTCAAAATTATTTTCTCTCTTCTTCAAAACACAGCAATTCAGACAGCTTATTTTAAGCAAGTGTCAGTGCACAGATCTATTTCTTTCCTAATTCAACTTTATTTAGCATTATTAGTGCTATTCTGATTACCATAATCATTTATTTTCTCATAACACTGTCAACCAGTAGACATACCAATATTCTAAGAAATTATTATTTTATCCCCACCTTTCCCTAGAGTTAACAGGGCAATAACAAGAGGAGTCTATCAGACTTGTCTTGCTTCTAATGTCTGGTGATCTGGACAGCCTTTCTACTGTCTGAGCTTCTTATGCCACAGTTCCATATCTGAAAGAAACCTGTCCTAAAAACTGCAGGTAACAGACATTTCCCAAGTATCTCCCTCACCGGGTCATCTAGACACCGGCCCAAGCAAGCAAGACATCACACTGTTAAGCTGATGCTGACACTAAACAGCGCAGTCCTTCACCTGCAATGACATAGCCATCACGTAGCTCACACCACTGCAGGTGGCCCTCAGGAACCCCGTCAGGGGTTCCCTGAGCTACAGGCCCAGAAAGAACGATGAAGGCAGGCAGCTCTGTTTTTGTCTTCTGTTCAACCATGCTACTGAAATGAAAAGTAAATCCATGGAAGGGTGAAAGCAGTTATTCACAGACTGAAAAACTCACTAAAGAAGGTCAAACTGTTTCTTTCTTGGGCAGCAATGGCAAAATATTTATCAGGGTAAAAATCTACCATTCTTTTCATATGAATATAAGCTGCACAAACCACATGCATGTGCACACAACGTAAAAATGAATCTCCTCATGTACTTCCAGTGTTTTCCCAGAGAAGTTTCAGGGACAAGCCCACAGCCAGTCATACACTGGTCTCCAGCTTAGAGATCAATATTAAAAACTAACGATTTTCCTTAAGCTATCTGTCAACTAATTAAGCCTTCTCCATTTCCTAAACAGTAAAATAGACTTATAATTAGTGCTAAGTCACACGAAATAATTCCTTCATTTTGTTCCCAGAAGAACTTAACAGCTATTACAAGGGAAAAAAACAAAAAACAAAAAAAACCACCCTTTTCTGACAGTATGTCATAGAGCTGGGAAACATTTCAGAACTCTGTTTACCCACCATGCATGCACCAGCCAGCAAACATTCGCAGACCCATCACAACCTATCAAAGGGACAACAACCATCCTGAAACATTGTCAGCTTAGGCTACAGAAACACAATTCATGCATAGCCTAACTGCTGTTCCTTTTGACCTAAATAGAGAAGGAATACTCCCTTCCAACTTTAAATACGTAGTATGGCAAACAGCTCTAAAACCCTGCTGTGAGAAGTTTAATTTTGGGCAAATACCTCCTCAACCTTCTTATTCCTAACATTCAGGTAACACAGGCACTGCCAACTGTAAGCATACCTAATTGAAGTTAATATTTTAGATATGGCAACATGACACTGGGCAGGACACAAGACTAAAGTGACTTTAGTGGCACTGTTCCTGCTATTGTAAGTAGAGATTCAAAAAGAAGAAAAGAATTGATTTTCCTTTCTGCAGGATTCAACAGCTGCATTTCAGATACCACTGTATCATTTGACACAAATAGAAAGAACCCAAGTTAATGCATTAAAATAACTTTTTTTCTTCCAAGAAAACACAGAAAAATGGTCAGAATCTGAATTCCTAACTCTCAAAAAGTGTGTTCTATCAACACTCATATCTATACACAGTCAGTAGACAGATGCTAAAATGACATTGACTCAAATGCTTCCAGCATGCAATAAGAACTTGAGAAACTTTCACCACAAAGTATTTGAAGCAAGATCCAAAAAAAGACGAAGACAGGCTGGTGGACAGAGAAAAGAGCTTACAGTTTCCATCCCTGGTAGCACATCCTCTGGCTGGAAGCATGCACTCACAATCAGTTGCTTCCATCTTGGTCATATGTCTTCTATCCCTTTCAAATACAGTAGTTTTGCTGTATCTGAGGTCAAGTCCAACAGGTGAAGAAAAATGTCAACACGTTTGCATGAAATGCATATTCTCATGAATATATGCTAATCTGATCACACAAAACCTGAACTGCGTTTTCTATCCTGATTTTCCATTAAGACTAGTTCAAGTTCAATGCAGTATCAGTTCAAATGCCTTATCTTCAAACATGCTAAGCCTAAGTTGCCATGTATCCTAGGCTCTGGAACAAAACCTGCATTTTACAACCCTATTCTCTAGTTACAGTGGACCTATTTACAAAAACAAATTATATCTACAGCTTTCTAGGACAGCAAAATAAAGAGTGAAAGAACCTTAGAGGAACCAGAGCTCAGATCTCTTCACCTTCTATTTTAACTGTGGAGCTCATTTCTTTAACATCCATCTATTTATATAAGCTATTTGGTAACTATGAAACTAATAAAGCCTGTTTTCCTGTGAGTTTGTATTCCTTTGTCCTTTAAAATCCTCATTCACTGGAGCACGTCCAACCGTTAAAGTGCTATGTAACATACCTACTATGCAAGAGACAAGAAATGCTAAATCTCACCTGGACCTACCTGGTTATGAGTTTACCAGTAACCCCACATGACACCTGGTCACCTGCTTGATGTCAAAGAGAATATCTAATAAACAAAATCTGTCACAAGCTCACTCTGAGATAATGGAATACTGGACAGAACAGTTATGGACCAGTAGAGAGGCCAACAAATTGAGGATTCTAGAAAATGGATACAGTGATTCTTCATGTAAAGAAACAACAAAGGTTTATAAAAAATCAAATGAACATATGTGTTCAGTAACAGTGTTATCAAAAAATAATCAACAGCTGACATCTACAGTATAATCATTAACTGATTTCTCGAGTTGCTGGACATGGAAATGAAAGAGAACGTTAACATCTTTCAGTTAGGAGGTGAAGAAAGCCAGCAGTGACGTGGTTTAAAAATGGACAACATCTCTTGAGGACACTGACTGTATAGAAAGTAGGAAAGGCTAGGAAGACTAACTCAGACAGGATGGGAAAGTAAAACATGATACAGTTTACATGCAAAAATATCGAAATACAGTATATTGGTATTATCTAGAGCAGTCTCCCTATTCTTCTCCTTCTCAGATAGTACATTCTGCTTTAAAGAACAAAAGGACCTGAGGTTACCCCTTCACATGTAGTTTTCCACACACATCGACGACAAGATTTCACTTTCTTTAAAGATGAGTTTTGTTTCTAAGTGGAATATTTCAATCTTGCCTGGGGCAAGCTTCTTATTTAATGACAGTTTTCTGTATTTCACTGCATTTCTTTATGATATCACTGTGCTCCTCCCAGCAATTTAAATAGAAATGGTTTAGGATACAAACTTAAAAAACACAATGCTCTAAATTTAGCAAAAATGTTTATATTTTCTTTTAAATATTCTATGCCATTACTGAGGGCTTAAAAAGAAAGAGTACATTTAGTGTCTGGAATGGCAGTTTCTTACACCAGGAGGATATTAACCTTTAATCCTTGAAATCATTAAAGAAATGTTTGTAGAAATATTTTTAGCCTCTTTATCTGGTCAAAGTACTGGAAGTTAAGTCGTGTCTGTACAAACCAATCATTTCACCAGCAGTTTTATATTTCTTTAAAGCCTCATATAAAAAGCACCTGCTTAAAGTGAGTAATGGAGTTTTATATTCATTGCACTTAGGAACAGCGTATGTAACCTATTCCGTTTTCCTCCCTTGTGGAATATATTTCAGCTTATATTGCACAGCACATTACCGATGTGTATAAAGACTCTCTGATCAGCAATTTGGACTGCAGACAGCAACCTGCATGAGTACACTTTTTTCCCTTCCTTAAATACAGTATCCACTTGATTCAGCAACACAAATTAAAACCATCCTTTAAAGATGATGATCTCACCTTCACAGTGAATGCATGAAGCACATACATGCTAACACCGTAACAATGTCAGGCTACAATCTGTGGCATATACCCCACACAACCAATTGACATGTTGTCAGGATTACAAAAAGAGAAGTTAATAATCTTATAATTATAATCTTCCCTGGCCAAAGAATACATAATCTCCACCAGTGTGATTAATTTATGAGAGGTTAAAAATTGCACTGTCTATTTAGATACGTACTTTGAAAAATCCAAATGCAAGAAAAGTCCTGTAACAGAATATATATTTCCTGTAACAGAATATATATTAAGGACGCAAGTTAATCTTGGAGTTAGCATTTTGTCAACAAAAAGCATTATAAGAGGATATTTCCATAACACAGGATATTAAAGCACATACTTGTGACATACTTCTTCAGAGTCGAGAAATTTAAGGAATTCTTCACTGCAGCCTCAGCATAAGGTTTCCCTGAATTATTTAGTACTGTTTTTTGATAAAAGTATAAACTTTCAATAGCCTAACAATAGTGTTCTTCAATTATGAGAACATTAATACTAGACTGAAGAATGTAACATACACGTGACCATGAAATAAAACGCACGTACTATTTTTTCAGTCAGCTGCTCTTTCATTTGAAAAGCAACAGTGAACTTTGAGAGTACAATTTTAAATAATGCATATGTAAACACTTTTGTATGATTAACTGGAATCATGCAACTGTACCCATGAATTCACTATAATAAGTATTGCTATATTATACGTAGAAATCATTGATTTCAATGCATTTCAAACAGTGTGCTTAGCAGACTGATTTATCCTCTGTGCACGGAATCAGATCTTCACAAAACCAGACACTACCTAAAAGTAGACAGTTACTCTTTGCGTCTTCTTCCATCCACACACCCCGATGTTGATAAGTTTTAAATAATGTAGAAAATAAATTTGCCAGAACAACTTAAACCAAGCATAGAATTACCCCTCAATATTACTGCACGCAAGTACTTACTCACTGATCTAAACAGGAAGAAGGGCTATATTACATTAGCTTGATTAGTACCTCATGGAACACTGCTAAAGAAGTTTTGAGGTCAAAGCAAGTTTACATAGCCCATGAGAAGTGGAAGGATTAGATATTCTGTATCGATGCATATGAAGAGGTAATATCCGTGACTGAGAACATATATGTTTTCTAACTTACTATAATTAGGTTAGCACTACAGTTAGCTTGTTTGTAACACATTTTAATTCTGATATACTTAGTGCAGTAAAACTTGATACATCTACCCAGTATAATAATACCTGAGGAAATAGAGAAATAAGTTAAAATGAAATCCTGATAAATCTTCACAGTATCTTAGAGCGATATCTGAATTTAGGTAGAATTTTTGACACAAAAAAGCAAGTACTAACAACTGAAAATATAGGCAACTGACAAGCTTACAATTTTTTCTTCTACCACTGAAAAAAAGTCAAATTTTTAATACAGAGGAACATTACTACGAACTTGTTTTTTTAACAGTGCTGTTTCTTTTGCCAATTAGATGTCCTTACCATAATTTCAAATATGTACTGAATGTCCATATAGGTATTACAGCTCAACTTAGTTTATAAAAAGGAGGCCTATATGAATGCCAGTTGTATGCTTTTCAACAGAAGGATGTAAACTTACTTAGTGATCTGTTTTTCTCTTTCATCTTATCTCTAGTTTCTGTGTAGATTTATAATGCTCATTGTTTCCAATTTTAACAAATCACCTAATGGCAGAAAGGAAAATATGTTAACCTTGGAATTATTTGCAGTTGTAGAAATCCCTTTTGTCTGGCTCATGCAAGGCCTGCAATCTGTTTTAAACACAGATTGTCTGTCTTTTGTCTGACAGCCACCAAGCTGCACAAATTACTTTCTGCCTGTTCACCTGTTTGCAGCTGTGTCTGTAAGCTAAGGATTCTGTAGTTTGACTTGAGCAACCACTCCAGGATTGATGACATGTGCTGCTGATAAACTGAGCAATTTGAAGAAATTACTGGCTAAACTTATTGAAAGACATCTGTGCATGAGCTGAGAACTAGAAGCCTTCAATTGTGTGTTTGCAACCTGCAGTGGCGGCAGTCTGTTTGAAGTGATATCCTATAAGAGAGCTGGCCCTGACACAAAATAACTAGACCATCTTTGCAACATATTTCCTCACAACCAACAGAATTCTGTTCTTTTGGTCTTAAATATACTTCTTAAATAGAGGACATAACAACAATTAAGACTTCCTATACTCATCTAGCAGAACTAACTTCTTTTGAAGTGTTTCTGTTTTTCACTCAGATTTGGCATTCTGTATGGTTTCTCAGCCTTCCCTGCCATGTAGACTAGTTCTCAGCAGTTACAGTTTTAGTACCAGCATCTCAAAGGCACATTTACTCTTTTCTGTTAGCCAGCAAGACATGCCTTTACAATATTATGGGGTACATCTCGACTCTTCCTTCCAGTTAAGTCTATGCTATTACCTCTTCAGCTAACTAATATTAACACCTGAAATGCCTTCTTAATATTTACCAGTCAAAACATTTTATTTCTGAACTTTGTGAATCTGGATAGTGTTTGAACTTCAGGGGGATATTTACAGACCTTAATTTTAAGCTCAGGAAGCCAAAGACTGTTTTCTTAGGGTGAGAGTAGGCATGCACATGCATGTATGCATTAAGCTTTTGGTTTAAAACAACTCCTCCAGATTGCTGAGCTGTGTATGATGGCTAGTCATTTCTAAGCTGTACATAGCATTTAGCAAAAATAAATTCTGAAGTCTTTGGGAACACATTCTATAGTGAGGTACTTCAAGGTTGTTCCCGTTACGTTTGTTCTTAAGCATTTAGCATAATAAGGTTCAAGTATACACTGTAATAGAATAGGCCTAAGCAGAATTCTATGCATCTTCAAATTTTTAGTAGCCCAGAACAAACAACAAATCAAAAAACACACTAAAATAGTTTCAACAATCAAGACATATCTGTGCTATTTGTTAAACAAAGAAAATTAGTGTTGTTATTTGCATTTCCTAAGTATTCGAAGGGAAATACTACTTGTAAAAGTAGTCTTCACAAACAAGGTCTACTGACAATTATAACAATTTTCAAAATCCGTATTATATTTGATGAAAAACTATCACTGTGCTATAAATTAAACACATTTGAAAATAGGAAAGCAAAGCTTTCAAGTTAAGTAGCTATATAAATTGGGCTTTCACATTTCAGAACCCATAAACTGGATTCAACACAGAGCTGAAGTGACCTCCTGAAAAAAAGGATATATAGTGTAGTGTGTATGCGTACAATAAATCAAGTCCTGATTATGTGCAGCTAATAAGTATACATCACTAATAATAAAACCCTTAAGATACTGTGGTACAGCAGATATCTAAATAAATACAGTACATTTTTATCTTTAACCTCTATGCAAATTGCAAGTTCAAGCATTTTTAATGTCAGCTTTTATTTTAAAAGAGCTAAGTCGTGAGAACATTCTTATGTACCACTTCATAACTCTGACACCAAGTATGTATAAAAAGATTAGCCTTTATTTGGTATAAAATCAGTTGGCAGTTTTACATCTGTGCAATGCAACATAAATACCCCAGCTGGCATCTCAAGCTCACACACATATGGACTTCAAAACAGAAACTTCCTTATTTGCAGCACTGCCAGGGTAATTTTGTATACTCTGCATACTACAGCTATTTGTCAGGCCTCTGCAGGTGTGCAGCGCACATAAACACACAGCTGTAGTCTAGCAAGCCAAGTGTTCCATCAAACACATAAAGGGAGACCTCAGCAGCTGGATTAGTCATCCCTGCAACAGGTCCAGAGAGAACAATATGGGTTAGTATTTTTGGAAAAGCATGGATGGTAAATTTATGATTATGCTGGCCTTACCAAATAACTGCTGGATTGTGTCATTTTTATGCAATGTCTACTTATTAAAGTTTTTGTTAGAATGGCTGGAACAGACTGAATATTTTTTAGTTTTTAATATAAACAATAAGGTAGTTTATGTATAAAATAGTTTATTAAGTGCAAAATGTTAAAAGGTTTTCATGCTAGTGGTTGGTTTTTGACAGATGTTACAATTATTTGCATTGGCTTTAACAGACAAATCACTGGAATCAATTACAGTTAGTATATCATAAAACTTCTTACTAGTTATATATTATACTTTGTCACATTTACTATAACTACATAGCATTTTTCTATCTCTCTATGTATTTCACTCTTAACTGCTTAGTTCACAGGTGAATACCTAAAAGTACTTGATAAAAAGTGCAGAATAAACAGTTTTCATTAATTCACTTGCTTGTTTGTATAAAGCATGATTTTAATGTAAAAAATAAAAAATATATACAGTTACTCTTTCTCAGAAATGTTTGGAAGGCACCAGCATCTGTAGAATTCCAAGGTGGTAATATAGATGTTAAAAATATTTTAACGAAACAGAAAAAGCAGTAAGCCTAATTTTAGGCAACTTGCCTTTAAGAAACTTCATACGTCAAAAACAAGAATAAATCAATTATGAAAATGAACAAGACCTTTAAAACAATTTGCCATGTATTTATCCAGAATGCTCAATGTACAGTATATATTTTAGCATTCAAAAATTGCCTCAAAAACAGATGAAAAAACATGAACATGATCAGGGCAGATCTTTGATGCATTTCATCCATTAAACTTTAAGTTTAAATAATATGCATGCACATGTGCTTGCTTCTCTTTGGTGTTTATCAATCACAAAATCACAGATCACAACATTTTGACCAAATCACAAAATCTGACCAAATCTTGTCTATATACTTTCTTTTCTGAATACAACATTTACACATTCATTTTAATAACAGCTCTCCTAGATCTCATGCGCTTGGAGGACGATGACCATTCAAAACATCAGTAAAGTGGACATTCACCTGCACTGAGAATGTTACCACATTTTTCCTCAGGTACAGCAGTGTTTGACAGCACCTGGGAACTCTGAGAGCAGGAGTCCATTCCCAACTGCCCCTTCTCATTAAGGTAATTACATGATTTCAAAAAGGAAGAGAAGGAGGTTCCTAAAGGTCACTTTCTTAAACTTGCCCTAATGACATTTCAAGACCATCCACCAAGAGTATCACTACTGGTGGCTCAGTAACTCTAATTACTCTTTTCTGGTAAAGTGAAGACGGAGTCCAGACCATAGATGCAGGAAGCAATGGAATAGGGCAGAACAGACTGATGGTTTGATGGCAAAGTTATCAAACTTTAATGACATAATATACCATTGATGAACAAACTACATTCAAAAGAAAAAAAAGAATTATCTTACTAAAATAATCTACCATCATATAAGAGCTCCTAAGATATCAATAGGACCTACTTCAGAAGAAAACTAAAACATCTTTCTTGAAAAACAAAAATGGTCATGACATTATAGAGCAAAACAGTAAGATGCCCATAAAGTAAAACTATGTTTTTCTAAACAACTAGTCCTCTTGGAAAAATCTGAATTTTCTGGAAATCTTTAAGAAAGTATTTCAAAAGTTTTTAAAAGATTTGTTAGAGGTCATAGGTGTTAATCAATACTAGGGACCATACAAGAACAGAAATTCAAGGGAGGAAAGGAAGAAGGGAGAGGGAGACAGGATGTGCGGGATTGCTTTCTCCTAAGTTTTACAATGATACAAAAGGTTATACAACAGATCTATCAGTCAGAAACTTTATTCTGCTACATTTCTTGTTCTGATTATTCCAGAAGGGATTGATACACTCTTGGGCAGGATTGGATTAAGATATACACGCTATAACTGCGCCTAAAATCCCAGCCAGCTAAGGTGGACAAATAGCTGAAATTGAGTTTTCAAATAAAAGAAAACAAATGTGTAGATTACTGGATTTGGAAAAAATCCTGGTTTTGGCAGGTATTTCCTGTTTGACCTAAAGAAAAGCATTCAACATCTTTGCATTAACTTCCCTAGAGAAATACAAGGTCTTAAAGGAACATTTATTCATTAGCCAAGGGGAGGATTCATGTTTTATAATAATTTTATTAACATTATACAAATCAATCGCTACACAATTAGCATAGAACTACTATAACATTCATGTTGTATATGCAGATCTAAAAGAAATTTTCTACTTATACACAGAGAAAAATCTTAACCTTGCTGCTACAGGACACTGTTCTAGATTAACTGAATGTCACAATGATAGGCATCAGATTCACTTTTGTCAAGTCACTCAGATCCAGCCTTTCCAAAAGCAAGCCTTCCATACCACCTGCCAAAATGAAGGGCTCGGTCACTCCTGGAGGTTCTGCACATTCTGCTGAGAGTATCATTGTATCTTTGTACAACCAATGCACGGTGCTTGAACAAGGGGGAATGTTCCTAGTAAGAGACAAAAGACAAGGAAGGAAAGCCCTGAACACTGTTGTAGTAGTAGGGCCCCACAAAAGGGAATGTCCTAATGAAGCCAACAGAATGTCAGGACCTATTTTCCTGAACAGACTAAATGTAGAACTTGGCTTGTCCTTGTTGTAGGTACAGATCTGGGTCTGACCTGAGCTCTCTGAGACAACCCTTTGCAATTTAACAAATTATCTAGGCACATCATGACAACAGCTTCCCTTAGCCCCTTCCCATATCCTGTGGACCTGCATTCCAGTACTTACAAATCAAGCAGTAGACCCTTCTTTTCCATCTTGAGAGCTCAGGGAAGCGCCTCTCCAGCCAGGAAAGTGAACTTATTTGTGCTAACTGATAGCAAAATGCAGATCTTATACTAATGATGAAGGATGTAACTATCTAGCTAGATGGCAGGGAGGAGTGCATTTTTTTTTCCCTACACATTAGTCAAGTAGTACTCAGAATTTCTTCCAAATCCAGTAATCTACACATTTGTTTTCTTTTATTTGAAAACTCAAATTCAACTATTTGTCCACCCTAGCTGGCTGGGATTTCAGGCATAGTTATAGTGTGTATATCATAATCCAGTCCTGCCCAAGAGTGTACCAATCCCTCTGCAATAAATCAAAACAAGAGATGTAGCACAATAAAGGCACTATTGAACTTCAACATTTTCTGCAGCAGATAGCATTCCATTTTGTTATCAAATTAATAGAAGTTTAAAATGTGTGTAGCATATAAAATCCCCACTTGGGAACTACTCAAGAATACCGATGAACAAGAGCAGTGATGAATGGTAGCATTAATGTCTCCAAAATTTTTATTCACTCATTAAGGCCTAATGCTTCAGGCATTTCTGCAAAATGTGAAACCAGTAGACCTTCATAATTTAGTGAAATATATATATCTTGCCTAACACAAGAAAACTACAAGCTATTGCTGAAACAAAAAAAAAAACAGCTTACACTTAAGTTAATCCATTGACACAACATATCAAAGAGAATCCACACAATTTCTGGAAGGATGCAAGGGTTTTCTAAATTACAGTTTGAGTTTCAGCAGTGACTTCTAAATTTCAGAACACATCACTGCTGACATATTTAATGTTGTGTAAGAAAGGAATGTATTGTCCCTGTTGAAAGAACTTACCAACTGAAAAAGGGACAAAAACAATATGGTATATGAAGAGATATATTCCTTGTATACTACACAAATGCAAATGTAGCAGAAATAAGATTTTGTAGTACAGAGAAGTGGAGGGAAGAACTGCAAAATAGCTGTGATTTTGGTCTTTACTCTAGTTAAATCTTATTCTGGCGAATGTTACAATTAAAACCCAACATCTTAAAAATACTTGAGAAATGCATATTGACAGCATCTCCATAACATCTTAAAAACCTGAGAAAAACTAAATTGATAAGGAACTCCCCATATTGAGAACTACCCTGTAACCAAAACAGCTGAAGCAACATTATCAAACTGTAACCAAGTCCAGACCCCTCTGGGCATCACACAGACCATGCTTACTTTTCTCTCCACTCCTACCCCCACTTTTTTCCCATTTTTCTTAAAATACAAGCTATTTTATAGGGTGATTGTAATATGATACTATGATCATTGCTGATTGCAGTTAGAAACAGACCCTTCTAATCCAGCTGCTCTCCACTTCAACAAATGCCATTTAAAAGCTACTTCATAAAAACATTATTGCTTCATACTTAAAAGACATTAAGTCAAGATTTTGGAAATTCCATTCACTTGATTATATCAGCAAGTGCACTATATGTTAGATTTATCATTAAAGCAAAATCCATGAGAACTGTTTTCCAGACTTTAGTTAATGCTCTTATGACACATTTGGCCAATGAAAATGGATGAAAAACAGTAGTGCTTTGAAGCAATAGCCAGTAAATGCCGCTGTGGTTTACCAAGAGTGGGATGCACAACATATTAGACCACAGTTAATGAAATTAAACCATTTCTTATGTTCCTGAAATGTGTCCTGTATTACTTGCTTGGAAACTACACAACTGCTTCATCTTTGAGATTCTGCTTCTTTCTGTAGTAAATAGTATCTCTTACATCTACTGGTAATTAAATCAGTAAGCGACTACCACTGTTTTGTATTTTATAATACTATTTAAGGCAAAATAACTCAATAAATAAATGCATGTTCCTTTTTGTTTCCACATAAAAATGAAATTGTAACTTTATGTTCCTTATTCAAAGATCTGGGGAAAAGATTACTGTGAGGAAAACAGGATAAAGTATTTGCATACTACCTACTTGTGTAAGATGTTCATTGATAAGTAGTTTCCTTTCATAATATGCCCATGAAATGTGGATTTAATGTAAAGCTTTCTTTACACTATTTTACAAGGGAAAAAAAATTCTTCTGGCAAATATTTTGGTGCAGTAGATTCTAAAGCTTTAACTACAGTCTTCATGCACAATTTATCCAACAAAGCAATGAGGTGGGTTATTTACCAAAATAAAATACTGTTTTCCCTCTACTCTTCTGAAGCCTTGAAGAACCAAACAGATAACTAATCTTCAAAATCCATTTACTTCTCGAGTATTTTTAATTATTTACATAGTAATTATAAATCTATGGTTAAAGCCTAGCTAAATTAAATCCTTATAAAGAAGACTACATGTCTCCTTATTTACATGAAAGTAGCTATGAAAACATTTTTTCTTCTCAGAATTTAAAGTAGAGGGCTCAAAGGTTAAAATGAATTGCTTTGTAGCAGTCCAACCAGCTGCTGTCTCAAGCTGAGAACTCAATTCTCATAAGTCCTTCAAGCTTTCCAACTGAAGTCTCTCATACACTGTATTTTAACAAGTTAATTTATAACTAAGCAATGTTAACTAATAAACTTTTCCAATTATCATAATTAGTTAACAGTACAACTGAGGGACGGTCAATAGTTCAGGTCACTTTTACGCAGTGTCACTGTAAGAAGCCACCACTATTCTTCTCCAGGGATTATCAAGCCACAGTTCTACCAGTGACAGTCATTAGCAGCGAGAAGGTTTGTGTGTGAGAGACTAGTCATGAAGTAGCATCAGCAACATTCAAATGGAGAGAAGGCAAACAGCAGCAGTCCTGCTACTACCTAAACCAGAAGAGATGACAGTTCATACTCATTTTGTCAGCTTCGTTCCTGTTTGCTACTTCAAAACATTTTATTAAGTATTTGGAAAAACACTCATATAAGAATTAGAACTCTTCTTCACTGATAAGGGGAATGAAGATATGGACCTTTCCAATTAACAGAACAATATACTTTCAAATAAATCACTTTTTCCAAATTAAAAAAAAATGTAAAGGGAACATAAAAAAAGTCAACAGCAGAGCTCTCAGTGCAACTTCCACTATTGAGAATGTAATTTCTGTACGTATTACAACAGAAGTCTCCTAAAAAAATAAAATGAGATAATTACTGTGCTTAACAGAAAACTGTCCTTATTAGCAGAAGTGTTGAATAACATGGTCTTTAACACAAGTTACACTGCACACCAAAGTGGCAGTGAAGCTCAGATCACATAGCCTCATTTCCATAATCACTTTCACATGCGTACAATGCATTAAATACAGTACCATCTTAAAAATGAAAAGCAGACATTCCTTTGGAAATTAATTCAATATTTAGCGTGTTACACTCAAAAAAAGACCTTTCATAATGAAGAAAAATTGGAATATAATATATAACTATAGGTTGTTTATTATTTCATTTGCCTTAATTTTGTCGTATAGGCACAAGCATACTCTACAGTTTTGGAAAGATGGCATGCATGTCTAGAACAACGTAGTCTAAAGATGTAAGCAATAAGTCTTCCTCTGAAAATAAACATATAAACAGAACCTAAAAAATCAATATGGAACCTTCTTTAGCATGAATTTCCACATACTTCACATTAACTACTCCTGCTGACAGACTTTGATCTCAATAGTCCCCATCCACTTCCCACAGAGAAACAAACACGCATCATAGAACATTACCTCCTACCAGATTCTTTCCCCACAAACAAAAATTTAAGCCTACACTTAACATATATATGTATCTTGAATGCAAGTACACTAGTATTGCAGAGGTTAGAGCTAAGGTTCCATGCAAGAATGCTAATTAGGAATTACTGTGAATATTGCTTCTCTATGCACTGATTTTAAAGAAGATCAAATTCTTCACTACAGTCTGTATTTGGGTTATCCATACTGAAGCTAATTCTCATGTAAAGCTTAGCTCAGAGAGCAATTGCTTATGGAACAAAACTAAAATCACTGCATCTGTACCAGTGGCACTGTTGCTCATTTGTAATTATTATTTCTACAGGCAGACTGTGGTTCTTCTCACCACAGCAAACTAAGCACAACCATTAAAGCCTTCACTGTGAAGAAGCTGGTTATCTTTTCTGGATAAATGGCATAAATTTTCCGAAGTCACTGAAGAATTAGTAATACGCAAGTAGAGCTAAGTGACATTCTCCCTGAAGATCACACGATGTGATACGTTAAATAAAGCTTTACCTTGCGACTTCTTACAGGACTTTTCATTACACTACCACAACAAATTCAGCAGTTTTGTGTATGTGAATGGGAATTAATATTGCAGAGAGAAGCAGCTCTTACTCAATGTGATCATAAACAGCAGAGCAAGGGAGAACTGATTATACGGTACAATAAATAAAATGCTAACATATTCTAACATCAAGCTTCTTCATTTACATCACAATACATTAGATACTTCTTGTAGCGGTTACACTATATACTATAGCGTAGCTGTCAAGACTTCAGATAATGCTATTAAATGCAGGAAAATTTTTTTCAACACACTGACCAGAATGCATAATTAATAATCAGACATATGTTTCAAACAAATTCCCTGAGGATATAGTTAACTAATAACCTTTTCACAGAGTACACAGAAGCAATGTGTGGAACAGCTATATGAAATGGCAACTGATGTTTAAACTCACTAACTTTCAATAGGCTTCATCCTATCATAAGAAACTGTATCTGTCAATACTTTCACAAGTGAAAAGATTTGGGTTATTATCTTGCCAACCCAAAGCATTTCATTGCAAGAGGAGACAATACACAAAAGAAGATCATAAAAAGGCATAGCCTAGTTAGAAAATCAAGGAAACGGAAGATGTTAATATGATTTGTGAAAGTCAGTTAATCCTATAACAGTGACCCAAATTTTTAAAAGTAGATAAAGATTTTTTTTTAACTCTGATGGCGAAGTTAAAATAGACATACTTCCCCAATACTTAAGATTCAAACGCCTTTTAAAAAAGAATATATGTCCATACTGATATGGATATACATAAATGCAATGTGTAAAATAAAACAAGCCAGAAATAGCTTTTCTTGTACAAAGAGTGCATATTTTTTATTTCCTCTAAATATGTCATCACTGTAGGATAGGGCCAAAAATATCCAGATGTTTTAATAAGAAAGATCAAGAATAATCTTGTTGATGATCAGATTTTATTTTTTTCTAAAAGACAATTGTTAGTGTTAAAGATGGAGGCTGCTGGCAGTTTTAGAAGGCTATTCATTTAAAATTATTCTAACAACTTCCTCACAGATAATGTATTTGTTATATAAAAAAGGGAACACAGCAGCTTTACAGTTCATTAAGCTGCTTTTCAACTGCACATAAGCTGACAATTCTCAGTTACATTCCCCAAAGATTTGCAAAAGTCTAAAATATTTCTGCTGCTATTGCATAAACTGAGTAGTTTGAAAACCAAAACAGTAATGACAAGTATCTTAGAAGAATGCCGCCTAAAGAAATCCCATTTGTGTTGCAGATCAGTTACCAGTATAAAAAAATAGCACACCTATACAAACACATGGCATATTAAAGGGAAATATAAAGAAGTGGAGATTGAAACAAAGGAAAACACCCCTTCTTGCTCCCATTGCACCCAATGATCACACCACGGGTAGACCATTCAGATACTACAGCAAACGAAGGAAAGTTTAACCTTCCGCTGGAAATAAAAGTCCCAAAGGAAATGAAAGTGGAAATGAAACCAAGGGAAAAAGGTATTTGGCTCTACACCCTAAGAACTGCCTACAGCAATGCATTACAGAGACGTCCCTGGAGTCTGGCTGAGCTTCCACAGCAGCAGCATTACACTGTAAGTACTGGGTCATCAGTGGCATAGTTGGCTGATTATGAGATGAGGTAATGTATTTACTTATTTTAGTAAGAAACCACATAAAATACAGCCTGATGTACAGAGAGTTTTTGTACAGATATCAAACACTCCAAAACACTGAAATCATTTATTTAATTAGAAGGAAATATAAGAGACTGAGAGACTTCAAGGAGATTGTATCTCACCTATTTACATAGAACACAGAACAAAACAAACAACACTCCCTTCCCTGCCCAAAAAAAACAAATCACAAACTGAATAAATCCATATTTGTTCCAATAATACCACATGAGAAAGATTTTTTAACAGAGAATTATCTGCAGGCCAGGTGCGGTAGCTCTTAAAAAAAAAACATTCTAACTGATTTTATACTGATATTAATCCTTAGAATAGTTCTGGATACAAATAGTAGCTTTCTTTGCACAGTATATCCATGTAGGTTTACTGAACCTTGCTTCACAACTCTTTACAACCACAGGACCCCTTTGCACAAGCTTCATATGTGCCTTTCTATAACCAAGAATTTCTACTCTCTTGACTCCTACTTTAAATTTCTCTTCTTACATCTCCAAAGCACGTAAGATGACAACCTCTTTCAATTTTGATTTTTGTTTTTCTTTTAACTGTAAGTCCAGAAAAAAAAAAAAAAAACAGTTAATTTTTCAGGGCGGTATATTTACAGAAATCCCAACATCAAAGGCTGGTTAAGCAGTGACAACTTCTGAAATGACCACCCAATAGTAGTAGTAAATAAAAGAAACCAAGGCTTTGTTTTACAGAAAGTTACTTTCACTTGAAAATTCAGATACTACATGCTAACTCCACACCAGCTACAGATATCTACTCCTTAAATCTTCAATGCAGGGATGTTAGTGAAAGAGATTTCAGCTATTTTACCTCTCAAGAGCAATGCACAAAGCATTTTTTGCACAATACTACAAATATGTTAGTGTGTAGCAGAATGCAGAATTTTATCAATTTTGACATCCTTTCAGCTGAGACTTCAGTATGAATGCAGGAGGCGCAGATAATCCTGTTCAATTTACATATATGCAGTGTAAATAATGAGTATTAATAATTATTTTTAACACACAAAGAATGTAAACAATCTTAACCTGAAAGATTGTGCATCTTTCAGAAACCAAGAGAAAATAAGTTGATGCATTAAAATAAGAGCTTGATATTGCTGCAGAGTGTGGTATCAAGGACCAGCTTATAAATTCATTTAACTCTGAGGTGCTATCCCTTGGGGCAATGCCTCAAGTTGCCTCTAGTGCTCATGTGGGCACATTATAAACTGAATAAATGGGAAAGCTGACTGAAAAATAACCCTGAGGAGGAGCAATGTCCAGCTGGACCCACAAGGTGAACTAACTGCTCACATATCTGCCTGATCATTAGAAGGTGTGGGAAAGGTGCTGTCAGGAGTGGAAGGAAGGTAGGACCACCCCTTTGCACAGCGGTATGATCCTACATCAGCTAAAAATAAAAGGAAATCATATCTTTTGTAAGACAGTGCAAATAAGGTTTTAAAATCCTCTTATCCTTACGGAAGTGCTCACAATCAAAATCTGGCACCAGAACTCTTTAATAGCATATGCAGGAATAAACAGGTGCCAAAAGTTTCAAAAAGACGATCTATGTGTTTGAAAGAACTATATCCAAGTCTTATGTGTTTATTCCTTGAACCCTTAAAGCCCTCCATTAGGGCTACGGAGATAAGACTGAAACACAGTCGAAAAAAAATCTGGCTCAAACACACTTTCATCATGGGGCTGAGGGTCAAAAAGTAAACCTTTGAATCCATTATAAATGAGATATGATAATTACAGAGAAAGAAAATAAAACACTTTGTTTCTGTGTAATGTACTTAATATCCTTCCTTGCAAAGATAAGTATTATTTGGTGTTGAGCTACTGCCTACAGACCTCAAGCATCAGGGCCCTGTTGTGCTAGATGAGTGATTCTGAAGAGCAGCTATGAATGCAGCTATGAAATGCATCACAATAACTTAAAACTATTAAGTGTTAAAACCCATAATAGATTTGCCATCGAGGTTAAAAAAAAAAAAAACTATATCCATGGTCTAAGATACTGTAAACATATTACTAAAGGATGTTCTGAATTTAAAGCACTTCAATTCTAACTAGGGATCTGGAATCAGGGAAATAAGGAGACAGACGTGCACAGGACTGACAAACTCAGGATTTGCAGTTTCCACCTCATATTCTCACAAACAAATTAATCAGGAAAGAAAAAAACAAATTGTGTGCCAAAAATTTGGGATATGATTTGATATTTTTTTCCATAAATGGAACAATGTGTATTTTTTTCAAAGGGTCCTGAAAGAGTAATTACAGATGACATATGTTCAGAAGAAGCTCAGATGCTTTGGATTCTCAATGGTAGCAACAAAGGAGAAAAGAATGGACTGTCAAACATTAACAGAAGAGGAAGATAAGATGGAAGTTTAAGACAGCTTAAGACAAGCCCCTACAGACTGAGAAAAGATGAGACAGCAAAGATAAAGGAACTGTTTAGAAAGTCATTCTATCAGAAAGAAAGAAAAAAGAGAGCTAACAGGCTCAGTAATAGAGCTTTGAGTAAAATCATATAAAGAACATTTCAATATGCCTTTCATTTTCTCAGAACAAGTCCAAATATCTCCACCAGTGCTAGTAATGTAAATCACTTCATATATATATATATATATATATACACACATATATATATATAGTATGTGTGCAAGAGAGACAGTGAAAGGTCATTTCTTCCTATAACATGATCCAGCAGAACTATCTTCAGCATCCAGTAACCATGCCAGCCACCTGTCCCGATGGTGAGTTACATGAGATAACAAGAAGTGCAATACTTATCACCTACCGAAAATAATCATTTCCTATTAGAAGCTACTACATTGTCCAAAGTAAATATTAATTTTCTTAGAGTTTCATTGGGCATTAGGAAGGAAATGCCCATTAAGAAAGAAATGAGGGAGGGAAGTTCCTCGTAAAGGGTAATTTGAGTTTGCATAAAAATGGTAACTATACAACATATATTCACTATATATCATTTCAGACTACGAGACACTTTAAGATAAAAATGTTTTCTTCAAATAAACAGTTCTTATTCAAAATATCATTTAAGAACTAGAAGGTAAACCAAAAGTCTACCCAGACCAACGTCCCACTGGAGCCAATGCTGGATTCCTAGGGAACAGAACACAATGGGAAATAGGGAAATGTCTGCATGACATTTCCTAGACTATGCTCCAACTATCAAGAACATGAATCCTGAACCAGAAGGGTTGTCTTTGTTTTAAAAGCCTTTCCATCATTTTGTTTTTCTTCACAATTATCCAGTTGTTATTCTTTAAAATGTAAACTTACAGCAACCACAGTACCTTGTAACAGAAAGTTTTACAGTGTGACTGCTTCCCACGTGGAAATGACTCCTTTTGCTTGGCATCCTTTGGAACCTGGTATCTACTAGGTTCATCTGATGAAACCTAACTCAAGAAGTAACTGCTTCCTCCAGTATAAGTCACAAAATTATTGAAGCTTCTATGGGTTGACTGGTCTAAATGTTACCATTCTTACTACATGGAAATGTGTCCTTTATTTTAAATATATCAATTTCCATGGGTTTATTTGGAGGTTTTTTTAATTAAAGAAAAAGGAAAACATATGAAGAATTTCTTTGCTACCCAATTTACTATTCCTTTCAAAGTTAACAGGTGGCAGAATCAGAATCATTTTTCAAATCTCAGAGGACAAAGAGATGCAGGTTTTACTTATCTCAAAGGCCTCTTTCTCCAATTCTCATATGAGCTTTACACATCTTTTCTGTGCCTTCTCTAGTTTTCAGTTTTCTTTTCAAGCTACAAAAAAATGGACATTTGCATTATCTTCAGTCTCATAAAGACCATATATAAAATGTATGTTTACATATTCATATTTTTACTCACCATTCTGTTTTATCACACACACACAATTGTCATTAGCACCTATTGACATATCATCACATAGGAAGTCTCTGTTGAGTTGTGGGCCCCTATGATCCCTGCACGTTTTCAGTATCCGTGCTTTTGAAGAATGAGATACTCTAGGGGAAAGTTTGGTCTACATTTCTCATTCAAATGTACATAATCCTGGATTTTATTTCAGTGAACCCCAATAACCATGTAAGTCAAATCATGCTGTGAAACTGCCCTATTACTATCACTTGACATTCCTCCTAAATCATAAATTATATATTTTGCAATGCATAATGGTGAGGTTTTTTCCACCAGTTCTGTGAAAATTAGTATTTTACCTTTGAAATGATGAAAATTTCAGGAATAACAAAACAGAAAAGTATATTTAGTGTGCTTTTAAATAAAATCTGCATAACATTATACAAATGTCACTAAACCATACAGATGCATAGGCAATTTTGATTCAGGTAAATGACATATTAGCAACACACATAATTAAAAGTGCATAAGGAGTAAGAAGACTATTTAATGAAAAAACATAGAAATGTTTCCATATGTTTTATGAAGTATTCTTTACCCTTTAAATGAGCACATTCAGATTTAGTCGCTGGCTTTGTTTCAGAGAAACCCCATCTGTACACTACATCGCTTACAGGCACATCTCAGTCATGCAATAGCTATGTCACAGCTCATATATCAAATAAAAATCACATTCAAGGCCACACAACCTTATATACCCAAAGTCTTCCATTCTATTTAAAGTAATCCTAAGAGAGCTCTTATTGCACCTCACTGCTGATGTCACATGACTTTTGTTGGGAAACAGTCCTACAACTTAAATATCAAACAGTTCTTAACACAGATGAGAATGATCTAAAGGACAACTCTATTGTACTTACATATTCTGGAAGGTTTTTTTTTTCTTTTAAAACAAAGAAACAGGTGTGGAACTAAGAAAGTATAAAAATAGAAGCACTGCACATTATGTTGTACTGTGAAAAGCAGGATAAAACACAGGCAACTCACGGTAGGCTTAAGGAATTCAGCTGATGAATTGAGATTCTAAGGCTAACAAAGTTGATTGCTCACATTAAGGACAAGGAGGAGTCATCTTACCTTTCTGACATGAAAGGGTTAAGTGCCGGAACAATCTCAAGTTCAAATCCAACAGCCAGGATAACTGATGAGTCAAAAGGCTTTATTACACGTCAGTACACAAACCCATTAACTTTTGTAATAGGGAAACAGTATGAACAGCCATGTTAGAAATCTTTGAAATCATACAAATCCAAGCCATCTCCTTCACAGAACACCTTAAGCACAGAGAATGCCACTGAAACATTTCTCTATTCCTTTTTATACCCCCTTATTATCAACAAGTTTACTTTGTCAAAGAGAAATTGTACAACACAGAAAAAATATCTAATCAGCTAAATGCAAACGCCTAACAATGAAAAATGGCTATCTCCAGTAACAAAGGGAGATTCACTCTTGCCAATGTCTAAAATTAAAAAATATTCCTTATGTACTTTCAATACACATAAAGATGATTATTAAATAGTAGTTGCTTGATAACTTCCTAACAAGGTAAAGAATGTTTCCAGAAGTATATGAAGTAGCTGCATGACTATAAAGCAGTGTTTGCTGCTTTAGTTTTGTCTTAAAAAAAAAAAAAAAAAAAATTACACTGATGAATGAAATGACAATCATCAGGAAATTATATTACACTTACCTAACTTAAAACAGTCAGTTTCATGGGGTTTATTCCAATAGAATTTAATTGCTTGTATTTAAAACAATTAGTAAAGCAAAAGAAAAATAAGTCACCTTTTATAACATGTCACAGCCAACATGCTTTGTAAACTTTTCTTATGATTTGGTATTGTAAGCCCAGATTCTTGTAATACTGATGAACCATTTCATTTTTCAATTACCTCTCAGAGGTAATTGACGAATAAATTTATTAGGTTAATATGCAACAGAAGCCTCATATTAAGAAAGCATATACACGGTAAGATACAAATTAAATATAAAACAATAGCAAAATATACAACTTCAACGAGCACCAAAAGCTAACAGGGGTCAACTGCATTAAATAGACTCAGCCTGATCAAGAGGATACTTCAGAAATCAGCTGGCTCCAGTTAGAGATGTGGGTGAAATAACATTTCAAACAGAAAATATTTCACAAAGCATCAAGTAACACAGAATGAAAAAGAAAAGAAGGAAGCCCTGTGATCATTCAGCTCTATTCTTATAAAATACAGGCCATGGGATCACTCTCCTGTATTTAAACAGCAGCATGAATCTATCAGAACCAAAAACAACAACAACAACAAACAGAAAACCCTGCAGTCTCAGTAAGTTGTTTCAGTCATTAACAATTGCTAACATAAAAAAGCATCTTTTAACTGAAATTTGTTTTGGCTACTGGAACTTGTTACACCTTAATTTGCTAGACACAAGAGTTTCATTTTTGAATACATGGTGCAGTTGCCTCAAATACCAGTAGATCTGCCTCCTACAAAATATCGCTTCCAGTCTTGCAAATAATTTCTGTTATAAGTTTCATCTCCCACTCCAAATTCCACATGAGCCTTAAGATCAGTGGCTTTTAGAAATTCAAAATAATGACTTGGATTTCATTTGGAAGTCAAGCTGTTCTTCAAGGCTTCTGGGGGCACAAGACTAATCTGACACAGGACAATCCTGGAGCCTTTTCTCAGTATTATGCTCTTTTGGTTTATATGCTTACAATCATTTAAAGCAAACACAAAAAAGGCAAAGAATGAAAATATACTCCCCACGTGAATTCAAAGATTTAGCCAAAAGGGTACATATATATTTAATATAGAGAAAAGAAAAAGTGAATCACAGAAATAAGATATTTTCTTTTGTTTAAATAATACTTTGAATGATTTACGAAAAGAAGAAAGCATCGTGATGCTATGGCTAGCAACTTTCTGAGCTACTCCTGGTAAGCTCTGTCCAAACAGTGGTCTTGAAGCATCCATAAGGGTATGTTGGCTCGTAACTGTGATTTTAAGTGCAACCATGTTAAGAAGTTTTCGAATGAAGTAAAACAAAAAAGCTCTGTACTACCTCAATGAACTAGAACATGATTCGAAAGCACAGAAGAAAATTGAAATGGTATTTTACAGAAAAAAATGGAATATCTTTTCCCTTTAGACTATGAAATGCTAGAAAGACTTCTACAGACCATGACTGATTAACAATGTATTAATAATGAAAAAAGTTTCAAAGCAACTATAAGGCAAAATTAGAGTTGGTTAAAAAAATTTTACACTGTAGTTCATGGCCCTATTTTAATTATTGTATCTACTCATCATTTTTCACTACCATTTTGGGCAGCTATTACAAGTCATACTGCAGGAAAGTAAAGGAGGTATACCGGTCTTAGAGAAGAGTTGCTCAAAGGATTATTCCCCAGATTTCAGAAAAGTTGAAGAACGAATTGCAAACCTGACCTTTTTGACACAACATACTAAATGACATTGCAAAGTAACCTGACAGAATCAGTATTTCATCATGGCTTCAAAAAGCACCTCTGCTTGGGAAAATCAGTTTTCCCACACATATGTCACCAGACGCCTTGAATCCATCTCTTACCTTTTCATCTACTACCATAACCAAATTCAAGATTCTTAGCTCTAAGTGGCATAGGAGTCTACCACAAACTGTAGTTTTGCTCACTGATACAGAGCACATTCACATATCAGAGCTCCCCTCCTTTTTTATTCTCCATATTTCATGCTATTAGACCATAACGTTAAATCTTCTCTTTGCATCATTAGGGTCTTTTCAATATCCTGCCACCTCAAATGATTATTTTTTTCTTTGCCATTCTCTGTAAAGTTTTCAAACTGACTTCTGTAATATTTCTGTGATCTCTCATAAGCTTATATTTTCAAAAATGGAATGTGGACTGGAGTTCTAAAGAGATAATATTTAGGCATATACTCAGGCTGGCACATTAAAGCTTCACATTTCTCAGGCCTTGAGCGTAGAAACTTTTAAAATACTATAAATGCATAGGAACCAAAGGTTATCGGAATAAGTTCAGTTATATTCAAACAACTAAGAGCAAAACATTGAAAGAACAGACTGTAAAGGAGATTAAGGAATGTGACACATCCATGTAGAGAAATTCTTATTCTAAACACAGAGGAGTCTTATTCCATTACTGCAAATAAGAATTTCAAGGGAAAATTAAAGAAAATCTCACAAAAAACTAATTAAGATGCAGATAACACAAGCTATTTTGAAAGACTGAGAACAAAGCCACCTGGTGCAATAAAATATAGTCTCATGTTCACCCTGGCAGCAACTGTACAGTTAGATGGGTTCCAGGAAAGCTTGGGCAATATTATACAAACCTAAATGGCAATCTTCAAAACTCAGATCAGCTTCTGAATGTAACAGGAAGGGAAACACGCTAATCTAGGTCTCTAGAAATTTATCCGTTTTATTTGTACATGTGCTTCAAGGTATTCTGTTATAAAACTTGCACCTTCTTTTTCTGTAGCATCAAATACTACCATAGAAAATGCAGCATGTGACTGTTTAATAGAAGAATATTAGAAAAAAAAAGTTTTTCATTGAATGCTTGGAACTGTATTTCTTTATTTTATCTCACAACCATGGTTGTGGACTTTTAGTGCTTACTACGATGCCCTAAAAACTGATCACCCACTCTTTTCAGTTAATTGTTTTCCCCTCAAGTTTTTAAGTTAGAACAGCTCTTTACTGACATCATCAGAAACTCTACAAGTTGTATTCATACTCAGATGAATCATACAAATGAAGGTGGCAAAGGAATTGGAAGGGCATGAGATGAAGACTGAGATCATGACACTAGTTTGGCCCAGCACTATGCCCTTTTTCAGCTAGTTTTTTTTTCTTCTTCTGTATTTAGGTAAAATTCTGTACATGCAGAGAGTTTTTGAAGTCTTCGTGCAAATTTACAGAAGGCCAATTTTATGAATTAAAGAAGTAGCTGTTCTTAATGCTGAATATGGTAGAGGTACTGTCTTGGTGATAAGCACAAATCTGCTGGCAAGCTGTGTTTCATTGATAACATATGGGATACTGCAACATATGAATGGATAGCAGCATAAAAGTGATCCCACTGGGAAAGTAGCCTTGACAAGAAATACACATCAAAGCAAGTTTTATAAAAAGCTCTCTTGAAAGACAGAAGATCAAGTGCTTAGCACTTTGGTGATCACAGCCACCTAATCTAAGCCCAGTGGACGGAATACAGAGTTAACTGATGAAACCAGGAGCTATGAGAGCTATAGCAAGATGCAATCATATGAGCTTTCAACAGTACTGCAAATGCTGTTATGTCAGTGCCTCAAAGCTGTACTTTAAAGCTTAGTCAGTCTAAAAAGAGTAGACATAAATATCTATGGATTCCTAATGTCTCTGAAGTGATCTGTTTTGGTGGTGTACACAGTATATTTTTAGATGCAATTTCCTAAGACTACACCCAGAATAGTAGTGCAGCTCACCCTTCTGAACTATACATTATCTTAGTTATAACACAATTTCACAGTATTTGTAAAGCTGGTGAATACAGGCAGAAATAATGTTCTTTAGAAACTAAGCAGGACCCTAAAAGAAGCTGAAAAAAAGATTAAGTATAGATACGTAACAGGTGTTTTACATTGTATACCCCACCGTTCTGAACTTGCCAGTCAGACACTTACTGCCAACAATGTCCTAAGCACAAGGGAAAGACATAACTACTTACAACAGGAAACACTCACAGTCAAGCACTCACACAAAAATTTTAGCATGTTTAACCATGAAAGAGTACAACTGGTTTAAAAAAATAAAATCATCTCTGTTTCTGATTCCTTTGTTTGTAACAGAGCATAACAAAAACCTCCTTTCCCTTTGGTATATTTTGAGTGTAAGGAAGATGAGAAGATTTTGTTCTCTTACAGAGAGCAGGACCGCCACTTCTCTCCACTCTGCTGGGAGAAAATGGACCCATCACTGACAGCAAATCACAACAGACTCATGCGATGTCCAAAGGCATCTGAAAAACTATTTTTTTCCTAACTCCAGTCATCCTTTTGAAGCATGGAATTTTGAAATCTGCTCTCCCACCAAGCAAAGAACTGAATCAGACTCTTCTAATTTAACTCCTCCACTCATTAACACTTGCTGCAGATGGACTGATGACCAACTCTTTTCATGGTCGTAACAAATCTAAAGGTACTCAGAAAAGAGTGTACTTCTGTATCACAAAATGTAATTGGGGTCTGGATTTCTGAGATGACATGTTGATATGTATATAAGGGGAGCAACAGAACTTATTATATTCCTTCAATAGCAAAAATACCAGAAAACACAAATTCAGAAAGCTGAGTGGACCCAACTATCAAACAGTGAAGTACAACCACATTTGAAGCATAAGTTTTTACTACCTAAACTGAAACCAAAAGACACCAGATTGCTTCTGAGTACAATCCACTGACCTCATATTAAACAGGCTGATACAGAGGTAGCAGAGAAGGTATTGTTCAGGAAAGATTTTCTTTGAGAAGACAGTAAAAAGATAAGAAAAACATTCTGGAGGATGGATGAAAGTGGAAATCTCAAGGACTCCTTGTTTTCCTAAAATAAGAAGTTGGCAGAGCTCTAATTCAGCAGAGGAACTCTTCTTGGTCAGCCTGTAGTAAAAAAAACAACAACAACAAAAAAAAAACCACCACTTTGCACCAGTCTAGATTTAAAACATTTCCATAAGGCTACCTGAGAGTTGCATTCCTTCTTTATTTCTGTATTTTGTACATACTCACTCCCCATGCTCTGCAGTAACTGGGAAAAAATAAAGTTACAAAAATTCCCAGTTCAGGCAGAAGTATCTTCAACAAGAAAAACATTTGAAGCTAACATGCAAGAGAATTTTTACCACCACCACCCATACCCAACTGATCAGATCCCCTACCAAAACGGTTCAAATTGCAAACTGTCACTCACATATAAAAACACAAGTCTAACTTGCTCTAGTATAACAGCTGATGTCAATAACTGCTTTATTTTTCAGGGTGGCTCTTTCAGCTGGACTCCTCCCATCACACATATCATCACTATCGCTAGAGAAACAATTTCTTTACTTCTTGCTTGGAATACTACTTGGAGTAGATGATCTTTGAAGGTCCCTTCCAACTGAACTGTTCGAAGAGTCTTACATAAGCCATTCTCTAGGACCAGAATCGGGAATAGGTGTGAAAAGAGTATAAGGGGTAGAAGAAGAATCTATTAATTTGCTTCCATTTTTAATATACCTTCATGAAACAGAGCCAACAAGGATTCTTAATTCTGGCTGTTCCATCACTGTATATAGTTCTGCACCATTTCATCCCACCTTCCTCTTTCCCAGACAGAACTAGGGATTTTAAAAGACCACTGCTTAAAAAAGGACTGTTATACAACATTGTCTTTAGGTCAATTAAAATATATTCACAATGGATTCAACTTTTCAATACAATTTATATTATTTTTGGATATGTGATTGTGCTTTTCAATTTAACTTTTCAACAATAAATGGTAAATTAAATTTGCTAGGACACAATTAAATCAAGAAAGATGAAATGTAACCATAAACAAGCTTGCTGTTATTAATCAGACAAGAAGCAAACCAAAAGGGGAAAGGAAAAATATCAGAATAAAGATGTCCAATAAAGAAGAAAAGGGTAGAATATTCCTGGGATCAGGCATAAATACAGTAAAAGAAGAAAAACATCAACAATGAGATGCAGCAACAAAGTGAGGGTGTAAAGACCGGAGAAAGAAGTATAAGAAGGTGTAATATCTGGATTTATTTATCATGTTGCCCTCAAAACAAAGAAAACAAATGAAAAAGTAAAACGCAGATTTGTTTGATCTGTATCCATACCAGCCTTATGATGTAATCTCAACTGAAAGAAACTAAGCCCAGGCTGAGGACCATGCTTATTTAGATGATCTCCAACTAAAACAAAGGTGTTTCTGGAAATAGCTCTGATTACTTTCTCTGAGTCAACTTCAGCCTTGGTTCCAAAGTATGTTTTGGAAGATGGTAAGCAGATGTAGGAGCTCTTATTTTGCATAAGACAAAGCTCCAAAAACTCGGGAGCTGTGCTCATATGTAGAACTCTGAGACTTCCTCAGAATCTGTGCTTTTAATTACCATATCACGTACAGTGTGATATGTATCTTTATTCATGGAAAAAAACGCGTAACAACAACACCGAAAAGCAAGGAATATTTTCCTACAATAGTAGAACACTTCAAAGTGGGATCAAAGCAGTTACATCTGCTGTGCCATATTCAATTTTGCTATTATCTTTCACTTCAGATTTTCATTTCATGCAAAAAGAAGTGACATTCTCTTGATACTGCTAAATAACACTGTAATAGAACACTACCCTTTCTTTACTCCTCAGTAATTCCCCTCCAAATACACATTCAAAGCTATAAAATGTTACATTTAAAATTTTCTTGCTTACTGAGATTTCCTGAGAATCTAATATTTCCCTAACTTCATCTGCCTTATTGTTACTACTTTTTTATGCTACTATGTATCTGTAGTATTGGTAAAATAGTTTTTTACCAAATAAAGATAGAATTTTTACCCAAATGAACTGCCCACCTCTACAGACATAATACTGTAACTCATGGTCAAAGTACTGTTCTAATTGTAGGTTAGGATTTTCCATTAAAAATAGTCTTTCTGTCCTCCTTCAGAGAACATTTCAGAGGGGGAAAAAAAAAAAAAGCATTCTAGTTGACACTGGTTGCAACTTTATTTCCTTTATTTGACAGTCCTTAAAAATAGTTTATCACATTCATGTTTTTGGCAACATTTGCTGAAAATCCCTCTTGGTACAGTAAGATATTTCTAATAGTTCAGAAAACTCCTTGAAACAGAAGACACTATTTTAAATACCTGTATTATTTTACTGTATTCTTTGCCTCATCATTACTTTATTACATGTACATTGCAATTAATTTTATTCTACAAGTATGAAGTAGACAAGACAGGTAGCAAAAAAAAAA
>VXAA01004026.1:0-61048 GCA_013399115.1 Anseranas semipalmata | reverse complement strand
AAAAAAAAAAAATACATTCTTTATTACAAGTGTCACAATAATCAATTATATATTCCACATTTCAACTGCTTAACAACCCTCCTAAAAGATACCTTACCATAAAAGAGTATCTTTTTCTTGAATACCTGTGCAATTAAAAACTGGGATTTGGATCTATAATCTCTAGGTTTAACATACTCACAATGCGTACAGCTTTTAAAAAAGCCTGATTTAATATAATAATAGATCATCTGAGACTTCAGATTAGCAATTGGTATTGCAGCATGTAATACTGTGGTATCTTACTATGGTGAGATAAATGCCACTGGTATCTTACTATCTTTGTCTGCCACAAGGAAGAAAATGCGCCCACAAACAAGGAGGCCACATGACATTCGAAGTAATTTTCAACATTAATTCACTTGAGTTCATTACATAAAAGTAATTTTAGAGCATATTAATGTTTTAGAAATTATTAGCATTGTAGGCACTGTTAAAGAAAGTATCAAGTAACAGTCCAATATCTGGAATCTGTCACATGATTTCAACTGAGTGCAACTTTTGTTTGATCCAGAAGATACACATTAGATAAACCCACAACTTAAGATCAGCTTTCAGTATTACACGTTTGCAAACAGCAAACATGCTTCTACCATATTTATAAGTTTAATAGTTTATAAAGATGTCTACTCTTAAATCTATGTACTTCTGATCATTTTTTTGTTTGTTTTTAATTTTTCTAAAGTACAGATTACTACTACAGCAAACATTTTTGCTACAAGCCTCACAGGAACTTCTTCAATTCTGTACTTACTTTTTTTTTTTTCATTCACATTCCATAAAAATCTATTCCATTAATTATCCTTGCTGATATTTTTCCATCAACAAGATCAAAACCCCAATTAGCCGATACATTCCTACTACAAAATTTCTCATTATGAATAACAAGGAGGAAGATATACTACAAGATGTTCTAACTTCTTGTAAAGCTATACAAGGATCACAAAGCATTTTTATTAAATTTAATCCCATAATAGCAAAAAAAAAAAAAAATCCCATGTTGTTATTCAAACAAAATCACTGTCCTGCACAACATTTACAAACCGAATAACTTATTTCACTTGGACTGAAATGCCTAATAGAAGTAACCGAACTACAATTTTTCTCATTACCTTTCTTCATAAACCTTAAGATGGTGGTTTTTATTCTTCAAGAAAAGATCTTCAGCCAGAACGTAAGTTCTGCAAGTGACAATCTGCATGGGAAAACTTAACAGGAACATTTTTTCCTGTATTTACAGTGATTTGGAGAAGAGGGAAAGGTTTGATACCTAATTTAGTCACATACTTTTGTGCTCTTTTTTAATGTGTACACCCTTGGCTCCTGCAGCTGACACAAGTGCTGAAGATATCCACTCATTTTCAACCACATCCACATAGGAATTTTAGTACCTTTATTTACCAAAATTGAGGAAAAAATGAACACCTGCATGCATTAGGGAGAGATCAATGGCACAGAAAGGGATTCTTATACCAAACTGTAATTGAATGCTGCAATTTAATAGCTTTATCAAGATCACTAATGTGTGCTTTTCTTCACCTGTAGGATGAGGTGGTTTTATTTTCTGGTTATGAATAATCATTGATCATTCACTGAAGTAACTGGCGCTGCTACTATAAAGGCCAGATCTGAAGACTCAACTTAAAATTAGCCAACATGTTATCACCGTGTTATTAAAAGGTATATTACTGTAATTTCTTCATCAGTCCACTTAGAAAACAACTTCCAGAGGTCCCTTCTAACTTGAATTTTCTGAAGACTGTATTATTTTTTTTGCCAAGGGCAAAGAAGTTTCCTTTTGCTCTTCAGAAAAGCAGTGTTCATCATTGCAAACTGTAGCACGAGTGAGGGCAATACTTCTGTTACAGAACCTCTGCATGCACCTTCTTCTTAAAACATAGGCACCAAAAAAATACCACCATGGCATTCTCATTAATGCTTCATACTTATAGTAGCAGCCACTGATGGCTTCCTGGCTGACATTAAATTTGACACCAACTTCTCTGGGTCATCCCTCAAAAAAGAATCTTTTCTCCCGTCAACTCTGAAGCTTTTGCGCGTCTGCTCTGAGCTCTTCTCAGAAAATTTCCAGTTCCTGTTATGCAGCAGATTCATGAGCTGTTATGCTCTTCCCATTCTTCATGTAGTACATTGTATGCCAGTATCAACTGCTCTTAGAAAGGAAGCCACCTCACCCTCCTTGTAGTTTTTCACCTGATGTAGTACATGGCAGCTAGAACGAGGCAAAAAAGGCAGCCTACCTACCTGCTGTCCAAACACACCTTTCTTAATAGAACATGAAATAACATAAAGCTAACAGCTGAACAAACAAAACAGGTGCTCTCTGTTACTGCTTCAATTGCTATTTGTGCAAATAAACTACAGACTCTAGAGGAAGGGCACTATTTATAGCTCTAGGCTTAGGTGTCTTGTTTTTGGTAGCCCACCAACATACCAAACGAGTTTGCTGTTAATTTCAACAAACATACATGCTGAACTGAGCTCTCCTGGAATTCTGAAACATAATTCAACTTAAGAAACTTATTTATGCTTATGTATATGTATATGTATAGATTTCATCTATGTAGGTATTCCTTTCACAACCTATTGATTTTTTTTATTTTTTCTCCTTGACTGTGCTGTTGACACTGTGTATATGTTCACTTTCACCTAAACAGACATTTAAAAAGTCTCTAGTCTCTTTATATACATTAGATTCTTTAGTATGACATTACAGATCTGAAGCTTGTATGAATGTCTTAAGTATGCATATAAGCACTCCTTCATCGGAATAACGTGATTTTTCAATTTCAAAGCTTATTAGTGTACATAAATTACACCAGAAAAGATCAAAAGGTAATTATAATTATAGGTTTACATGCTTACTTCATGTGTTAGTTCCTCATTTCAGGCCACTATGGAATAATTGCTTCAAGCAGGGGATTTATTAAGAAGATACTTAACAAGCTAAACACCACCGATTACAAGTTAAAGTGATAAAATGTCCCACCTATTCCATGTTCAGTGTAAGTCAGTTCAGACTTAAGAATATCACTGAAAATGTCTATAATAAGATGAAAGAAAAGATTACATACAACTGTTTAAGTTCAACTAATTACAATAAAGAATTGCACTTAGGTTGGTTATCCACACTCTATATAGATCTGAAATTAGAGCCGATAATCTACCACACTTTCACAGAAATGTACAATGTATAAAAATACTATTTACACACTGCAGGCAGAAGCCTACATGAAGGATGAGGACACGTGGGTGCAATCACCTATGCAAGACAGTAAACTGTATATATTGTGCACATTCATACAGCTGTGCCCTGCCACTCCCAAGCAATTACTTAAGAGAATGCGCTCTTACGCTTTGATTTTAAACAGAAAGGTTAAGTCATAGTCCTCAAAATGAATGCCAAAACTGGCCACATTGTGTGGAACAAACAGAGATTAAATGCCAATATGTTGCAAGGAAGCAATTAGAGCTTAACAACCTACATTACCACTAAACATAGAAATTCTAGGCTTTTGCTGGGTTTTGTGTTTTGGGGTTTGGTGGCAGGGGAGCGGGGGGAAAAGGAAAAAAGTAGTTTTAAAACCAGGGGTATTAGAAAAGTCTTTTTCCTAAGTGGTTAAAAGAACTATGCAGCAGCTCCACAACCCTTTTTTATATGTACACCTGGGAAGAATACTGAATCCTGTTACTTTCCTCAGTGTTACCCTGATGTGGTTTAGACCAGATGTTTAAATGTTACAGTATGTACATTTTCTTCTCTTCTTCCAAGGCAAAAGCAAAATAAGAGGAATATTTGACTTCACTCCACAAGAGACCTATTTAATAGTTTGGCGGTTATGTAAGTAAAGGTAGCTTGGCTAAGTCAATGTTGACGACATACAGAACGACATGATCCTAATGAGTTGGAAAATATTGGCTCTCAAGAGATTCAACCAGATGCTACTGCGCTGAGAAAGCTACTGTATTATTGAATTTCATTTTTATGAGGTAAAATTTATTATTCAACCATTAAGGTATCCCACATGAAATCTTGCATAAAATAGTTTTACAGTTACTTTCTGGAAAGTAGATTTTATTTTAACTTTAAGACATCATTTACATGAGGGATTCAAATGCCTATTTGATCACCTTCAATAGAGAAATGTAAGGTCTGCAAGCAATTTTCCCAAAAATACCAGATTAATGGAACCGAACTGTCAACAAAATAATGAACTACCTGAACAGGACAAGGAAAAAGTGGTAGCAAGTTCCAGTTTTCCAGAGTAAACTAAAGCCATGTGTGACTGTGTATATGTTTTCTTGGCAGGCTGAAATGGTTAGAAACTGAGTGCTTCAGGTACCTACTAACAACTAATGAGGAAAATACACAATAAAATTACTCCATAGGATTATCCGCAACTTCTAAAAGGTATTGTGGCAATATTTTTCAAAAACTTCAGTATTTTGTATAATTGTTTTTGTAAAAAAATCGTAATTGTAAAAGAACTTTATTAGCATCATCAATACATCTACTTGTAAAAATGTAGAAAGCATGATGTATTTCAGACTCATGTTTCTCTCCACGTGTATAGGGGATGAAATGCAAAATAGGGATGTTTCTCAGGGATATGCAAGCATAAGAACTAACATACTATTTAACTAACATACTATTGTGCTTATATACATTAAGGATCATAAAAATAACTTGGGGAAACAAAAAATAAATAAAATCTCCAAAGAGCTATGTCTGTGTTGAAGACAAAAATCCATTGCTTTCAAAAATCCATTAAATAGTTACCAATATCTATGGATTCTAAGAGAGTTGTAATCAAAAATCTGCTTTTTGCAGAATTAGTTTCAAGGTAAGTAAGGCACAACATTTAAACATATAGTAGCATTACAGTAATTTCTAATGTAAAAACCACATACCCTTCTTGAAATACTCATATTTATCTGTTCTCCATACACTCTTACCTCAGTCAGCCAGTGACAGTACCATCCGTGTCTTTTTATTGGTAGTTTTAAGATAACATACCTTACTAACATGTATGATCAGTATAAATTTTTAGTTGTACAGACAGCTCATTGTTAAATTCTGTAAGAAACCAAAACACACACAACTTGCTTTTGAGACTTCAAAACTTATTTTTTCAGCCACCTTTCCTTTGGACAAGTTAATCAAAAAACAAAACTCTCAGACTATCTGATGAAGGCAGCAAGTCTATTAACCAACAACTACAAAATAGTTTAGGAAAGTGTTTTTCTCCTATTAGACAAAAGTTTCTGGAGAACAGACGGAGGTAGAAAGGTGGGGTAAATAAGAACGTTAATCTTCAAGCAATTTTCCCTTCTTGGTATTTCTTGAATCTACTCATAATAAGAATTTGTACAGGAAACACCCTGACAGTTTGTTCTGAAGCACTACATCACTTTCGGCTTAAACTAGTTTGGAGGAAGTTTTGGAGCAGAAAAATATTTCTGAAGAAACCATAGGGCTGAACCCTAGACACTAGCTGTAACTTCTGTTCCTATGTTTCTGGGAATACAAAGTGCAGAGCTCCCTTTTGAAACTGCATCCAGAAAAAGTCTTTCAGCAGTTACCCAGCAGACAGGTCCACAGAGGACTTTGTACTACTGTGTGTAGGTAAAAAATTGAACTGTGATAAGATGGGAAACACAGTTAATACCATCGATGAAAAGGTTGTTATTTCTGAGAGATGTCAAGGTATGTGATAAAAGCTCATCTGCACGCCAACAAAGATGCTTAGAAAGACAATGGCAGGAAGGGGAGCCCAGTTAATACCCTGCCCAGCTACTCCTAGGCCCACCACAGGAGACATCGGCCCAAAGGCCCATCTGCACAAGCCCAGAAGAGCGCATGGGCACACAACAGCAGGTGGAAACACAAGTCAAGGACTCATGAGGAAGAAGTGGAGTAGTAGCAGGCTATGCCCAGATGCCAGCAACTGGGAAGACTTCAATTCCAGAGCAGCTACTGGGCAGACTGTCTGAGCATAGCTGATGAAGAGATCCACTTGGTACATGTGTATATAAACATATTCTTAATTGTGGGCCACCATCCTGTCCAGCCAGAAAGTGGTTGATGCTATTGGTTCTGTGTTTTTCTGAGTGTTCTGAGTGTGATCTGTATGGGTAGCCATACATATACGTGGTGTATAGGTGTGTTCTTTGTACGTGTACCTACTGCGAATACATCTTCAGCCTTGCTGCTGGTTGGACCAGGGGACATGGAGGTGGTGGCAGCAACCTCACTTCTCTTGGGCAGCTGGATCTGGCATCGTGTATTTTCCTCTAATGGATTTCTTTCTTTTTTTTTTTTTTTGAAAGGCAAACACTGCATAAATATTAAATGTTTTCATATCGGTGCATATGAAAATATTAAATCTAGACGATCTTGGTAACTAAGATGCCTAATATTATGCCTAATAAATGTTTGAAACCACTAGGGGCTATACAGCAAACTACAAAGATGTTAGCTGGACAGGACCTCTGTAGGTCATCTAGTTCAACCCATCTCCAACACAAGACCACCACTAACACATAATTAGGTAACCTATGACTTTGTCTAGCTAAGCCTTGAAAACCTGCAAAGGTGGAGATTCCATAACCCCTCTGGGCAATCTTTTCAATGCCACATTAATGTCCATTTCAAATCTTGCAAGCCAGAATTTGTGGTCTTTGTTATATCATCAGGCACTATCAAGAAGAATTTGGCTCCATCATCTTTGAAACTGTCCTTCAAATATTTGTATGCTGCTGTTAAATTGTGCCTTTGCCTCCTTTCCAGCAGGCTAACCAAACCTAGTTCCCTCAACCACCTCCTGTGGAAATACGTTTTATGTCCCTGACCTAGGTATCACCAACCCTCCACCAGACCCTCTCCAACTTCTTTACAACCCCTCTTGAACTGGAAGGTGCCACACTAGGTGCTGCATTGCAGGTATAGCCTCACCACAAAAGGGTATATCAGTAATCCTTGAGATGGATTTCAGATGACCGAAAATGATGCAAACTCACCTCTGAAAGGAGGATGCAGGGAAATATAAATCAGTCAGCTTATTTAACCTCATTTTTAGATTAAAAAAAGTGGGAAAAATACCAAATCACCAAAGGTTACAAGGGTTATTATGTATACACAAATTTGAAGAGGAACTGTGATGAGTAACTGGAGACTGCAGAAAGACTGAGTGCCTAGTCAAAGGCTACAACTACAATACAAATAGGAAAAAAGTTAAAAATTCATCAACTATTGTTGTATGTTGGAGAAACTAAGCTGAATGTTAGTAAATCAATATCAGTGATTAACAGATGTGCTTTGTTTAATATTTTTAAAATACCCTGAAACTGGAAAGTTCCTAATTGGCTACACTATCTTCATAATTACAGGGGAAAAAAAAAAAAAGAAAGAAATTTCAACTTCCTGATATAGTTAGTCACTTTTTTTTTTTGTTTGTTTGTTTGTTTTGTTTTTAAGAAGCTTACATGTGTAGATACTACTGTTAAAGTATGTGGAATCTGACACTAGGTATGATGACGATTTTCAACTAAGTGTGATACTAAATTTTACACAAAGGTATTCCAACAAAACATAGTAGACTTACAGAACGAAACAAGCCAAGAATTAGGGTTAAATGGTAGACAGCAATCATTTCATAGCCTTGACTTCACGGCTGCCTTCATCTACTTAATGTGAACTAGAACTACAGAAGTATACAATTTATCAGGTCAAGCACTAAGACATAAAAGAAGATCAAAACAAGTACAGCATACTGTTCATTTAGTTTATTTTAAGTACTTAAAATTTGTGCTCCAGATTTCTATTCTGCAAATACATTTGTTAGCATGGCTGTATTACAGTTCATTGAACTGAAGGACTGAAACATATTAAATGATAGATCAGGTTACTTTGGAACTGTGCAAACCCTAGGACCATCTAAGTGATCAAATGCCTATATTTTCACATTAATCTGGGGTGTAGATTTTAAACCTACTACCTTCATAAGTATTGGTACTTGAAAATAAAATCTCACAATCTCATCCTTAGCTGACCACACAGAAACAAAGAATGAAAAGAATCAATGAGATTTTTGGGAAAGTCAAAAAAAAATAATCACTTTGTATTCAGAGTTCGTATTAACAGTTACTCCAAGAGTTAGACAACTGAAAATACTATAGTTATTTTGCATCAGAACAACATAGATTTAACTCAAAAAAAAAAAAAAGAAAAAAGAAAATAAACCAACAGGACTGGGAAAGACTTCTAGTGGTAGTCTAATCTACCATTCTGCCTCAAGTCATGAGTTACTGTATCTGAATCATTCTCTTAACACATTCTCGAAAGCTGGTAATGATAGAGATTCCAAAAGATCTCAATTATTTTTGTTACACGTTTATTCACAATAACAGTTCTAAATTATTCTAGCCTGCATAGAGATACAAAAAAATATATATTATCTTCTTCTGGATGACCTTTATGCACTTGAAGATTGTGGTCCTCCCAGTAAGCTGGTCAAAATCTATTATTAGTAGTGTTTAGTAGTCAAAGGTTCCAACGATAAATTTTATTAGTTGATAGGAGGATGGAAAGAGGTATAACTTCCATAAACAAATACCAGATCAGAAGAATCACTGTATATTTGTCATGTGTCTGTGCTTCATAACAGACATCTGACTAGTGGCCACTCTGATCCAGATACTGGCCTAAATAAGTGATTGGGCTAAATGATACAATACCCAACTTCCTGTGTTTTCAGGAAACCCCATAATGAATTAGATGATGCCAGTCCATATGCCAGTCCATATGCTGTTTGACTCCATGAAACAAAACAATGTGTACATTAACATTACAGTCTTTTTGACACCTCATAATTAAAAATTAAGGTTTTCTTCACACAGAGTTTTCAGTTTTGGAGTTCCTTTTCTTTAAAGAAAAGAAAAGAGCAATACTGGAGCACAATTCAATATCAAACACAAAAGCTTGGTCTTATTTAAAATCTTGAGAGTATCAGGAACGATTCTATAAGGCAGAATGCCATTTTAAGAAACAAACTGTTCCAACAGACAACAAGAAAACCTATCTAAAAACAGACATCTCAGAGACGTCTTCTGTTAAGAAGCTATAAACTTTAAAATTCTTATCTGGGAATTTCCTCACAATTCGGAGAGTCTTCATTCTATTCAGTCTTGAACAAACAAGGAATTCAATGCCACTTAATGCCTACCTGCAGATTCTAAATGAGCCATTGTCCTGGAAGGTCAGACTGACAAAGTCAGAAAGATTTCTCTAGAATGAAAGGCTTGGCGCGTATGCTTTTGCTACTTTCACTGGTTTACACCCTTTTTTTCCCCCAGAAGAGTTGCACAATATCATACTGATAGTGATTTCTAAATACGAGCCTTTCCCAGTTTCAAAAGATGAAACTCATGATCTCTTTATTAGCATCCTCCTAGCTCCTTTCTTAAATCCTTTACTGAGAGTATCAGTAAATAATCATGGATAAAGTACTGAAAACAATATTTAAGTTAATACACTACGCTGATGAAATAGCTTTGTATACTGAAGACAGAAAACAAGAAAAACAAATTTGGTTTGTTTCCTAACTTTAGCCAAAATAAATACATTCATTCAGGGAAACAAGTAAGAAGAAGAGTGAAGAAGAATATGCCAGCATTCAATGCACTGAGCAAGTACTCATCCATACTACGGTGACCACAGCCAAAAATATTGGATGTAGTCAACTGAAGAAGTCCTAACTTATTTATGAGCTAGCTAATCAACATGAAGATTCAGAGAAAGTTAAGCATGAAGATAATGTATGTTGGTGATAACCTCAGCATTTTATCAATATTCTTGCTAAATAAATCCTTAATTTCTTCCTAAAATCCCTAGATTTTTTGCAAAAGCATGACAGGTAGCCAATTTCATTATTTACATCATCACCTCCAAGAATATCTTCAGCAGTTTCACAACAGAAACATTTCCTTACGAAACTAGATGAGAAACATATGCAGCCCTTAAAAAAAAAAATCAACCTCTGTATGCCATTGATTAATAAAGCCCTCAATAATCCAGTATTTTTTATTTCATCCAACAGCTTCACCTCTGAATGATCTTAAGTTACATTACACCATATAAGGTAGCAAGGGTGGATGTTTCAGATGAGAGAAGTATGGAAAAATTATCCTGTATGGGAAAATTAAATGCATCCAGAATTTGGTGCCAAGGAGTGAAGCTTGGTGGCTTAGCTTATATCCTGGTTTCTAAGCATAAGCTATAAATACCCATACATACACAAAAAAACATTCTGTCTGTTAAATACTCAAAGTAAAACCTGGATTTAAAGGATATAGTTGTATGCACATTCACTAGCAGTGCTCCATACCATAATAAAGGTATTAATCTAACATACGTAACCAAAAGCATCACATATTTACCTGAAGATTGGAAAACCTCATTCAATAAAGCTTCATTTACCACCACAGAACTGACATTTCCAACAGGGTGACACCAGCTCTGGTAAATAGTTTGGAGCAGAAGGGTTTGAGCTCTAGTTGCTTGAACTGTCAAATTCGGAAGCTCAAATATGCATTCTGTTAGTGGGACGTGAGTTCGCTTGTTCCTGTTTAAAATATTGAGAGAAAAAAGAGAAATCATTACTTTGGTGCAATTCAAAAACTGAGTCATAGAACAGAATAATGCAAGCATTTAGCCTGTAGGGACACAGTTGTGTGCCTGTTAAAATTTCTTCTCATAAGAGCTGATTCTACTTATACTGAAATTCACCCTAAATAGGAGTTCTGTTACATGCTTTAACTTTACTTCTTCCTGTAAAACATGAGAGAATATCAGATACTTTTATTTAATTATCTCTTGGTTTTAACATATTTAAATAAAAACAAGTCACCAAAATAAAAGCAACACAAAATTGTGCATTTACTAAAAACAGAGAATAAATCTGTCCAAAATTTTTCTTTGAAAATATTTTATTTTAAAGCTTACTGTGAAACAGTAAGCAAAATGAAATATGTCTAGTCATCCAAAAACCCATATAGACAATATCCATACAACTAAATACAACTCACAAAGAAAAAAAAAGTTCTGTATTTATCCTCATATTCCATATTTGACTGACAGATTTGGCTCACTAAGAGATTCTAAATAGGTACTAATATTTTTCAATGCTTTATAATCTGGTGGGGAGTTGGGGGGCACAGGGATGGCAGGGCAAGGTAAAGTGTTTGTATTCTGTTTGGATATACATTCTTCTGTGACAACGGAGTGCAGTATCAACAGGAGGGCTCTACAACAACTACTGAAAAGTCAGCAAGTTACTTTTCCTTCCTCATACATAACTATTACCTAAAATTAAGCAATAAATTGCTTTGCTACATTCAACAAAAAACACAAGGGTTCTTCACCCACTCTGGAGCCTTTTCCTGCGGCATATTTACAACGTTATCATCTTTGACCTAATCACCTCCTGCTCCATCACTGAGATGTACTCTTTGTGTTTCAGCATAATTTTCTCCAGTGTCCCCAGAATATATCATCTCTGACACACAGATGTCTACATACCTGCAATGTAGGACTGTTCCGTTAAATATTCTGGGCGTACTTTTTAGAGCCCTTCATAGTATATTAGATTTAATTTAAGGTACTGGAGCATCTCTTATATGAGGAAAGCCTGAGAGAGCTGGGACTGCTCAGCCTGGAGAAGAGGAGGCTCAGGGGGGATCTCATCAACATCCATAAATACCTGAAGGCAGAGTACAAAGAGGACGGAGCCAGGTTCCTTTCAGTGGTGCCCAGTGCCAGGACAGGAGGCAGTGGGCACAAACTGGAGCCCAGGAGGCTCCCCCTGAACCCCAGGCAGCACTTTTGTGCAGTGCGGGTGGCGGAGCCCTGGCCCAGGCTGCCCAGAGAGGCTGTGGAGGCTCCTCCTTGGAGACCTTCAGAAGCCGCCTGGACGTGGTGCTGGGCACCTGCTCTGGGTGTCCCTGCTTGAGCAGGGCTGGGACCAGGTGGGACCAGAGGTCCCTGCCAGCCTCAGCCACTCTGGGATTCTGTGCATCTCTCCACCTTCAATAAAATCATTTAGACACTAAATGGTGGAAGCTGGAAAGATCTGCTAGGAGAATGATGCTGAGATTGCACTCTCTTTATATTTTTTCCAATTAGTTTTAACATTTCTTATGAATTCACAATTGCCATCCAGTTTTTTAATGCTCCAAAATGTTCTCAATGCATCACATGAATACACCTTTTAAGTATTTAAAAGGACCACACATATAAATCACATAGATGTTAACTTGCAAACCAAGGGCATTCACGTAAAATACCGTAAGAACTTAGAAATGTGTAAAGATCTTTTCTGCAGATGAAATCTGATTAAAGCAGATCAGCCATGAGACCCAGAATCTCTCCAGCTCTCCTACCTAACAAGATGGGGGCACAGAATTCTGGAGAGTCTCCTTTATTACAAGATTTTACTTACAAGCCTAACGCCACATGAAAATTAACAATATTAGGTTAATGTTCCATTGAGAATCAGAGTCTCAAAGCTGCTAAAGTTGCTCACACAAGCTCAGAAAAAAAGCATCCTTTACCAAAATCATCAAGGGACCAAAAAATGTAAAGGTATTCCCTTGCAGACCTTGGGTGGATTTTACATCAGCAGAATCAAAGCCTTCCCTGGCACTGTCACAAACAGTCACAATACATTGCATCTCCTACCTGGCTCCACAAGAAAATTCTTCCAACCACGTGGCCTAACACAGATAAGTGAGATCATACTAATAAACAGAGACTCTGTAGGAAGCTCCATGAATTCAGAAGCAGGCCAGTGGAAATATGGTTCCTGATGCTCAAACTCTAAAATCTCTAGCAGAATGAAGTGCCACAAAATTCGGGCAACAAAGAGATTTCCTTGCACATTCTGCTCCTGATCAGAAGAGTGACCCTTCACCAAGAAAGCTGTGAAGGAAAAGCACATCACCACTTCTCAGATTCATCACCATCGTCATCTAGATGAAGAAGCAGAATAGCAAAGTATTTTGCTTGCTAACACTCCTGGCCCATAAGCTGCAAATAAGGCCTGCATGACATATGAAAAATGGTTTGGAAACAAGCATTCTGAACATTAGAAGGCACGTATTAACTACTGTGTTGACACAGTGGTACAGTCACAGGTAATGTCATCACTCTGAACCTGGACTTGCACATACAAGCATTCACGTTAAGTCACAAGCAGATCTCCTCCCTCAATTCCTTTTCAACACTGTCAAGCAGCTAACTGAAAACCTTTTTATCTGAAACAAGAGGAATTAATCTCATCAAACTTTAGACACCTACAGTATAAATAAACATCCATCTAAGATGACTCTCTAGACTCCTTTTAAGGTAAAAGGAAAGAAAACAGCACTTACAGGCGATACAGATCTAATTATTCTAGACTTGGGGATTATATGAACTGCTTTCTATAGGTCACTATTTCTTCCCACTGCCTACAAAGGGAGATTATGAAAAATATCTCAGCTGTGTATGTCTACATTACAGATCAAAGTTTGATAGATGAAACCCATCTGCAAAAGCTAAATCCATTGTGCCACACTAAAAATAAGGAATAAATGACAGGCTGATTCTTATGAAAGATACCCATGAAAGATTCTCCGAAAATGGATGTAAATACAGATGGAAGACAAAAACCAAACAAAATTGCATTTTGTAGCCTTCTGTAAAAGTAATCACTGTTTGTTAGACCAAGGTTTTTCAGCCTTATAAAGCTTGGAATCAGGATAGCTTGTCTCTAAAACATTGAGAGGAAGGGGGGAGAAAAAAAAAAGCTGCAGGAGAACTGCCTCTGAGTTGCGACTCATTTGAAGCTAATAACAATTGTGCTGCCAGCATCAAATATCATTTGCAGAAAAAACATGGATGAAAGGAAAACATTTTGCGATTATATGGGAGAAGTCATCAGCCATGTGTCTGGTAGTAGGAATTTCTTTTAGAAATTAAAAAGAAGAGGTCAATTGGTTGAATGAAACTATCAGTCTCTGAAATTTGTAACTACCGTATTTTGGATCTGTATAGCCTCCGTTGCTGGGAAAATCAACTCATTAGAGGTCTTTTCAGAAGAGATCTTGTACTAGAGACGTTTTTCTTTTATAGCAATCACTGACACCAAACTGTGAGCGAGAACAAGAAAAATCACATTTTTTTCTGCTGAAAGGAACTAAGCATCTCCTACCTGCCTTTTCTGTTGACAGTCATATAAAGATTCTCCCAGAGTACCTGAGCAGACCACAGACCACATGCTGGCCTCACTGCCTGAGATCACTACTCTATGAAGTGCAGCACAGTGTGTCACCAAAGGAATAAGAAATATCTGTGCAGAACGTCTGAAGCTTTTCCTGTTTCTCCTAAAAGGTACAAATACCACATGTGGCCATCTGTGAAAAGAATGCATCCAAATACATTTGCAATCTGTTGGTGCAAGAGGGCCATTCAAAAACATCTTTGTCTACATTACAGAAAAATAAACTAGTTTGAAAATTAGAATGACTTTAAGGAGAGACAAAAGCTGAAAATAATACAAGTAAAGTCAGGTAAACAGGGAAAGATGATTCCTGGTTAGAAAAAAATAAAACTAAAGAAAACCACCCTGACTCAGACAGCTGAAAGAAACAACACGAACATACTCTGACAATTTTTACCACACAACACAGGAGGGGACACATGAAGATCACTCTGCCGTGGACAAAATTGGGCAAAACATATCACCCATTTCAGCTGCTCAGATACACAAATATTCCTCAGTATGAATGTACATACAGGCACATAGTCACTAGAAGGAAAGCTCTGAGTTCCATGAGGAGCACAGATGGTTATCTTGTGCTGGTCCAAGTTAGAATCTAAGCTTAATTTTCTTGAGGTGGGTGTGAGTTTTTTGTGGGTTTTGTTTAATTATTGTAATTTATCAATTTAGGCAGAAAAGATGTGCACAAGTAAAGGACTGCATATAGAAAGGAATACATATAAGGTGACTCTACCCTTATGAAAATCCTTCCCTGCAGAACAAAATGCTATATGCCCAGTAAATAAAAAATGCTTTTAAAACTCAAGATTAAACAGACAGCAAAATCATTTACTGTTGTGTAATTCTACTCTTACGTTGAATTTATTCTTAGGTAGAAACTCTGAAACTGAGATATGCCTGTTAGCAAAGCTTTTGTAGACATCACATGAAAAGAAATGTCATGCAGGGTGACATCAATCTGAATGTTTCCTAACATTCCTTTTATCAAACCATTTACTGTGATTTTCTACTATTTATCTCAGTGCAGAAGTGCACTGTAACTTCTTTTTTCCTTTCTGTCATTAATAAGTTATATTTTTGACTTTTTCCTCTCATTTCTTTATTTTAATCCTATATAATGATATACAGTATCTCAGAAAAAATGTGTCTGAAGATTTCGAAAGACAGGTTCCCTAATGTAAAATTCGGGATGAAGAAAGAAGATAGAAAAACTTTTTCAACAAAATTCAGGATGAACATGACTACACAATTATTCCATCTAAAATAACACATTTGTATTAACACACTCATTTACTTTAGAGAGTTCTGCGAAGACCTGTGAAATAGCAGCATGCAATGCAACAGTGGAAAAGATTTTGCTTTAAAAGTTTGACTATTCATTTAATACATATTATAGCTACTGTACTGAACTATGTGAAACTGAAAAGTTTCAAATAAAATATTCCCTTATGGGTAATAACAGTGTATGAAATATTTTTAAAAAAATAATATGCAAATTCTAAGCTTATTGTATTTTAACAATCCCATAGGAATAAAGTGGACTGTTCTTTTTCAGATAACTTTAGAGGATAGGAAGTTGAAGAAAATAAATCCTTTTTTACAGAAAAAAATCAAGGCCACAAAGGTGTGGGGAGGGGGGATGTATTGTACCATGTGTGCAGCAAATGTTGCTTAAGGAAATTTTAACTAAACCTGGCTAGTGATGAAAGTGCGTTTATAATTCAGGATTTATTATAAGAGTTTTGAAATACAAACAATGCATTTAAAAGAACTTAAAATACACGTTTGCTACCAAACTGCACCTGTTAATATAGAAAATCCATCATTAATAAGGTACTGAGCTATATTTAACCATATTTTATGACCCAAGAGATATATTCAAGCAATAAGTGAAAAGACAATTATAAATAATTTTTTTTCAGTAAACCAAGTCAGATCTATGTTTCAGTACTGTATCATTAAATTTGTATTAAGCAACTGAACGTGACTTCATATCAAAACTCATCACCATATTAAAATAGTTATGACACATAGTTGGATTCTAAAACCACTACTTAAACTGTACTGTAAAATTGTAACAACAATAGAAATAATTATTTCCCAAATCTTTACACTCAAGAGTTAAGATGCAGTTCTGAACATATGTTCATTTAACTGAACAGGTTAAAAAACTACCAATTCAAACACTCTTCTCTAGGGGAAAATAAATCCTAATGTAACTAGCGGGATAGACTACTCATTAAAGCTAAACTTGGACAAAATCCAGAATAAATTTAAGGAAATATGAACAAGCAAGTCTTGCTGTGTAGTGGCATGGAGTGAAAATGAATCTGTCCTAATTAAATGATTTTTAAATACACTTCGGTTGTACCCAGTTTGCTGACAAACTGTAATACAGACTTGCTGAAATATTTGGATAAATCTAGCATACCATTAAAGAAAATAGTTTTCTTCACTATTTTTGAATGAAAACATGAATTGGACCTTATTATACGCCACGCACAGGCACCAATATAACCAATCCATGTTAAGTTCACAGGCCTGCTATGAAATATTTTCAGTATGTAGACTTCAGGAACAGCAACTCATTCTTTTAAAATCAACACCTCAGAATGATTGAAAGAATATAGTGGTGAACAGCTGGCTCCAGAAGTTTATATAGAGTCCCTAACTGCTAAGCTGGAACCTGCAAAATGTTTCCAAAAATTTAATTTTTGTTATTACTCATATCCTGTACAGTAAAAAACTATTAGTTCATTTTTTCCAAAATAACAAAACCAGTAACCTGCTACTAGAACCCAGCAACTGTGCCTTAGAAGAACCTGAATGTAATTTAAATGCCTAAATAATTTCAGTCAGCATTTGTACACCTTTCCTCCTAGACAAACAGAAAATGTATGCTGGCTTTATATTTGACAGGAACAAAGGCTTCACCTACACACATACGCTAAATCCATATTTCTACTTAATCTGATCCTGCTCATCAACTTAAAGAAAATGACTGTTTTGATCCTTCTACTTAACATCATTTAAGCAACTGTTATTGGGTAAGGCAAACAACAAATATCAAAACTCTGAAGGCAGTATGCAGGTAGAAGAAGAAAGGGAAAGGAATTTAACCACTAAAGTTTTGATTTTTTTTTTAAATGCAAAACTTATGTCACTGTTCCTCACAATAAAAAAGTCCTATCACACAGCCACATACACTGCCACAAGTTTTAGTGTTAAGACAGCAACATATAGTTATTTGTGCTAGAGAACCAAGTCTTACTATCGCAAATTTTTTTTTTTTTTCTTCACAGTGAGGGTGACGGAGCACTGGAACAGGCTGCCCAGAGAGGTTGTGGAGTCTCCTTCTCTGGAGACATTCAAAACCCGCCTGGACGCGTTCCTGTGTGACCTGATCTAGGTGTTCCTGCTCCGGCAGGGGGATTGGACTAGATGATCTTTCAAGGTCCCTTCCAATCCCTACGTGATTCTGTGATTCTGTGAAAAATAATTAAACCTACTTTGGAACTTAATTCCAGAAACATCTCCAAGACTCATGCCTTCTAAACCTCTTTTGCTCTTCTATAGACTTCACTAAAGGTTGCCTGACCTCTTATGTCATCTCTTACGCAGGTGAGACAGCTGCAGCTGTCTTTTGTCTTTTATTTGTAGGAAATACTGCTGATCATACAATTCATTGCAAGGGAGAAAACAATGAACTTTGAGATTTATCAACTTTTTTCTTCTTTTGATGAATAAAAACACTCTTCTTTCCACAAATTTCAGGTATGGGAGATTAGAAGGGAGCAATACAATCATTTCTAAGCTGACTATTACATAGCTTTTTGTTTGTTTAGCATCATTTCTGGAACTGAAATCATCAGTGATGAAAAAGTCTTTGTGAAGTGTTAATTCATATATGAACTTCAGAAAAACACAGATTTCCTTGAAACAATTGTGAAAATAAAACAAAGCAGGCAAAATGCAAACTTCAATATGTCTTAGAAAGCGACTAGAAAATTTCCATTCTCAGTTCTCAATGCAGCAGGAGTTTTAACAGAACAATGGAATTCAGACTTGGTACAGCAAAGAAAAAATAAACGTATTATTATAAGAACAAAAATGATTACTAAAATCAAATAAAGATCTAAAAAGGAAGAAACATTGCCAAAAAAATCCAAAGCAAAGAATGCCAGAATCTGGACATGCATGTTAGGAGCTCTAAACTTGGTCATTTTTGCATCATTTAGGTTGCTTTGTTACAACTGGACATTAAAAATGATGATCAATATATGAGAATAATATTACTGGTTTGTGAAGCAAGAAGGAAGCGAGAAGCATTGACCTCACTGGGACAGTTACTGTAACTTTATCTGCTGTGATACACCAGGAGAAAACACTGAATGCAGCAAGAAAAAACAAACACCTGGAATGTGAGGACAGGAAATTCTTAATTTCCTAGGCTTGAATCTGGCCACACTGAGCATCAGATGAGTCTTTCTACCCACCGGATTAAAAGTTTAAGAGAGAAGGCAAGAAAGCAGTCTACCTCCACTATGAGTTGAGTCATAGGTTAACTATGTGCCTCAAAATGCAACACATTTAAACTAAAACCTTGTTGACACCAACAAGGGAAAACCCAACAAGGGGTTGGGTTTTCAGTCGTATTTATGGACACATTATAAACAAAGGTGGCTGCTGAACCTGTAATGCAGGAACTCATTAAACCTGCAGCTGCATTAGAAAACCATATTTGGGAAGTTTAGAACAAATTCAGCTTACTGGCTTTGCAAAACCTCATCAATGGAACAACTACTAACGATCTGAACTCCCACCAAATTGCAAGTGGAACTCAGTCACTACTTGCTATTTCCTCTTTTGAAAAAAAACTCCTTTTCTAATCACTAGTTAATACTTGTCTCCAGAAAGAATCATTAAATTGATATGAGAAAACTACAAAAGAATGCAATTCCAAATTCTCTGCTCTAAGTAGATTACAATATGAGCACTCAGTCTTGTCTATGTCCTTGGTATATATGGTTAGCTTTATACATGTCATCAACTAACTGAATCTTGTGCATGAAATTTTATCTTTGAAGAACTTTATCTTTAGAATTCCCCAAGGTGTTTGGGGGAAATCAGAAAACAAGGGATAAGAAACTCTCCTCACAAAATGTGATTAATGACTATTTGGGACATTTTTTCTTACTCACACTTTATATATCTATTCTGTCTTTACTTCTGCAAGAAGGTCTGTCATTTTTTTACTTGAGTCTAGAAATCTCATTGTCATTTATTGTGGTTACTAATGAGGAAGAGGGAAGGGATATGACATTTAGCTGCATTACTTCTGAAGAGATGCAAATATAAGGATCATGAGAAATTTGGTATTCATAACTATGACGAAAGATCAAATAATACTAAAAAAGACAAGGAAATCTGGAAAGAAGCAAGGACTTCCTATATGGAACCACTGGCTTTATGAAGGTGGTACAGAGAGAATCATACCAGAAACAGAGCACTTTCACATCTACTATTTGAGTTGTGCCTGATCTCTTGAGAAGAACTAGCCTGCTAGTAAATGACAGTTTCCAAGGGGAGATGCGGGAGATGGAAATCCACTGGAACTTGGAGGTGCTGTAGCTGAACTGCAAACGACTAAGATCACCAAAACCACCAGAGGTAACCAGGTAAAAGTAAAAATTGCTGCTATCCATAAACCTCCAAACAGCAAAGATCTGTGTTTATAAAGAGAAAGAAAGAAGAAAGTGTTACTTTTTTTGTAGCTTTCGTAAATCAAGTATCATTTCTGCAGATACTATAGTGTAACCCAATCTCAGCAGCCACAGGGGTGGAACAGAGCTTCGGGAACTGCCTTCCCATAAAGCAGTCTACTTTACTGTCCAGACACACAACCTCTCCCCCTCCCTCTCCCTTTTCCTCTCCTCCTTCCCCCTCCACACACTCCCAGAAGCAGCAGCAACAGCCTTTAAATCAATCCTCTAAATCTGCCACACAGAGCCATTTGGTTGCCATTAGCAGGTAAAACAGGGAGCCAGGAGGGCTCAGAAACATGTTGGCGCTCAGTGAGGAAAACTGCACTGACAAACAGAGTCATCTGCAGGATGCGATGGCACAGAACAACAGTTGGACGTGAAAGCTGCTGCCGCCTGACAAGGAGATCCGTGCTTAAATTGGTGTTATCAGGAGAGCAAGAGTGATGACTGTGGCAGCCCTGAGAACAGCAATGACTTCCATCTTCCTCTCATGCTGTCAGAAGTAAAAGCGTTAGCTCTCACAGAAACCATCCCCTCCAATCCAAGGGAAATTCACACAGTCAATTCAGCAGCTAATAGTATAGTCATTTACAGGACATTTTTGTAATATAATCAGCACAAATAAGGATTTATATATATATATTTCTATCCAATATGATTTTTTAAAATGGCACTCACCATTTTAAGTTACTGTCAAATTATCTTTCCTATTCCCAGGGAAGCTGCAAAATTTGGCAGATCACATACAAATTAGTTATCTCCTAATAAATTTATTTCAAAATGTACAGATATGTAATTTCTTAGTTCATTCCAGTCTATTAATGATTTCAAATTTCAGGCTCTTTTTCTACCCCAAAGTTGCATGCAACTTTCATCTTCGCTATTCCTTACAATTCTTTGGAAATTATCATACATGTTTGAAGATTACATATATATTACTTAAGAGAAATAACCTGAAATACTCCCCAGCTCATGGGCCCTATCTATGGTGAGGACCTTCCCATTTGCCAGAGCACAGCTGACCAGATATGACCCTACCCTGTAAAATGGAAACATCAGAAAAACTTGAGTCCAGAGCAATATTTTACGGGGAGGAAAAGAGGCTACCCCATAAATCTGACCCTTCTCCAACGGATGCAGGTGTGAGGATTTCTCAGGAATGCAGATATGGGGAAAAGACTCTGTTTTCTTCTCATCTGAAGACGTCTCCTGAAGTAAGGATATTAGCAAGTCTTATAAGCTAGGAACAGTGGCTTGAGAGAGCTAACTGAGACGGAGGAATGTAAGGAGAAGGAAGGATTGAGAAGTAGCCTCTTTCTGGGGAGCAAGGCAGAGGAAATGCTTTGAGCAGGAGCGGCCACAAGGACAGATCCACAGACTTTGCTGTCTCACAAAAAGCTCTCTAAGTAATTTAGCATCCTTCTAATCCCCGTGGAAATGGTAAGAAAGAAAATGACAAAAGACCATAGTGGTATACAAGAAGGAGAGAAACACAAAAAGGCCCACAAATTTATCTTCCCATATATATAAATATCCCATATATATAAATATCCCATATATATAAAATATACCATTTTAGATCGTACAGTCTTAACTCACCTCTAAGTAGTCCCACAAAAATTGGTTGAAACAGGAAAAAACGTGACCAAATTTAGATAAATTTGCCTAGTTATATTTTTTCTTGAAGATTATTAACAGCTGCAAAGTTGTTAAAAGCTGGCCTACACCTGAGAGAAGCACAAAACTCCCATTTTGTTTCCGCTCTGAAAAGTTCAAAGATCTTGGGAATTAACACAGTTTCAAATTCCCTGCTGAGGATTCAAGAGCAGAACAGAACCCCAACTCCAAGTAAACACTAAGAACTGATCTAAATAAGAAACTTTGTCCGAAGACGTAAGCTGGTTTTTCTGCGAATTTCTTCTGCTAAATACTTTTGCATACTGCTTATTTTGTTTCATAAATTGATAAAATCTTTTGGTGGTAAAAGGTGCGTTTACAGTGAGAGACAAAAGGCTGCTTGAAATTCTGGCAAATTTTTTATAGCTAGATCATGAAGGTCAGAGAGGTAAGAAGGTGCGTGTCCACATTAGCTAAAACAAAAGGCTTCAAAATATTGCATTGAAATGCCACAAAGTACACAAGACTAGAAGAAACAAAGCCATATTTCTGCATTCACAGGCAACTACTGAATTCCCCTGAATCTATAAAGATAAGCAAAAGCACCTAACTCTACTCCTCTTTGCGTGCAAGTAACCCATAAGCCACTTAAAATTTCCTTTAAGATAGAAGTTACAGCAACAAAAGGAAGTTGTTGGAAGGCAGAAATGGTGTTTTACTTTTCCCATTACCAGAAAAACCTTTAACATAGTGAAGGATCAATCAAGGGCATCATCAACTGCAAGGGCACGGATGAACAAGGTGTATTAATGCTCCATGTATAAATACTGAATAAACAACACAATGACTATAAAGGTTATTTAAATTATTATATTGTAGGCTCATTAATTAGTAACCTCAAAAGAATTTTTAAGTATATCAGAAGCTATTTAAAGCAAAACATTAGCTTGTTACATTAAATCTCAGTAAATACATAATACTAAGTAAATTTAGATTTAACAGTAATTGTAGTCTATGAAGTACAATCTTATGCGCTGACTCCAGAACTGCCTTTACATTATTCTTTCTCAAAAGCAATATAAACTTTGAAGCAGATTCTATGGATATAGATTTTTTTTATGTATTTAGTTTTGGCCTATGCACTGTGAAAGGCTCAAGTCCATGTCAGCACTGAAGAAAACTCTACAAGACCTCACGAGTCTTAAGACCATCAAAATAATCACATACGCTCACGCTGAAGAAAAGATACTGTCAGTAAAATACAGCATCAGAAAAATATTTTCTTGCTGTAATGTAGACACACAGCCAAATACAAAAGAAAAGCTGATGTATAACAAACACACTTACTTTCAAAGCAAGGCACTAAGCCATTGACACAGCACTGAGTATCAAAGGAACATTCTAATCATGCTTACCAAATATATTTCCTTCTGTTGACATGTTTAATTAGGAATCAGATATTGAAATCAAAGTAAATGCAAGTTAAACATCAGCAAACAAAACTAAGTAAAAATTTACTTTTAAACCGTTTAAGTTTTTGCTTAAAACATACATTGTAAATAAGTCCTAATGGATAAAAATTTTGATTAAATGAAAAATGAACCCTCAGTTCTCAAACTAGTTTCTTAACCAACACAATCCTTTCCCTTTCTTGCATCAATATCAGAAGCACCTACAATTGATATAACTGATTTCCAAATAGTTTAATTACACTTTGTTCTGACAAAGAGTAAATTATGAGAATAAAATCTGTTTAAGGGCCTCCTCCCACATAGGCCTGACTTCGGTTCTTTTCTTGCTCTTCCTTTTTTTTCAAATTGCCCTCTAACATTCTGAACTGGAACATGTAATACTAAAAAATAAAAATAAACCCCACAACTAATTCAGAAATCATAAGCTCATGTTCTTTAGAATAGCAAAACCTAATGAAAATCAGATAATGCATACCAAATATGTAGGCCCAATGGAGGTCCAAATATTAGCATGTGTTCAACACAGTACCTGTTCCTCAGTATGTACAGCTGACAGGTAATTTGAACTTATTTTAAAAGGTGTTGCTGAATATGTACTTAGGCCTTCATATTTGGTTTATTTGTTGCTCTGACTGAAGATAAATACAACTTTTGTTAATGAAATATTTTTAAGCCCACAGTTACTTAGTCACCTTTTATCATGGTTATCAAATTCATCTGAGCCTGACACATTAACATGCTCACAAAAATAGGTGCGTTATTTAAGACTACAGAGTTTCTGGTACCTCACTCCAGGTGGAAATGAAGCCTACCATCTCAGGCAAGCTTTACAGAGTCAAAGAAGAATATGCTATGGCTTGTCCAGCAACACAATAGCGCTCCATAATCATAATGAAGGTAACCGTGAAAAGATAAAATCAGCAATTCTATACAGCTTATTCAATAAGCAAATAGCATATTCAAAAAGCATTTATACATAGCACTTCTGTGGAGGAGGATTATTTTTTGGGACACAAGGTGAATAATACCATTCCAGCAACATAATTCTATAGGGAATTATACTAGAAGTCTTAATGCTTGAAAAAGTCAATCTAATTTTTTCTTCAAGTTACAGAATTGAACACCTACAAATTTCTTGAAACAATGCTTTCATTCCTATCAATTCCCATGACATTTTCTTAAAAAGAAGTTGCAAAGAAAAAAGTGAAAGGGAAAAGAGCAACTGTAACACTAAGGTACACTCCTTTGAAATCTATGTGATAACTAATGTTTGAACAGATCTGGCTAGCAAGATGACACAACAGATGTGCCCCATGCCCTTAGTTTCAGGGTGCAAGTCTCAAGCAGGCGATATCTTTATTAGTCAACTAAACAAGGCCAAGTGCAGGCATCAGTAATGGTCTGTGACTGTACACACTGTTTGCCTGTTAGCTTGCTCCCTACCAGAGTGTTGGGCCATGGCAGCTCACACTTACTCAAACAATGTCTAAACGCCTAATGCTGAAGGGATCAACCATGCCAAAAGCTCTCCACACAGTCTAAAGTCTGGATGCATCTTTCTTAGTTTTGTTTAATTTTTTCCCCTCTTGGGGAGTAGAAGGGAAGGAAGGAATAGTAATAGGTAGGTGTGTGGACATGAACTGAGCCACGACAGGCCACTGATTTCTGGAATATTTTATTTAGTTGTTTAGACGCAGCCTCAGAGATTAATACAATTAAAGCAGCAAAAAAATAAGACATCAAGGCATCAATGCAGGCAAAATTCTGGAGAAAGAAAGGACACACACTGTGTGTGAAAAATTGCCACCAGTGGACCTACAAAAGCTAGAGTATACATAGGTAAAGACTCAAAGTGAGAATCACTGAAAATCCTAACCATTTTTCTACAGATGGTGCTAACACTACAGAAACAGAACTTCCAAATACATCCAGCAAAAAAAAAAAAAGAAGTTTATCTTAGGGGTTCAAATTTTCTTTAGCATTAATTCTACAAAACAGCACTTCAGCATTATGACAGTAAGTTTTGCATATCTCTCACCAGTCACAAGTAAAGCAAAAAAGCAGCTTTAACCCTGAAAACCCTACATATTTGGAACTACATTCCATTTACTTGTTCTTAGAACAAATGTCAGCAAATACTGATGGCAGCAGTTACTAAAACCAGGATAATGTATTCACCATGTGCAATCACTTTCCCTGGACAGATATTAGTTAATAGGCTTAATTTATTTTCACTGAAGAGCCTTGACAATTAATTAGTCTAAATAATTACACTAGAAACACTACAGATGACCACCCTTTGCAGTCAACTTTGCTGATTTTCCTCCTCATGGACAATACTGAAAAATACAACTGCTTCCAATTTACACTGATTAAAAGTGCACTTTTAACAGATTTACTGAATGCTGCCTGCCACATCTGCTGAGAAGCAGTAACTTTAGATCTGGACTTGATTTAAAAAAAAAAAAAATTAAACCAATGGTTTCTAACTGAAGTTAATTTGTAGTCACAGTAATCAAGCTGCAAGTCATGTACGCAGAATGCAAAACACCTCCTGGACAGAGGGCCCTTCTTGGTAACTGACAACAGGTCCTTCCAGAAGAGCACAGCTGAAAGTGCCACAAAATGTTTGTGTTGAACCTTGATACACTAACATCAATGCAGATTAGAAAATATTCCACAGACGTTCCTTACGCATCTTCATCCTTATACACAAGCATGGCCTACTTAAACTTTTATAATGAAAGATATGTTAAACTGTGTTATCAATGAAAGATCATTCTCTTGTTAAAACTATTAATCACCCTATAGTGCTGTTCACAATTTACTATGACATATTGATATACCTACTCCTCCAACAAAGATGCCCAGCCATAGTGAAAACACCTACCAAAAACAGTCTGATTTAGTATTATGTTCTTTGATGCATTTTCTAGATGATGGCATAGAAGTACATAACACTGAAGTAATTCAGCATACTCCCCAGACTGATTGTTCACATCTGAGGCAATTTGACACAACCACCTCTTCAGAACCCAAGAGAATGACTGTTTCCGTCAGTTCTTGCACAGCCCATATCACTGGCATATCTCAACAGTTCAAGCAGGTTTTCACACGTGCTAACTAACTCACGTGACTCTGATGTGGCTGAAACTCTCTGCTGTCGCATACACTGATGGCATCTGTTCAGGCATGCAATCTCAGGTATTTTCTGTTTCGAAGGATACCCTGAATTTTCATCTGGCAGTTATATCCCATTACTGACATAACTAATAGTCACAACTGAATGCTACAAAATGAGTTTCATGTGTTTTCAACCTGTTTCTGCTTCTGACCCAGGAACTGAGCATGCCCCTCAACTGCCCATGTGAAACACAATCCACATTCAATCTAAATTGACATTACCGTTGATTTACTGTGACTAGTCAATAAAACAGGCTGCCAAATTCAAGACCCAAGTGTCAATTTATTGGAAAACTTGCTAGATTTATGATCTAATGTTCACATTGTTTGGATATCTGCCTCTGTGCTTCTTGCCAGCACAGTCTACTTGCCTCTTACTAGCACAACTGCACTGAACTGCACGATGGCTGCATCTCACAACTCTCAAGCTCACAAACCGACTGCTATTTCTAGTTCTAAGCAGCATTACTCCACTGGACTTGCCCTGCAAAAAGGTTTCAGTCAAAACAGTGACAAAGAGAGCTCACCTGATCCCCCATTATACACTTTCAATCCTCTCTTTAGCATGCAGCTAATCCTAAAACGTCCTACTGTCATCACAGTAGTACCTTGCTGGTAAAGGCCACAACAGCAGGAGCTAATTTCCTTGCTAAACAACCACTTACTGTTCAACAAGCCAGATCTTCATCCACCACATTGGATGTGGATCAATATGAATTGCTCTCGCTCTCGTCAATTCATTGTGATACCGTTAAAAGCACACAGGATTTTCAAGATGACCCAGAAAGCACACATAAGCAGGTGCACATCACAACTTCCATTGAAGCTTATAATGCCCTTACTGGATAGTGTAAGTAGTCAAATGATAATGAATTCTGCCAATAAATATAGTTGTGTGGCATACCACTACAGGGCTTTGATTAAACTAGGGATGTTTGCCTTGTCAGGGATACATAATGGAGGAAAACAAAAGTAAAGCCGTATAAAGATAAAAACGCCTTTAGAGTTTTAGGTTTTAGCAGAAACCTAAACAATAGTAAAACAAGGTCTTCAGAATCGTCATGTATTTTGTAATGTTAACATTAAAGTTAAAAATTGAAAAAGTTAAGATAAAATTATGTGCACAAAACATCCATTTGGCATCTACATGAGAACAGAATCAAACAAAACCTAGAAAGTAAGAAGTAAGAAAACCCAAAATGCCACAAGCTGCTTGCAAAACATGTTACTCAATATCCCTGTGTAGTAGTTAGCCAAAAGGAGGTTATAACCTAGCATGCCAATCTTAATGCAGATGTAACAGATTCTAGAGACATAGGAAATATTTACCTTTACAGTTAAATCGGTATTGAAATATTAAGATCAGCTACGTTAATATAAATGTTCTTAAGGCTTCATAAAAACAAAGTCTACACAAAATCACAGAATCACATAGAATCACAGAATCATTTAGGTTGGAAAAAACCTCCAAGATCACCTAGTCCAACCTATGACCTAACACTAACAAGTCCTCCACTAAACCATGTCACTAAGCTCTACATCTAAACGTCTTTTGAATACCTCCAGGGATGGTGACTCAACCACTTCCCTGGGCAGCCTGTTCCAATGCCTCACAACCCTTTCAGTAAAGAAATTTTTCCTAATATGTAACCTAAACCTCCCCTGGTGCAACTTTAGCCTATTCCCCCTCGTCCTATCACCTGGCGCATGGGATGCACATCTCTCTCTCTCCCCATCCAGTGTGAGGATCACTGTATCTAGATTTCTGTAGTTATCTTTCAGTATTTTGAGGACACACATTAATAAAACAACTATCCCAAGACTAATCCTTAGCTTTAACAAGTGAAACAAGTGACATTGCATCTCGGGGCAGCTGACATGCCCAGCACTTGATGCATATAACTTTTAACAGGAAAGCAAATTTTAAACTTGCAGCTTTTGTCAATAATGGAAAGCTCTTCAATATATCATTGAAGGAAACAGAAGAAATGCCAAGACAGTAAAATCTACAACATTCAGACTGTAGGTACAGTAGGTCTTACTAACTCTATCTCAGTACTAGCCTGGACAAATCTAAACTGGCTCTGAATGTTCAAGAAAGCTCCTAAGTCCTAGATTCATGTACTGCGTTCATTCAGGTAGCTCCCTGTTCAAGATGTAATAAACACCTAACTTGGATATTTTGTCCAGGGGTAGTAGCATTCACTGCATGCAAATATTTCAGCACTCTTAATATTAATTTAAAAAAAAAAAAATTAAGCAAATCTCCAAAATAGCAGATTACACAGTACAAAAAGACTATATTTTTAAAATTCATTGTCCTGACGGTTACAAAGAATAATATACCACCTCCAAATAACAACAATAATTTTGAAAAGTTTGACTACAGTAGCAGAAAAGCTGTCCTATTAGATTTGTATCAGATTAATATCTAAATGGAAAGATCATTTTGTGGCAAAATGATCTAAGTCTGAGCTTCAGAAGATGCAAGTTCACTTCATCACAGTACTTTCTGCATGACAGCTAGAAAAATTCATCCTCTGTTTCTAAACTTCAGTGCACAAAATGGAAACTTTCACATAATCATAGAACAATTTCAGTTGGAAGAGACCTCAGGAGATTATGTAGACCAAGCCTCCTGCTCAGTCCCTCTTTTTTTCAGAACTGCTATCTGCTACAGTAGGAACTGCCTGTGATTTTCCTCTAGCTTCAGTAGTATGAAAGTTCTTCCTTGGATTAATATTGTTGTATTTGCCTCAGTTCTCCCAAAAATTTCTTTGATTCCTTTCCTAGAAGCCTACCACAGCAACTACTGCAAAATATAAATACTATGTATGCAGTAACTCTTTGACTGGTATGTTTTGGATGGGATGGGATGGAATGAAATAAATTAAATTAAATGACATTTGAAGGCAACAACAAGTAGATAAGCCCAATCTCATGTTGTTGAGAATCCTTCCTCCTGAGAAACAACTTGACTAAAATTAGCACATTGCCTATGCTTAAACTGAAATTTATTTCCTAATAGTGTCTGCAGAAAATTGTTCAAAGGAAAGAACCTTTGCAAAAAACACATCCATTTAGTCTGTTATTTTTTTTATTTGTTTGTTTGTTTACCAGTAATTATCTAGATCTACTTGCAAGTTACTATTCCAGATTTTTGCTCTGATAGAGTAATGATTCCTTTCAGGGCCTTCTGCTATCAAGAACAATCAATTATCTGCTCTGTACTCTCTAATCTCTAAAGGGCAGGCCATGAAATCCTAGATATGAGGACTTCAGCAGCTCCTCAACTTGTTCAAGAAAAGTTCATTCACACACTCAAATTTAATATTACCAGATATTACGCAAGTCTGTGCTGGTGCTTCCTTGCAGACAGCAAACCAGCACTTATTGCTCTGGTCTCAAAATAAGAAAGAAGAGACTCACTATCAACCCTTGAAAATGGACTACTGGAGTAAATAACTGAATAGAAAGGATGCAGAGAGAGATCATGTCTTCCCAATTTATAGCCTTACTCCACCAGGTTTCAGAGTCTCAAAGGCTGTCACAGATGGAGACAGCAAGAACCTTCCCAGAACTGATAAAGGATGATGAGAGTCTAGGGCGCTTGTCACAGGAAAGGAACATAAAGAATACCGGAAAAAAAAAAAAAAAAAGAAAAGAAAATCAATAAAATGACAAACACAGCTGGACCAATTTCTACCTCATAAAACATATGGATGACACAGTTCAGAATCAATCCAGATATCAGAAAAATACAGGAAGGCTATTCAGAATCTACATTCTTTAATGGTACATTAAAATTCTTCAAATGTACAATAAAGTGGTATTTTATAAGTCATAGAGGGTTATTACACTGAACTGTCCTACCCTGAGTTATCTCATCTGTTACCACAGAAATTGTAGCCAAAAAGAAAGAAAGAAAGAAAAAAAAATCAGCTAATTCCTCTGAAGATTTCTGTTTGGCCATAAACATTCTTGTCATTTATTCTGGGCTTTTAACCGTATTCTGCTAATTCTCAGTTGTTTTTAGACATCCTCCTGAAAGCTTTGAAAGCTGCTTTACAATCTGGCATGCAACACTACATAAAGTAGTTGTAAAATATTGACATTAACATAGTATTTTGCATCTTGTTATGCTTGACAAAAACAAAAGACCAGATGTTTTTACTTAAATATAGAAATAGATTAGGTATACAACAATTTAAAAGATGTCAAAGACTTAGTTAACTAGTTAGCTTGAGCAAATTTCTTTTACAAGAACAAAGTGTATTAACTGAAATTAAAACAGACATCAATCTAGTGAGTAAAATGAAACAGCACTTTTGCTATGTTAATGGTTGCTTACCGAAATTTATTGGGTTGACGTTGCTCAAATTTTATCTGTTAGAACATGTTACCCATGTTTGTCAGCTAAAGTTTTTAAAAATAAATATTACAACAATATTTAATATACAGTATACATTTTGAGATTATTATATTAAAACTAGAAAAGAAAGCTATTCTACTGATTTATGTCAGAAATAAAGTTGAGATTTTCACTGCTAACTCAAAACATACTACCTGAGGGATTCCATAACAGTTCATAAAATGTCTTTGTTTTAAAACGTATGGTCTGTGGTATATATTTTCTACCACGAAATAGAAGAACACATGTAGCATCAGATGTGTGTACTTTAAGAAACTCTGGAATGTGAAATCTAAAAATCCAAATAAAGCAGGTGGTATAATTTGGGGGGAAAAAAATGAATTTAAGTTTAATGACATTACCAGGTTATCCTACCAGACTAATTCTCACTCACTGCATGACTTCAATGAAGCTCTCAGTCCTCATGCTGATTTCGATTTAGTTCAAGTGCTATTTGATGCATTTCATCTGGAGTTTTATTCACTTCAAACTACACTTCATTTAACCTGGCTGCTGCTGTACTCATTTGTTTTTCTACTTTATTACCCGCAAATTGGTGTTGCTTAGTTTAGATAAATTGTTGGAATAAATTAACTTTATATAATTATTTCACACTGTTAATAAATAAACAACCTTTAGAAAGATCTCATGTCACAGAAAAAAGTGAGAAAGCTGCTATTAAAATTCTTTTAAAATACACTAGTATTGGTCTCACAAGATCTACTAATAAATGCTGATAGATGATTTGCTATTTTAAGGCAACACCCATTGCCCCCACCCCCACAACTACTGCTTGTTTTTATTTTTCTGTTATTAGTCTACCTGTTATTAGTCTACACCATTTTCCAGCTGGGCACACATCATAATACAGTGGGGGGGAGAGGGGAGAGTAGAGAGAGAGCATGAGACAAAGTGTGATGGCAAGCATGCAACGGCGCACATGCGAGAGAGCACAAGAGACCAAGCGTGAGAGAGATGAGTGCAGTGAGCACTAGCACATGCAGAAGAGAGCACAAGTGCACTCACAAGAAAGCACCAGGACTTGAATACCATGAACTTGTCAGACGACAGATTTTTCAACCATTTTTCATCTCTAAACTAATCTTTTTCTACAAATACCCATGGGTTTTACAATATACTGCATAAATCTAAGTTTGCCATTAAACACTGATGTATTTCTACAGTTTACTAATAAGGATCACAAACTACAGCTAAATGTTAAATGTCAGGATATGTCAGGAAAGGCTGTCAATCCTACCAGAGTCCTAAAGTGCTCTGATTAATAAGTGCTGATTATTGGTTATCCTGTTTTTTTTGTCTTTTTTTTTTGTTGTTTTTTTTTGTTTGTTTGTTTTTTGTTTGTTTTTTGTTTTTTGTTTTTAGCAAAATGCCACAACAATACAGCAATTCATTTGAAGTGGTTAGTACTCTTATGAAATATTGATGGAAAATATGAGAAAGGCAATTAGGCTGCTACCACCTGGTGGTGTTCTGATTATGCTAAAAACCTCTTATATTTAACACGGTATCACAGCTTGTAAGAGAAAATCTAGAAACCTATACTATGAATGTAGAACTAAGAACAAACCCAGTAGTAGCCTGTTTGTTTGTTTTTTTTAATAATCCAGTAAACTTTCACAAACAAATCACTGTGACAAATGAGCAATACAACACAGAATGTTTGAAGCCAGAATATTTAACACATTACTGCCTGTTATTTTATGTAAGATTCCTCGCAAGGATCTAGTCATAAAGAAGTATTAGAGACAGCTATTGCTCAAAATGAGGGATAAAGAAAAGTAGTGCCTTGTCCAACACACTGGCTAAATGCATTTTCTTGAAAACAGTTTTTATAAATACAATTTATAAATAATAAAAAAATATTATACACTGACATTTATGATCACAAGATTTAACTTGTAGAGATAAATTTAAATACTGAATTTCCATGTCATTTCAGTACAAAATAAGGTATTTCATATAGCTCTTTTCATAGTAAAGCACAGAAGTGTTTTCAGAATGAAAATATTTGCATTTAAAATCTGAACTACTACTAGGAACTTTATATAATGAGCACAACCTTAAAATATTTTAAACGGTAATGAGTATCAGAAATAACAATCTAGTAGAGACTGTTCCTGGGGAGGGGATTTTTTCATTTTTCTTGTTTTTTATTTCGCTGAGTTTAAAACAGACCTGACCTGTTCAGTTAAACACATCAAGCTTTCCATCAGTATGTAACTTTAGCTTTTGCATCCACCCAATGAAGAATGGAAATTGGTTCACAGGAATTGTATACAAAATCTAAAAGAAATCCATTTACTACGGAGTTTGTACAACCTGTTCTCTCAAGGGCCTGAAATTCTAATTAACAGGCATCCTTATAAAGAAATTATTAATGGTAACAGACTTAATAGTAGAACACGATAAAAGAGACAAAGACGTTTAGGGAACTATATATATATATGGAGCTTGGCATTTTTAAACCATTCGTTATAAACACAGAATTAGTTGAGTACATTACTTAAATACACCATACATGCTTCATGCTCACCAATATTTAGGAAACTTGATCAGCTTGCCGTATAGAGCAGTACTGAAAGAGGGAATAACTGGAACAGGGAAGCAGTACAATCCTCTACTATCCAAAGAGGTCAGTGCTGCCTGAAAACCAAACACCTGAAAACAAATGTAGTTGGTCAGTGTATATTATCACAATTAGAACATTTTAAAATTATTTTTATAACATAATATATACATTGACTTTTTGAAAATATATTCAATAAATATGAAATAAATTTTGTATTTTTAGATTATTCCTTTTTGCCCAAATACAAGAATAACTGGAAAATTCTGCCTAAGTTGTCTCCAGTAATAAAATAATATCCCAATAGGAATAAGTAACAAATATTTTCTTCGATCAACAAATCATGTTAAGTATGCTCTGCTGAATTGTATAAAAACAACCAATTAAAATACATTATTCTATATCATTTAAATCTGGAGATTGCACACTGTCTTTCATTTAAAGAACATTTTTTGTGATTATAACAACAATGGCCTAAAGAAGTGATATTTAAGGAAATGAGAAGATAACCTTCAAAACTTTTTTTCTTAACAAGACAATCTACTGAAAAACAAATAGTGTTTAAATGTGACGGAAGTAAACATATCACCCAGAAAACTGAAAGCTTGTCACATAATTTTGGGACAGTGTTTCTGTTTTATATAGACAGCAAGAATTTCACTGTTTAAATTAAAGATACCAGCACACAAGTGAACGGAAAACTGAAAATTTTAGCAAAATTAACAGTAGTAAATATTTACAGTTTATTAGCACTCAAAAGCCTTTCAAACTGTCTGAGCACAAAGCGCACCCTACAAGCCTGGGAGGTGTACTTCAAAACTCCTCTTTAGACTTTATTTTTTCATTCTACTAAAATCTCAGCAGATGGCAACTGAATAATTTCAGAACTTCTTAAACTTCCCTCAGCCTAACAATAAGAACTCTTCTCATAACGGATCTTTAACTGAGAACATTCAAAGTTTTTTCCTCTTATAATGAAAATACCTGACATTGTTTGGCAATAGTCTATGCATACTTCATTAGGATGGTTTTACTCTATCGATACAACTAAAAAGCAATGTTGTTTCCTTATATTGTATCAGGTTGCTAAGTGTAAATCACAGTAATCTACATATTCTATGATCATTATCCTAAAAGAAGGGAAAGGTTTCCTTCCAAATTATTTTAACTCAATCTTGCCACAAAGACCTGGGGGCTTCCATCTGCGTTGTTGCCTCATGTGAAGTTCTCTGTTGATGTTACAAAACGTTTGGCTCAGCTCAGAAGTAGCAATCCCAAATGATGGTATTCTGCAAGATGTATTTACTCTGCATGTCCTTTTAGGTAGGCTGAAAATGTTCTCCCAAGAAACCTAACTGTTAACATTTAGGATTATTTGTACTTGTTTTAATTTTCAGCATACTGCAATAAGAAAGAGATCTCAAGACTTCTTTTACCTTCAGATAGCAGTGTGAATAACAGTAATGAAGAAGGTTATCGGACAGCTGGCTGAGGCTGCTGACCATTTGTACCAGTTGCTCAGCATACATTGGTACAGAGTGTTCCAGGTTAATTTTATCCACCAATATTCTCACGGAAGGTAAAGGCCGCAGGGGTTGGAAACTTGTAGCATTTAGCAATCCACTTAAGTTCTATGGGAGGGGGAAAAGCAGGCAACTATTACATTTATATTGTATTATTTATACATTCTTACATCTCTCTCTCTCTCAAAATACACACACACACAAACAAATCTACATGTAATAAATTCTTTACTGATTACTACAGCCTTATGATCAAAATACTAGGATTCCTTAAATATTTTCAAAATAACTTCTTCCTCTGTGTTAGAAATTTAATATTTATGTATAAAATTTTCATCCAGAATTCTATTGAGTGTCAGTGCCCAGATGTTGGCAGCAGGGCAGCCACAGGGGTGGCCGCTGTGAGGAGGGGCCAGGGCCACCCCATGCCAGACACAGCCAGTTCAGCCAGCACCACCACAGCCCCACCACAGGGCACAGCTAAGGCCTGTAGCCAAGCTGGTGGCACCTCCTTGTAAACGTACTTAAGAAAGGGCAAATACAACACACAAGCTGAGAGGAGTGAGGAGAAAAAAAGTGAGAAACAGCAGCATGAGCAGCAAGGTCAGAGAAGGAGGAGGGGGAAGAGGTGCTCCAGGCACCGGAACAGATGTTCCCCTGGAAGAGACCACGCTGGAGCAGGTGGCCCCACTGCAGCCTGTGGAAGACCCCATGCGAGAGCAGATTTTTCCTGAAGGACTGCAGCCCATGGGATGGATCTACAGTGGAGCAGGGGAAAAGTGTGAGGAAGCAGGAGTTGCAGAAACGAACTGTTATGGACTGAGCTGGATGTGGCGCTGGGCAGCCTGCTCAAGTAGTTGGGAACCCTGCCCAGAGCAGGGGCGTTGAAACTAGATGATCTTTAAGGTCCTTTTCAACCCAGGCCATTCTATGATTCTATGAGCACAACCCCCGTTCTCCATGGGCGAGGGGGAAGAGGCAGAAGCATCAGGAATGAAGGGGTGAAGCGGAGCCTGGGAGGAAGGGGGGTGGGCACTGGGGAATGTGTTATTTTGATTTTTGTCTGTGTTTCTCACTATCCAAATCTATTTTAATTGGCAATAAATTAAATTTTCCCCAAGTCAAGTCTTGTTTTGCTCATAATGGCAATTGGTAAGTGATCTTTTTTATCTTGATCTGCCCTATTTTCTCCCCTGTCCTGTCGAAGGGGGGGAGTGAGAGCAGCTGGGTGGGCAGCTGGCAGCTGGCCAAGGTCAACCCAACACAAGAATATGTGAAGTCAAAATATTTTGTTCTATAAAATATTTACTTTTCATCACTCCAAAGCACTATCACCATACCAAACTCACGCTGATGTAACCTTTACATGTTCATATACTACGTATTCACAATCATGCCAGCTGTCTCAGCAAAAAAAAGAAAATGCAATTCCAAAAAATAAATATCGCGATTTTACACATCCAACTATATTTTTCATAGTATCCATTAAAATGGAATGCTGTACCTAGTACAAGAAAGACATGGACAAAACAAAACAAATTCATTGGAGGGCTACCAAAGTGGTTAGGGGAACTGCAGCACAAGCTCTCCCTCAGGAGAGACTGAGATAATTGAGGTTGTTCAGCCTGGAGAAGGACAAGGGAGATCCTACTGCTTTATACAGCTACCTACTGGGAGGGTACCGAGAAGACGGGGCCAGATTCTTGTCAAAGGTGTACTGTGAGAGAAGTGAAAACAGACACAAGCTGAGACACAGGCACTTCCAAGCAGGTGCATGGGAAAGCTTGTTGTGGAATCTCCATCTTTGGAGCTATTTAGCACTTGACTGGACAAGCCCTGGAGCAACCTGCTCTCACTGGACTTGCTTTAAGCAGAACACTGGACTCCTAGTGATACTTTCCAGAGAGCTCTTCCAATTTAAATTACTTTATGAATCGATTTCATTAAACTTCAGAATAGGACATTAGGTTAATATATGTACCTGTTTCAATCTAAAAGTTGAAATTATTATTTTAAACTGGCTTGGCTTCACTCAGGAAATGTAAATTGAAACTTCCAGTAAAAAAATTAATAACCAAAAAGTTCACTCGAGTTCAACTTCTTTTCCTCAAACCTACAATAGATATGGGGCTGTTTTCCCATTGTAAGAATGCCATCTTCCCATGCTCATAAGGCTACAAGCACCACAATCCACTGGGCTATCCCAAGCTTAAAGGAACAATGCTTCCTATTAGAAACCTGGTAAGGTCCCATTTTTTAGAATTAGAAGCTTATGTATGTATCCTGATGTGTCAAGAGGTAACATACGTGTCACCAGTTCACTCACTCCTGCCAGAAAACATAAGCAGTCTAAATTTAAGAAAAAGATACACATTCCTTAAGTATACTCACTGAATAAATGTCAACACCTGCAGAATACAAATTTCATCTCAAATTCAGACAAGAAATTATCAGTTAAAGAAAGGCTGATACAAAAATATTTCACTAATTCTGGAAGTCAATTCGAATGCCCATTATTGAATGTATAGCATAGCAAAGAACTTCACAAACAAAAGCCTAACTTCCATTGCTTTAATTGGAACAACAGATTCTGAGAACTTCTGCAAAATACATCCCACTAAAAAAAAAACAAAACACTCATCTGCAAAGAACATGTAGTTAGTAGCCACTTGTGAAAAACACACTGGGAGTGTTTAATATCAGACAAGAATTCCTAGAAATTGAACTCTATTCATTTTCTCTCTTCTTCCAGTCTCTTTTCTTATCCATAAAATATCTTTCTGCTTCTGCAGCAGGAAGTAAACCTAAGCAAGTCTTCATTAAAACACACTGATTCATTCCTATAGTATATGGATTTTGTGCACTGAGGAAGAAAGAGCCCTGTAGAAATAAAAGCTGTACGGGATTCTTTAGCTGAAATTATACTACATATATCCAAAAGATGAAACAAATTCAGGCTGTTAGGAAATTTCATTTCAGGCTCTCTTTCTGAGCTAGTCACTTTACAAAAATCTTGTTTGTTTGTTTTTTGTGAGTGGGATTATTTTGTTGTTGTTATTGTTGTTTTAAATACATTTATGTGATTTAGAATAGAATAGAACAGTTCAGTTGGAAAGGACCATCAAAGATCATCTAGTCCAACTGCCTGACCACTTCAGGGTCATTTCCTACATTTTATAAGCATGCTTTCCCTGTACCTAGTTCATTCCCAACATTTTCCAGTCCCACAGACCCCTCTGATCAGCTCTGCATCCAGATCAGAAGTTCTCCTTATATTCACACTGTCTTGAACATTCAGTTAGGAAGAGGGATCATTAACAATCAAAAGAAAAACTGATTCCCTACTCAGTTTAAGTGATCAGATCAAATATGGTACAATCTACAGCAGTGAAATGCCCAGTAACAGCCAAAGTCTTGCAGGTGTCCTGGCTGGGACTAGAACACACAGAGCTGCCTCTAATATCTGTGAAGTCTCTATTGAGCATATGTATTCAAAGATTTCTGACTTGACCAAGTATGGGAAGACCTGCATGGCACAATGACAACAGGTACCCTTCCAATCCAAAGGTCTTCCTAAAAAAACTCAAGTCACAGCTACTTCTTTTTAAGTCTGTTTGATGACTAAAACCAACCCAAACCATTCTATGATTTAAAATCTTTTTTCCTTCAAATGTTATTTTCCCACCAGTACATACTTTCAGTTTTAACAAGTCCGGCTAGTTACTGCACACACCATTGGTCTCATGTATCTGAAGGGAAGGCTCATGGGCACCAAACTCACTTGAAACTCAGTAATACATCTGGCACATGGAATAATAGTTCAGTGATAAAATTATACAGTTCCACCCAGGATAGGCATAGTTTCAGTTTTCAGCATTTCTCATGAAGACACTCAGAGATGAGAAAGTAGAGATGTAGCTAGTCTTATATTAAAGGCAATACGTGTTTGACATTACAACTTCATATATGTCAGCCATAATAATTCTATGAAACAGCACATGCTGATATAAAGAACTGAGTAAGCATCGGAGTGTACATTACATACCTTCTCACCCATGATTATGGGCATCAAGTGGTCTAGTAAATTGAATTCTGCCACAGGGATTATAATCGTACACTTAAGAATGGTGAATGTTGTAAGTCGAGTGGGAATGTATTCCTCCAATGATGCTACTTCTTCTGGGCTTGGCATAGTTCTATTTCCATCCATAAGATCTAAAATAAACCAAGATTACATAAGTCTGACTAAAAAAATGTATCTCCTATAGTGGCTTATTCAGAAACAGTTAGGGATTAGCAAAAAGTAGAAAGCAAATTTTTTTGTCCCTTCATATTTAATACATGTAATAATCAGTGTTTTATTATACATTGGTTCTACCTAAAGCTAACTGCAATGGTAACTGGATTGTCCTCACTTTGAAATCCAAATTTTACATGTGAGAAAACTGTACAGCTCTTTCTCAGTTTTACGCAATAAACTCATCCTAACAGTTTTAGCATAGCTTGTTTCCATTCATTTTTTCCCTGTATAACTATTCAAACAAAAAAATGCATACCAACAAGCATTCTTTCTTCTCTAACACTCCAAAGATAAGCTAGAGTTGTCAATGAAATATGCCCTCCACACAAGAGACTTGTAATTGAACCAAATTACTTCAGATTGTCTGAAGGTCAAATTGCCTAAAGTTGTCTTAGAGGTATAGGCAGCACTGATGGGGATACCAGAATGTTTCATGTTTATTTAAAATTTTGCTCTTTGGACTGGTAAAATGCCCTGGCAAATTTAAACTATTTGGAATTTGCAACTTCAAAAGCACTGAAATTGGCCTGGTTTAATTCTGTATATTTGTGTATATGCAATAGGAGCAAACCTGGCTTAGTTCTGCTATATGGCTCATATTCATGTTCCAGAGCACAAACTATCATTTTCATTATCCGGTGTACTGCACTGCTATCCAATCGAAGATTGAGTGGGCCCACAATGAGACTTTTCGTAGACATCTCCTGAACATTTCCAAAATCTTCATTCTTTACTGAAGAAAGGTCTTGCTGATTCCCTGAAACTACAAGAAGTTGTATAAATAACAACAAATTACACCAAACAACTGGACATAGCAAAATTTTAACTTTGTCAGCTACTTTTGTTTCAAATCCTGTGATCAGACTTACCATACAGAAGATATAACAGTGAAACAGAACACATTCATACACTATGACTGTTTTAACATATTATTTCAACAGAAACTATTCCTGTCTAATGCTGAGCAAACAGGACAAGATTTTGCCTCACCACCACGTACAGCATAACCTAGTCAATGAGGGACCTTTTTATTATCTTTCTATCTTTCAAGCTTAGGATTCTTTAACAACATCCAAATTTCTGTGGAAACTTAACCCCAGGTGCCAGTGACAGCTGTGCTGTTCAACACTTTTTAAACCAGCCTGACAATTGAAGATAAACCCTTCCTTCCATCCAGTGGTGAGGTAAAGCATGGGCAGTGAGAATGAAAACTTCTTTAATCACTGTGTCTCAGACGATTTTTTAGGACCACCACAGGGATAAAAGGGTTGCTAAGTCTCTGCATCGAAAAGATCTATAACCTTTGTGTTCAAAATGGCAACTAGTGTACCAATTAAAGTATAACTATCATTTTTCTGATATAGATGTAAGATAATGAGGTAGACCAAAATCACACGTTCAGTGTATATAGGCCACCTGTCAACTATAAAACAGTACGGTTACATTTCTCTAAACATGATTCATTTAAAATGCTTCAGTTAAATTATGCAAATTTCAGACACTTAGGTTTTCCTGTTACATATGGCCTGTAAAAAAAAAAAAAACCTTCACCCCTCAAACACTTAGTTTGCAAAATTTCACTCATTTTTTTTCTTATAACTCATCATTTTGGAACTGTCTTCATTGTTTTGGTACAAGCACTAAATATTAAATGTCTTGCAAACCATGACACCAATCAACAGTCTGACAAAATAAGCATCAAGATTAAATGGATTCTCAGACCATTTAACCTACAAAAAAGAAAAAAACCTGAAAATTTTTGTCAGCATTCCTTCTGATTCTATCTTATATCCAGCTCTGACAAACACTATCAGGAAGTGCAAAAAAAATAGCCTCACATAAAAAATATCAAGGCCAAACGCCTTGAAAAGCAACAATAGCCTACTTTTTCAATGAAAAAAAAATTGTACATATTGTGTGTATGTGGATAATATACTGAAGTGACAGTATTTATACAAAACACTTTGGTGAAAAGTTACATTTAATTATAACTAAGTACAAAGAGAATGAGAGTAGAAATTCCAACAGTGCTACAGAAGTCAGTGCTTACAGGTTACTTTTTAAACGTCACAGATGTATAAAGGAAAATCAGGTTACTGATCACTGAGTATTCGGCCCTCCATAAACCTTTTGTCTAATTCCAGTTGACAAAAAGCTTAAAATTAGAGTGCTGCAAAATAAACATGCCACCAAAATAGATAGATATTATAAACAAAGCAACTTCAAAATTACACTCTGTTAGGTCTGTAGGTCATGCAAATAAGTGATCAGTGGAACTGATATACTACACAATGTTTCAGGGAAATTACTAGTTTGTATCGAAATGCAAAGCAAAAAATAGAAAAATAAAGTTGCAAGGGAAGGACAGGAAATTTTTCAAAATAAAACTACTGTGCATGACTCACTATCTTGTTTTTATTCAAAAGACTAAATGTCATTAATGCATTTCTATAAGTGACAGATGCAGCTCCTGAGGTTAATGTTATCCAGGAGGTACTTGTGGTTTAATCAGTAATTGTATGCTTCAGGAAAGGTTAAAGGGGCAAAGAAGGTGTCAAACCAAAATTGCCTTGATAGATAAAAATCTTACAATCACAGTAACTGCCTCCTATAATGGAAGTTGTGTTGGCTTTTTTAGGGGAAAACGGCATGCACTGATTGTAACTAAAACATAGTTAATGTCAAAACAAGAAATAGTAAAATGTATATAAAAGTATTTGTGTAAAAGTTTAAACACCACATATTAAAAATGTAGTAAGATTTATATTGTTATAAGAATTCTGAAATATTTATATCTTCATTGCAAATGAGATAATTTACACTTACTTGTTCATGTTCTATTTATTAATTACATACTTGACTTTCAATATGGAAAATTAGCTAGAAAACAACTAAGACAAAATGTCACATCTGTGTTTCTGAGAAACAAATCTATTTGAAAATTTATGGTTCAAATTCTTGATTCTAGAGATACAGCAACTGTTTAAACCATTAATTTAAAATTAACTACTCCATTCTTTTATGTGGTCAGGTAGCTGAAATTACAGGAGTAATATTGAAATAAAAGCACACAGGAAGGCTTGATAGGAAGCCAAGCTACATTTTGTGAGGTGTTTTCCTGGTGTCTGATGCAGAAAATAGAAGTCAAGCCTCCAAGATAACAAACTGAAAGAAATAGAAGAGAAACTGAGGAGGAGAAAGTAGCCTGGCCTAAACCTGAGTGGTTTTGAGTTGAGCACTTTCTGAATAGGGTTAGTTTCAGTCAGGAATAGATACGTTGTTAGATTCCTTGTGTATTCAGAGAAACAAGGCAAAACATTCCACATAATCAATTTTTCCTCATAACCAAATATCTATGCATATACAAATTTCAATGCCAAAAATCAAAAAAGAGATGAAATTCATCCCAGGTCTTCAACTTCTCTACATAAAAGTTTTGCATGCAAGTAAATATCTTTATTAAAAGCAGAAATATACCGCAATAGAAGCTTGACTTCATGTATATTGTCTCAGCTTTAGATCACATTCATGGTAAGCAGACAGGAAAGCCTCAGGGCTGGGAAAGAACTGTTAAATTACCTAGTCTATCCCTCAACCGTCAAAGGCAATGGCATCACTTATTTCTGTTTAAAAGCTCTGCATGACCCATCCTCTAACCAAGCTGGAAGCTTTTTTTTCCCTACTCCTTTTATATTTAATATCTAATAAATCCCCAAAACAAAACCATTAAGAGCTGAGACTTCTCTTAGAAAATAAATACAGACATAAAAATGAGCGAAAAAAAAACTCTGATAAGTTGGGCTAGGTGGCAAGAACAAATAAAAGTTTAGTGACAAAATAGCCAGAAGTTCCCAGACGTCCACAGAAACAGTGTTCATGGTAATAAGTACACAGGTGGGGAAGAAAGCATTACTTAATCAGTAGGACTGCACAACAGCAGCTGTAGATGACAATCTCCCCAGGGGCAGGGGAATCACACTGCAATTCATTATAAGAATATCTGTATGAAGATATACACACACACACACACACATATTAGTTGATGATACATGAACTCCTTTGTCCTGTTTTTTTGTGACACATAAAAGTAGATACGCTTACTGCATCAAATCCACTGTATTGCCTCAGATTTAGAAGAGAATTGATGGGAATCTCAAAAATGACTTAAAATTAGCAAATACTAGTGTGTGCATGGTTTAGACTAATATTATCTTACAAAAATTGTTGAGATATGTATATTTAAAGGTTAATTCTCCCCAACATCTTCTCTGCAACCATAAATGCCACCTTTACATATTACTTTCAGCTGAGTAATTCTAAAGGTACAGTTCTCTCTTCCTTGCATTTTCTTCACAGGAGAAAACCAGAGTCCTCTTCATCTTCTGCATCAAGTAGATGATTAACCTAATTCCAGGGTTTCTCAAAACATTTGTTTTCCAATGTTAATAATAATAGCAACTTTTAAAAAAGACATCATACTTCATGAACTTTACCACTACTACATGAAAATTATTTTCAGTTTAGCCACTGACTATAAAGTATATCATCTCATTTACTTAGGCAGAAAAAAAGGAAATACATCAACCATCAACAACAAATGAAACAGCTGAACACATTGATGCAGATGAAAACATTTTAACTATGAACCTGATGGTAAATCTAAGGTAAGTTAGAGGACAGCTGGTCAAGGACCAACTCGGTCTGAAGAGTCTTTGTTTCTATTATTTAACAGGGTAAACAAAGAAAAAAGTACCTTTGCCACCAGTGCTTTCCATTGTGTACAAGTAATCCATGTAGAAAGCCCCAAACCTCTGCATTCCAGCCATCTCTGTGTATGTCTCCTACCAACAAAGCAAAGCAAACAAAGAAAACGTTGTATAACGAAAGAATCTTGAGATTACCAACTGATAGGCTGGTATGAGAGAGATATATTCGTGTTTGGATTTGTGCATCAACACACGGAAAGGCTTATCAAAACAAAGGACAGAGGTTATCCCAAAGAATTCACCTTTCCGATAGGTAATGTAACTTCTATTTGAGGCCACACAAAGGCACATCCATAATTCCAGTGGACACACTGACCAATTCATCAACAGCATCTAGTTAATTAGTACCTTTAATGGAGTAAATATTCTTCACTTGACCTCCTGCATCCAACAGATCTGCCTAATTAACTGCATTCAAAACTGAAGCTCATTTCTTCTCATTTCTTTTTTTATTTAAGGAATATGGTGTTTTTATCTTTAAACAGTAGTAAACTGAGCAAGACTTTATGTCATCATTGGGATTTATACGTAACGTATTCTATTACTACACATCAAATTTGTTTCCCTTCTTGCCAAAATATAGGCAAATCATAAAAGCATAGAAGACAGCTCAAGTAAATATTAAAACTGAGCAATGTTCGAGTATGTGTGCTTGTGATTGCACTAATTAATTTCACTTTTTTATGGGAGTCTTCATGGTTAGACATCGTCAGTACTACTAAAAAGGTGAAAATAATAAAATTTAAATTTAAAAGAAATTAGATATATTCAAAATTGTAAATGGCTTACCAGTACATTAACACAGAGCATGTAACAGCACATCTAACAGCATGAACACACCTGCAAGGGACCACCTTGGTCATTGCATCCAGTCTTTAAAAATTGCAGACCGTCAGGGAATAAAGTTTTACTGCACAAATTACAACATAGACTATCTGTGGCTGAAAATTTGTCTCTATCAAAGGCAGAATTAGCAAGATTTTTCTAAGTAGAAGAATGTAAGAATAATAGAAGTAGCCTGGCTATCTAAGAATTTAATATCTAAGAATACAGCACTCATTGACAGTAAAATTAACATGTCCCCAGATCTGATTTCCAGGAGACCCTTTCTCAGTTTGAAGAAATTATTTGCCTGGTTTAAACAAGTATATGCAGGTAAGCTTGACCTTTTGCTAACACTCTGTTATATCTCTGTTTTTCTCTGCATATGTTTTGTAGTTAGCACTTTTCAAAACCATGGCATTAGATTTAGCTTTCAGGATAGGAATGGCATTGAGGTTTCTTTTGGACATGTTTTTTTTTTTCTATTTTTTTAAACACAAATACATTTATCATTTTTTGGCCATCTGCAAAGTATGATTCAGTTAAACATGACAAAGTAATGTAAATCAGTCCTCTGAGAGTACACAGATCTAAAAAATCATTAGAAATTCATTAGAGAGCATTAGAAAATATTTTTGAAAGAAAAAAATTAATTCTCTGACCTTATGATGAGCTGCATCCAATATAAACTCAGCACGAATACTATTATTTTCTGGACTTCTGTAATCAAACAGGGAATTGGTAAGGTATGTCATCCCTTTTGCACTCAGATTTTCTCCGCAATTAAAGAAGTAGGCCTCCTTCATAAAGTAATCAAACATAATAATAAGGCAAGGGAGGAAAAAAAAAAAGTGAAGTTAACAGAGCAGTTTCAATTCTGTTGTAACACACTAACGACATGAACTCATCCCTCAAGAAAATATGAAAGAGGGCACCTCCGCTCCAGTCACATATTTCATCATGAATGGAGGTAAAACAATTGAAATCATTTTGTTTAAGTAACACTGAAGTTCCTGTCCACTCCCTCCCCATTTTCAAGTTAATGAAAACAGCCTGGGCTAATAGTATACAACTAATAATACAGAATACATACAAGTTTTGTTTTAACAGAAAATAACTTCAGATCATTGTTATTCTGAAATCTACTCCATCCTTTTGCCTATATACGCTCTTGTCACTACATACTCCATTTCTCTGACTGACCAATGCCTTTCAGATGCTTCATCTATCCTATTCATAATAAGTAGTTATCTCAACGTATGACCCGCTTGCTACTGTAACATTCTTCTTTCTTCATCTGGGGTTTTACATGCCGCCTTCTCCATATCACAAATCCTCTCTCCTTCTAAAATCAACGCAACATTACTACCAAGAGTTATTCCTTCAAAAAGGGAATCTATGTGAGATTAATTTTTGTCATCCATCCATCCAAAGCTGGAACCTGTATGAAAGGCACAAGTCCCAACTGTAACAGTACAGAAAGAGAACAGGTGAAGCAGTGTCAACAACATCACCGTTCCTACAAAAGCAGAGATTTTCTTAAATTCCCACCCTAAAGGGTGGCAGGAAATGGAAAAAGAGCAATGCCCAGAAGTCCCTTATCAACTAATTTTCAGGAAATTCACTCACTCACCCACCCACCCCAATCCAAAATTCAAGTAATTAACCTTAAACAAGACTATTTCAACCAGGGACCCAATGGTTCAGCTATCTAGTTCATGATGACATATTCTACCTTCCCACTCATACTTCTTCAGTTAAACCAACACAATGGGCTAATGGAAAAAGGAGATGAGGGGGTCAACTGAAGGAGCCACCTGACTTGAAAGGAATGAAAAGACAAATCAGAGAGAGAGGGTCCCTGGCACTCACAACAAGGGGAGGGCTGGGGGGAGATTTGTAAAAACACAACCAAGGAAATTAAGTTCCACTAAAAGCACCAGTACAGAGCAACGTGGCCAATATCCAAAGCTTCCCACAGGACTAGTGGGGAAAATACCCCCCAGAAATCAGGAAGTACATCGCAGCATGGGGCAAAAAAAGATGAAGGGAAATAATTCCCCTCTTGATCACCAGTTAAAATCCTGAAGAAGAGTAATAACACATATAACTCTGGAAGAGCAACTCAGACACTTTTCAAAATCATGTATGTGTACACACACAGGCCCATAGAAACATAGAACAATTTAGGTTGGAAGGAATCTCTTCCAGTCTTTAATAAGGATGTTATACACCATGGGCTTAGTACCAGTCCCTGAAGGATACCACCAGTTGGACTTTGTACCTCTTTTGAGCACGGTGGTCCAGACACTTCTACACCCAACTTATCCCCCACTATCCAATCAATATCTCACCAATTTGGGAGTAAGGACTGTGTGGGAGACTGAGTCAAAGGCCTTGCTGAAGTCAACACATTCTGAGTATCATTATTAGTTTTTCTACAAGCAACTAACTACTCAGCCATGTAAGCACAGTCCACTAGCACGAAATGAGTTCTTCTTCTGCAGTTTCTGCATGCTGCACTTTAAGATATGCTTTGTGTTGTATTTGTATTTTAGTGCAATCAGGAGTTTTTGTTCATCCATGCTGGACTTCTGCAGTACTTTCTTATTTTTTCTGCACATCAGAATGAGCATCTTGTGCTTAGAGAATGCTGTCCTTGAAGCTCAACCAGATTTCTTAAGTCTCTTTGCCCATTAGAGTGTTATTGCACAAGATCCTGCCAAAACCTGAAGCCAAACGATACCATTCTACTATTCACCTTGCTCACTCCTCTCACAATTTTAAACTTCACAGTCTCATAGTTCCTGCAGGCAAAGTTGCCATTCACCCTCAAATCCCCAACCAGGTCTTCCATGTCTGTAACAAGGCCAGCAGAGCATCTCCTACAGACGTCTTATCCTTGTCTCCCCAGACTGTCCTTCTGGCAAACCCTCTATCTACTGGTTATAGCATATCAGTTATATACTGTATCCCATCATACTTCTGTATTGCCAACAATGTCATGTTCTACAGCTGTGTAAGGACACCTAATTCTTCTTGTTTGTTTTCTCTGCTTCATGTATTTGTGTACAAACACTTGAGAATGGATGCCAAGCCATACTCCTCTCACAGGGAAAGTACAAGAACGTGTGCCATCAAACCATATCACAGCATATGACCATTTTCCAAATAACAATATGTTTGACCTTAATCTGTGGTTGCTTTATATTGTTTTCCATATTCTTAATTTTTCTCCTTAAAATACTTTCTAAGAATTCACAGGGAACTAATATCATGTTAACAGGTCTGTTGTTGGCTGCATTGTTTTTATTTAAATGTAGATAACTGCTGTTCTCCAGTACGACATGGCACTGTTTTATCTATAGCTCAACTAAAAATCCCCACTATTAAATTTACAATTTCATGCATCACTTTATTAAATAATTTAAGAGTAGTTCATATGAATACCTGAGTTCATCTTACGAAACAATTTAAGTTTTGCTTCTACCTAAAATAATTTAGTAATTAATAAGACAGTAATTAATACTGTCCTACTCCATTTCACTTCACACCATCAACGTTACTGAAAAACAAGGCAACATACTTGTTCACTATTTGAGTTACACCTCTATTATCCTTAGCGTGTAGCATTCCCATTTCTTCCCCTCTGAACTTCTGTTGATTTACATACTTTCCAAATATTTTAACTGTGTTTTAATTTGCTATACAGGATCAAAGTATGCAAACATAAATAATGGGGGGTAAGTGGGGTTGTAAAAAAAAAATTCTTATGTTTTGCAGATTCCCACTCTTAGATGTTTGCCTTCTTTTCAACCATAAGGAAAAGACGTTGAGTTCTATATTCTAGTGACACATCCAAAAAACTTAAATCACAATTGACAACACCAGCTTTTCCAATTCTTGCAACCAAATATTTTAATAAAGCATACCAGCACTGCTTTATTCAACAAGTCAACTAATGTTGTAATATACTCACTTCATCACTCCTATTCATGTTCTCTTCAAAGTCTTTAATTCCCATAATTCCTTTAAGGCACATAGCTTGGCAGCCAACAAAACCTATTTGGCAATCAAAGAAAAGTTCACCTTTCATAAGGACCTGGTGGGGGAAAAATGTGGTATTTTGAAGAATTCTGTTCCATGAGAAATAGAAAAGATGAAAAAAGTGAACTAAAATATGTTTACTTTCATATCTTTAGTGCTTTAATGAACAGCAAGTTAATCACACAGGATATTTATAAAATCTCTAAATTTCTAGTGCTATGGTGATCAGACACCAAAGTAACCCCTTTCCTCCTACAGATACACATAAACACATCTAACACATCAGAATATGAAAATCAGTAATGAAGTCATTTCAAAATATTTTGTCTTAGAAACTATTTATTGCAGTAAGTTACGATGAATAAAAGAAAAAAAAGTCAACAGAAAATTACCTCAACTGTGGTTCCTTCTTGTTCCCAGCATATAACTTCTTTGGATTTTACTTTCTGAGGGCTATAATAACTACTTTCAGCTTGCATTTCAGTGAGCTACGAAACAATAGTATAAACACTTTATATAAGTCAGTATTAGTATTAAACAGCACTAATGTCATTAATATACAGAACTGATGAAGACAAATTAAACTATGGCCAAAATTTATTAACAAGCAGGAAACAGGTGCAGTTCAACAGCTGTAACACATTATCCATATTAGAACTTCTCATATTCAACTTCTAGTTGAAGTATACTATAACAAAAAGTTTTAAATCCACTACAGAGCTTTTAGTTTGCTTATCTAAAGAGAAACTACGTGAAAAGATGAAACAGATACGCAGCTACATTATTAACGTCGTATCAAATTAGTCTGTAAATTGCTGTAAAAATCCATAAATGTATTATTTATTCTTCCCAGCAAAAAATTAAACAGCATGACAATATTAAGGAAATGTTCTGAATTGCAATCATACTTATTTTTGTTTCTTGTCATGGCAATTCAGAGAAACATGCATTCATATTTCTTGCATGATTTCGATATAAAAATTTAATACACATACACTCTGCTTAACAGGCATATAACCTGGAGCTAAGAGAAAGGGAGAAGAAAGAGAGGTACAAAATATTCAAGACTCTTTTGCATTTTTTTTTTTTTATGTTGAGCAGCTTAAATTGTTCTAATTCTAATTTTTATATAAAATATCCACAAGCTCTCATTATTATTTTTGAGACTTGATACACATGGTTGTTGTTTCAAAGTAAAATTTTGTAATCCAAATGTCCATGAAAATTGGATTAAAAAAAATCACTGATCACCCTTCAGCTGTGTGCAATTATTGTAGAGGAAAAGCAATTAATTGATTAAAAGAACTCAGACATTACAAGAATCATTTTCACCATTATTAGAAAACGCAACATTTAATTTGGCATGATTTTTAGCTGGAATGATATCAACTGTTCAGAATGCTAATGCAGAAACTTGACCTTATTTTTTAACCAAAATATGAACCACAAATTAATTCCATACATTCTTTGCATGCAAGTAGAACAATGAATTCTGTTTTCCTCCTAACTGTCACCATATTAGTCTCATACTTCACATTTAAAATTTATAGAATTTAAGATGTTATATTTTAAGTAGTTTTTATCACTTCCTAATATAAAATGCACAAGCTTGCCAAAGAAACATTAGGAAAGCCCAATCCAGCAAATTCTGTTCAAAAAAAGTTCCTATTGTTTTAACAAGTTTTCTCACATGTGGAAAGAGCGCACAAAACTAATACTGTAGACAGAGCACAAAAGAAAGACCACGCTGAACAATGATAATGAGAATTTTGAGATTTTTTTTTGGTGGTTTTAGTAGTTTAGTGATTTAATTAAAGGCAGAAGAAAATACTCTCCATCATTTATTTTTAGTCTTTTTTCTTTTAAATGAAGGGTGAAGCAGATTGACAAAAGGACTTGACTGTTTGTTGATGCTTCACGTCCTCAAATTTTGCAACCAAATTTGCCAAGAGACTGAAGACTTAAAACATTAACATTCCTAAGAATACCTGCAGCTCTCAAAGTCACTTGTTTCATCCTTTCTGCTGGTTGCTGAGCAGCTAAATGCTCCGCTATGCCACCAAACAAAAATAGCTAAGAGAAAGTAGCCGTGGAGCCACTCAAACCACTGTCTTTTGCACAGATGGCAAGCCAAACATGCAAAGGGACAGGGAGGTTCTGATGGTACTGAGTGTATAAATCAAGTACATAAACATTATATAAGGGTTATAAAAGTATTGTACTTCATCCAAAAGTCTCAAAGTCATAATAATGGACCTTAGTTATTCTGCTGCTCACGGAAGTAGTATTATTTCCTGTTCTGCAGAACTCTGGCCTTGATTTAATATACAATTAATTGTTAAACCAACAGCCAATTTCTACTAGTTATACACACAGAACGGCTTGCATATAGTTTGACATGTTTTAAAAGTATTTTGCTAAATCAAAACCTTAATTTTTAATTTCTGTCAGTAGATTTCAGCATCTTGTTCTAACTCTCTATGTTCCCTTCTGCAAACTCAAAGTATTGGAAAAGCCCAACAACTATTTAGAGATTTGATTAGAGTGAAAAATAATCATTTCAACATAAATTTTAAATTTAAATTCACATTTGCACATATTATAAGAACAAAAGGAAAATAAAAAAAAGAAAATGAATTCCATCAGCATTCATGCACAAGCTCTATCAAGCTAAAGCTCTTTTATTAAGAAATACAGTTATAAAGGATTAGATGGAGAGAATACTGCAAGAAACTTTCACAAAAAGCCTTTTAAGCTTTTCCCCCTTCAAAAACATTCATCCAAGCATACTAAGTAGCTTCCCTTTTTCCCTTTAAGATTAAACCGTTTACACTTAAATTCTACCTCAAATAGCAAAACCACCTAATAGTATACTATGATGTGAAATGAACTTTCATCATTCCTCCCCACTTTTTCCTTTTTGTTATTCAGTGTAATGTTCCCCATCTCCAATCAAACAGTAGATAAGCATTCATAGATTCTTTACGCACTTTCTCTGCAAACCAATGAATTCATAATATGACGCAGAGAAATCTTTACCTTAAAAGTCACCGTTGCCTTTGTACAGTAAAATCCAATTGAAATAATAGGATCCTTGAGGGCCTGAGATTTCTGCTGACGCAGCGTTGTTCCATTATCAGTTCCACTAGAATCACTCTCTTCATCATCATAACTCACAATAGCAGGAACAAAAGACCAAGCCCAAGAAACCCATCCTTGTTGCTGGTCATCATCTTGATGCAGATAAGGATCTTGACTAATATACTGTGTAGGATATTGCATCACTGAGCCTGTTTCATCTTCTGCACCTTTTAATACAAGAACTAAGTTAAATTTCAAATCAACCATCCCTGAAAGTTCATTTATTATACTCAAAATTATTGCATGCAAAATTTATCCAGGACAAGATTCCATATATCATTCACTGATATTTGGTATATAATGATAGAATATACATTTAGAAATTAAAAATTTCTACTTAAGCTTCCAAATGCTTGCTTGCTTCACTAACATTTTCCTCTTAAAAAAAAAAATAAATAGAAGGGTCTTTGCAATAATTTTATCATTTGCAATGACACCAGAATTTGTCTTCTATACCACAAGCTTTCAAGAGTTCTTCCATTAAGGTCCTTCTGAAGTTGCAAATTAAATCCTATTAAACAATGATGTATTACTATCTTGTATTTTTCAATTTTAAAATGAAATAGTAGAGGACTTCAACTGAAAAAGCCATAGCAAGGAAAATGTAGGCACAGCACAGCTCCAAAAATTAAGCTTGGAAACCTCCTTTAAGTCAGTTTTTCAAGTATTGGAAGATACAGGTTTATCTGCATTCTGCAGAAAGCACAGGTATGGCACCTATAAATCAATAAGCCAAACGTGGGTTTTCTGTGAAAAAATAAAGGTAGCATACAGAACAATACAGGGATTTCTCCACAGATTCACGATCCAAATGGATAACACTGTGCACAGCACAATTAGCTTAGACTATCTGGCTTCATCATCATTCTTATGGGACTCCAGAGAGGTATTAACTGCTTCAGAGTTACCATATGCAGTACATGATGCAGTACTGTTCCCTCGGGGAAATAACACTGAACATAGTATTAAACAGAGAACAGAGGGCATATTCCACTTCTATTTGTTCATTTTAAACTCAGGGGACCCAGTCTTCCAAGCTTTAGAGCTTTTAGTCTTCACATGAGGATGAGGATCAACAGGTAGCCAAATTATTTGGACACTGGCAGCACAGGAGAAAGCATAAGGAAAAGCACTCATGAGAATCCTCTGCACATTCTTGGAGGTGTCTCACAAGGGCACAGAAAGCTTCCTTACCACTCTCCTTAAAAAATATTGTCAGAGATCAGATTTAAATCTAAATGTAAATCTTGAAATATAGGAAATACAGAAAGGGTGCACAAAGTCTTGGAAACAGCCAAGAGGCACAACTGTCAGAAGGAGAAGGAAAAAGAACCGATATGAAGCATGACTCGAGTAGTTTAGCCTAGACCCTGCTGGCAAGCACAGAAGAAATGGTGGAAGGTCTGCCAAAAGAGAGAACGTCTGGAGGTGTAGTAGGTGGGTTATGCATAACATTTGGTCTATGTAGTCCATATCAAGTAGTCCATGTTAAGTCCATGTAGTCCTATTAAGCCATCATTTAGAGTTCCTCTTGCTGCAATATGTGTACACACAGAGACAACAGTAAAAAGATGCTAAATAGGTTGGACTGGATGATCACAGAGGTCTTTTCCTACCTAAATGATTCTGTGAAATACAAGTTTGTTTTATAGCATGTCTTAACATTTTAGAAGCCATTAAAATAAGACAGAACAGCAGACAGACTAAAATGGTTGTATCTGTATAAAGTGAGACAGAAGATGGAAAGAGGATGACACACCCATCTTCTATCACTAACTTGAAATTACTACAACCATTATGCAATCAACAGTTGAACCTCAGACAAATGCACATCAGCCTAGCAAGCAAGCTGCACATCCTCTAAACACTTCAAAGCGTAAATATAATCTATATTCCTTTATAATATATAATACATGAAGGAGTGTGTACTTTGGAATCACAGAGCCTCTGTGGTTTTAATTAACTATGCTAACTACTACATCAATCACAAACATATGACTGAAATAATGACAAAAACCCTGTGTTAATGCACAGTTAAGGCTGCACAGTAGTATCTTTGTCCTATTCAATAATAATAATTATTATTATTCAGTAAAACTGAAATGTCAGGGAGCTTTGAACTGAAGAGTTGAGCTACATCCCTAGAACCACAGTTTGGCTTTTCTTGAGCAGGCCTTGAACACACGAACTCTCACGCTACCTTATGCTGTGATGCTGCATCACCTCCTGCCTTCAAGTAAGAGAGCCTACAGAAAGCGCATCAAAGCAAAAACATCACAAGACATACTGAGAAGAAGGAGGAATAAACCAAACCAGCACAAAATAATAGTTAATAAAATGAAGAGTAAAGTGAAAAACAGAAAATAAAGTCAAGGCTTGTAGCAAAGACAGGAGATGTCAAAATGAGTGCTATACTTGGATAATCTGAGCTCTCCTTGAGTTCCATCAGGTCCTTGCACAATTTTTTTTATAACTTTGTAAGAAACAGTAAATGGTGTAAATCCTTACACCAAAAGGAGTAGAACATAAATAATAATAAAAAAATCCTATCCTTGCAGAATTTATACTAATCTTATAACTCTGTTTTACAATATTAGCAGAATAAAACTTTTTGCCAATTTTTTTGTAATGCCTCTCAGAGTTAGCACTGCAATTCATAGGCCACCTATGCATTCTTAATTTCTCCACGTTGCACAAATTATTCGAGCCAAACACCTCAAGTATACTTTGAATACCTGCAGTACTAAAGAAGGTGTCCTGGTTTTGGATGGGATATAATTAATTTTCTTTGCAGAGGCTGGTATGATGCTGTTTTGGGGATTTTTGATTAAAATAGTGGTGATAACACACCAATGCTTCAGTTGTTGCAGAGCAGTGCTCACACAGAGTCAAGGTCTTTTTTGCTTCTCACGCTGCCCTGCCAGCGAGGAGGCTGGGACAGCTGACCCAGACTGACCAAAGGGATATTCCACACCATACAGCGTCATGCTCAGCAATAAAAGCTGGGGTAAAGAACGGGCGGATGTTTGGAGTGATGGCGTTTCGCTTCCCAAGAAACCATTACGAGTGATGAGCCCTGCTTTCCTGGGAGTGGCTGAACACCTGCCTGCCGATGGGAAGTACCAAACAAACTCCTGGTTTTGCTTTGCTTGCACGTGCGACTTTTGCTTTAGCTCATAAACTGCCTTTATCTCAACCCATGGGTTCTCGCACTTCTACCTTTCTGATTCTCCCTCCCATCCCACCTGTGAGTGGCTGAGGTGCGGCTGGGTGCTGTGTCCCACCTGTGAGCAACTGGGTGCTGCTCAGCTGCCTGACAGGGCTAAACCACCATAGAAGGCAAAGTTCTGGAAGTTCAAAAGACCCCATTCTCTTAATGGCTACCCCTCAGGAAAACCTCCCATGCTGAAAACCAGGAAAACTGGGATGAAAATTATTACTCACTGGTGCTTATATTCCTACATACTACGTTTTCATGCCCTGACACTACACAATAGTCAAATCTCAGCCTTGTGCTCTTTCTTCAGCTTCTTCTTCCTAGCATTTTACTCATTCATTACATGACTAAACTAATCAAAGCAAACAGTATAATCATGACCCAGCAAGTTCATATGGTCCTTCAAGCAGAACAAGGTAGAGGAACCTCTGATACTCATGCAAGGCACAAAGAAAGTAAAAGAAACTTTCTTACACTGCATCCTTTATATCTAAGCCTTAAATTCAAGAAATTTCAAGAGCTAGCACAAAAGAACTAATTTTTACTGCAGTGTGAAATTTATTGTAAAATGTGCTAGAAGCAATCCACGTTACATTAACGGTGATTGTCTAAACATCTAAAAGGCATGTAAACTCTTAAGGAGCAAATATTCTTTGGGTAAGGATGCATTTTATCAGTTGTCCCCTTTCTGTTTGCCAGTGGTATCAAATAATGTCAAGGAGGATACTGCAGGAAAGCAGACTAACAATTTACCTTAAGCAAACCATCATAACAAGTACTCATGCAGATCTCAGCCAGCTATACTCCAAGAACAGTTGTGATACAGAACTTCTACGGAAATTCTGCTGAACTACTGAAACAGAACTTTGGATGATTATTCTGCATCTTCTCTAAGTGACAGCCACACACTACAACACTGAAGTAACTTTTTTTTGGCTGCATCTCACAAACAAACCAAAATGATTTTTTTTTTTTTTTGCATTTTTGTTAACAACATTCTTCAGATATACAGTTACAATCTAAATTTTGACTGTTTACCTCAACATTAAGAAATTTCTTTGTCTTAACGTATACTGCAAGAGAATCAAATTTTTTGCAATAAATTATTCAGTCATCAAAAGAGAAAACAAACTACAGGAACTCTTCCACCACAACAGAAGCATGTTGGAACACTATGCTTTACACCACTCATCAAGTTTCCATCTCCACCCTTGCTAGCTACACGTAGCTGAGAGCACAGTGGAACAATTTTGCTTCATGGTTTAGGGCAGTGATTCCAGTTAAGAAATAATTTTATATAAATTAAATGACTGTATTGCATGACTGCATCTGTTTCCATGTTCAAATTAAGTTTGATCTTCAGAAATCCACTATCCTTTCTTTTAAAGGGTTTGAGATACTTAAGGTATCTCTAGGAGTCTGGAAACCAGCATCAACCACCATAAACCTGGAACTAACTGAGTAGAAAATTACTCTCTTTGTACTTATTTGTTTTTCTGCCTGTATTAGTTTTCAGCCAGGTAAAATCCCTTATCCAGCTTTGCCTGTGGATACATAAATACAAGTGCTGGCACGGGGGGAAGTGGGAGGGAACGCATCACCATCCCTTCTGGCAATAACATGAATTTTCATCTGGTTGAATCAACCATGAAACTGCATAAATTAAACTTAATAAGTATTTCAACAACACAGCTGTAGATGTTCATTCTTGTATCATTAAATAATGTAGATATTAAAATTAATTTCCTCATCCATATTCTACCTGCTATAAGCTAAAGCAGCCACTACAAACTCACAGCTAGGATGACATTATCATTAATTATGAATACAATATTTACGAAACTAATCACGTTAAAAAAAATAGAAAAAGAGAAGTTGGCAGGAAGTGGAGTTTTCTGGTAACAACAGCTTTGGTGCTGACTTAGAGAATGCAACAATCTTTAAATTTGTCCCTGCAGCATGAACTGCCCTTGGGGAATCTCAAATGTAGTAGCATATATGCTTTCAGAATAACAAACGTTTTCTGTATGATTTTCCTTTGCATGTTTATTATATAAAGAACACATAGAAATGACTAATGTACAGAAAAAAAACAAGTTCGATATTTGTAGAAGTTGCCCCAGTATGTTTACACAGCTATACAGTGGCTGTGTTGCCAAACTGAATTTTGTCCAAAAGAAGATACACGTTATGGATCTACACCACAGAAAGACAACAAATTGACTCCCACAAGACAAGTCGTAATATTCACTATGCTAATAGCTTAAAGTGTTCATGTTTAAATAGCTTTACTTCACAGTACATATTAAAAAAGTGTCTTGTGACCTATTGCACATGCATTACACTAGCACAGCAGTATGGACAAAGGAGCTTACATGTAACTGGAATTGGCATTAACACCAGCAGAAATTAAAATCCTATGTACCAAATTCTAGTCTGAAAGGTATTCTGCATCTCCTTTTGAAAGCAAACTGCACCTTACCCCAACACTTTCTAGCTGAAAATCTGATGCCAACATAGATGTACCATGGACACAATATTACAAAGTCACACACTCAAGGGACAATACTTTTATACATTTAAGGGATACCACTTTTATTTTGTACAAGACAACCCGCTGCAGTGATTCAGGTAGTCAGGATGGCAAAACAGTAAGCCAAAGTTTTCTTCTTATTCCTGCAGCCAGAACATCCTCTTAACCTGAAACCTCTGGCTATTCAGGTAGCAGAATAAGATCCAGAATAAGATCTTTATGTTAGAGACTAACATAAATCAAAGGAAAAAAAATCATAATTCCCTTTTACTTCTGAGTTACAGTCCACTGGATATAGACTGTTACTGCAACATATGAAAGCTTCAGGTTCAACTCTAGAGAACCCACTTTTTCAAGGTATGTACCTCCATCTATTAAACTTCCCCAAGCTTCTACTCCACATCCAGCCGTCTTATCTTACTGTAAATTGAAACTACATTAGTGGAGAACTAATGGACAAGGGAAGGTGGCAGGAGGGAGAGAAAGTATCACCTTAACTCGAATATTCTTAACAATTTTGGAAAGAATGATGCCACAACGATTCTGAAGTGCTGAAAAATACCACTAATTATTCTACAGTGCTCCCCACGATATTACTTGGGGTTGCTAATCAATTATTTGCAATTAAAATTTGCAATCATTTAAACAATATCTCAACCTCAATAAAATTATGAGCAGCTGCATAAGAGTTAGTTAAGAGTGAGCTACAAAACAAGTGATAGTAACTCTAAAACACCAGAACCAGGGCAAGAAGTGGGAGATAGTTCTCTTCTAATGACAAAGGAGATCAAATAACTTGAAATATCACAATAAGAGGGCAAGAACCTTTGGGTTGAAGTACAAATTATAGAACAGCTAAGCTCAAAGTGATATGTAAGTGCAGATATCCAATAGAGAGAAGAAGGTCTGACAATGCCAAATTGAGAAGCATTTTTGTTTCCTATCCTGCACACAAGTTCACACAGATCAATTGGAAGTACACGTTATTCACTGGAAACATTAAAAAAATTGCTTACATTCTGCATCTACTTTAACCCACTTTTAAAATCAGCAGCAGAAAAAGAAATCTGATATCTAAGCTTTTATGCAGTAAGTAAAAACAAAAGGTCAATGTGTGACTGATGCCAGTGCTCTTCAAAAATTTAATTAGATTTGTGGGTCTCTACTTGAAAAGTAGTATTAATGTTTTTCAAGAAAAAAAGAAAATGGCAAGACAACATAAAATAGATTTTTGAAATGCATTCAGAGAAATCTAATTCTCCACAAAAAAAAGGCTATAGTTCCTAAAACAATTAAAATACTTAATATAAACAAATTTAATCTCCCCAATTTAGGCGTTTTATAATTTCGGAAGATTTAATTTTTACTCTTTTTTTTCCTTTGCTACTCATTTTAACTGCTGCTCCTTTAACTGATGTTGGCAAATGCAAGCAATTCTATGTGTCTAAACACGTATTCCAAATTAAGGAAATCTGGCCATCTCCATACAATGAACTTGATACCCACCCTCAGCATATGGGATCTCAGCAACCAGTTACAGTTGCATTATTACAGATGCCTACAACGAAGTTATTCACTGTCACAAGGGCTGTTAGACAGCTGCACAATGCACTGATCCCACAAGCCATTCTGCAGGTGTCTACCTACATTGCATCTTTATAGCATGTTGAAATATGAATTTCAAGTACACCTAGTTTCCTTGGGAGGATATCAAAGTGTATGGACAAGGAAGACACTCCAATAATAGAGCCAGACTGGAGGAAAAAATGACTGTTGGGTTTCCTGCACGGACTGCTCACCCTACAGAGCACATGGAAAGATGAAGAGCTGAAACACCATAGTGTATCTCAGTCTTTTGCAAAGATAATATGTGCATCTCCATCTCTTTAATCCTCAAGAGAAGACACACAAAAAGTGCAAGGATGAGAAAAATAACAGCTAAGTGTAAGTTGGCACACATAACCTTTTATCCTGACATAATTTCAGTCAAACTAGTGATCATTTTCTCCACTGTTGATAACTCTCTTCTACCCAAACTCTTCAATACAGTGCCCAGCTGTATTTCCTCAGTCAAGCATGGATAAATAAATCTAATTCAGTTCTCCCATTTTTATCCTAGCATGATATTGCAGAATCAACTCATTCTCCAACAAGTAATGCTCACCTAAATTTCTTACTATCGCAAATTATTTGCAGCTGGTTTTCTCAGTCAACTCAAATGTAATTCAGCCCAAAGTTGACAATATATTAAACTCGTTCTCTTGATCTGCTTTTTGCTCCATTAGTATCCTAAAAACTCCGCATGCTACTGTTCTTACCACTGAGTTTTCAAAAAGGAGTACTTCAGCACATTAAAAAACTGAGTTTCCTAAGATCTATGCAACATTTTATTCTGTTTAGTAAGTGTTAACTACTTACATTCACAGAGGACTTCTTGATTTTTCTTTTTTTTTTTCTTTTTTTTTTTTTGAGAGTAAAGATCATGACAGGGTCAGTATGCTTTACAAATACTAGAAAGTTTCGAGATATTCCTTTGGGATGGAAAGGTACCATTATTATTGCCATTTTACACCTGAGAAACATGCTCCATATGTTGGAATCACATCTTCATGGATTTCATTTCATGAAATAAAAAAAACTTTCATAATTCAGAATCTCGAGGCAATCATTCAGAAGCAGCACCCAGCACTGTTAAAACCACTCTCAGAAGCTCAGCAGCTCATACTGCTCATGATCCCAGCTTCTCACATCTGTCCCAAGCTTCTTGCTCTGCAACTCTTAACTTCATTCTGCAGACCCATCTCAGCTATGCTACCACCTACCTGCCCTGTACTTCTTCCTAAGCCATGTATCTTTTCATTTTTAGCCCACTGTTTGTACTGTCCACCATTTGGACATCCGTGGGCCCTGATGGGATGCACCCACAAGTGCTGAGGGAGCTCGCAGATGATATTTTAAAGCCATTCTGTAATCTTTGGTCAATCACAGCAACTGGGAGAAGTGCCCAAAGACTGGAGGAAAGCAAATGTCACCCCTATCTTCAAGAAGGGCAAGAAGCAGGACCCAGTGAACTACAGGCCAGTCAGCCTCACCCTGATCCCTAGGAAGGTGATGGAACAGCTAAACCTGAAAACCATTTCCAGGCACATGAAGGACATGAAAATCATCAGGAGCAGTCAGCATAGATTCACCAAGGGGGAATCATGCTTGACCAAACTGATAAGCTTCTATAATGAAACGACCAGACTGGTGGATGATAGGGCAGCAGTGGATATTGCCTTCCTGG
>VXAA01004024.1:75637-239709 GCA_013399115.1 Anseranas semipalmata | reverse complement strand
GGGTCCCGTACCTGCGGCCGCGGCGTCGCGGGGCCCACCCGCGCGAGTGGGCTGCCGCCGCCACGCAACTTGGGGCCGTTGCCGCGCGTGGGGGTCCGCGCGGCCTCACGGAAGCCCCGGCGCGTCTTTTGTTCGGCCCCCGGGGTTTCCCGGCGGCCGTCGCCCCGCTCTTCGTGGGGGCTCGGGCGGCGAGGGGGAGAGGAGAAAGCTGGCTTCGAGTCGCGGGACCTCTCCTCCCGCCGGCGCTGCGGTGCTGTAAAATCGCGGTGTGCTGACGGTGTGCCTCTGTTTGATACTTTATAGGTCACTATCACATGACAAAGGCTTCGAGACAGCTTCATCCTCGCCTGTCTGTAATTTCCATTTGCCTTCCTGGGTGAGTATGTAAACTCTACGCGCGGAAAAAGACCTCGGTTCTTGTTAATGGGACGGAGCGTCTCTCGCCGCCACTTTTGACGTGGACGATGCTTCTTTGGGGTTTGCCACCTCGGGAGATGCGTCTTCTCCGGGCGCCGGTAGCAGCTGCGAGGTTACAAAGTTTGTACACACATAGGGCTGGGTCTAAATAACCCAAGAATTAGCAGGCTGTGTGTACTCGGATCTCCTGTCACTTCTTCTCCGTGCTTTCTTTCCTCTTTTATTCTTTATAAACATTGTTTTGTAAGGACGGTCAATCGATTGACGTAGGGCTAAAGTTTTAAACCAAAGTAGCATTAAAATACGCAAAGTGCAATGCGGGGGTCAAAAACACGCTGAGAACGTAAAGTCCTCTTAAAATTCAGCGGTGGGGAGAAAATGTGGGAAAAATCAACAATTAGAATAGATCACAACAAATCTCTAGAGGTCAAGAATCAGGGAGAAGTCCAACGTAACCGTAATACTACTACAGCAGGAGTTGGTTCAGTTTTAACATGTAAACAGCGTTAATTAGAATTCCATCCATACTCTTTCTGTGTTACTGTTTTTTCTTTTGGCATTGATTAATGTGGGTACCTATCAATTTGGAAGACGAATCTTAGTGACTTATTTACTAGTATTCCTAAGCTTTCCAGCACACAGCTTCTTTTTCTGTCTGTATGCTTCTGGAAAACTTTTGACACCCTTCGAAGAGTTCGGCATGTTTTAAACAGAGGTAGAAATGGTAATCTAAAGGGGAGGTTGTAAACTTGTGGGGCCACATTCATAGATGGCATAAAGTTGAGTGCCGCATGAAGCACTTTTCCTGCAGTCGCCCGTGGTGGCACTGAACTGCCTTAGGCCCAAAATGGGGAAGTGGGAGGCAATAAATATATCTATATTTTCTTCATGGTAGTGTTGTATACATAACTGAAAACAAGATGAGACGTGTATTTGGGGTAAGCTCAGCCCTCATAAATGTGAATGATTAATAACATGCTCCTGACCTTTTCCAGTCAGTGTATAGGAGACGCGGGATAAGTGATGGTCCCAAACACGCCAGCTCGAAGGGGGCTGTTGGGAGCAGCTGTTCTTCTGTGATACTGTGACCACAAACCTATTCTTAAGGCTGGGATGGCTGCTGAGGAGAGGTGCTTCAAAGGGAGGGTTCTGCCTGTTCTCCAGCTCCTGTAGAATTGCACCCAAACTTCAATTTTCCAGGTTTTATGGGCAGTGAGGTTGGTATGTGTAGGTCTGAGGCTATAAACAGCAAATTAAATTACTGAAATTCTTTATGACAGTCTGGTTGCATAGGAGAATATTGCTTTCTGTTTTGTAGCATTACTGACAAGGATCGTGTTCTGTGTAGAGTAATTGATGCAACAATTTTTACGGAGTAAGAACACGTTGGGAAACTCAGAAACTGGCTGATAGGCTTCAAACTGTTGTTCAGAGCTGAATACGAATGTGCTGATTTTTGGACTTAATTTTCTGTGTTTTCAGGTAAGAGTTAGATTAAGGGGCTGTAAGTGCCAAGGGTTGTTTCTTTATTTAGAGTAATAGTAAAAGGTACTGAGCAAGAACACCTCGGGGACCTTGCTTCAGGTAGTCTCTTCAGTCATTATGTAGTTTTACTTTTGCGTGATGAAGCCTTTTGGATGCATGGGAGTTTAATTCTGGAAATGAACTGGTGATCATAATCTCCCTACAACTTCGAAGAGGAGTGGACCTCAGTTTTGTGCACAGTGCTAAGTGTAGCTCTTGCCTAATACTGAGCTGGCATGAACAAATTGCAAAGAAAAGAAGGGTAGAATATCTTTTTGAAGAAAAAGGCACAACAGAAGCTTTAGAGGAAGCTGAGAAATACATTTCCTCATAGCTTATCATGTAATAAAAATAACATGGCTATTTAAGGGGAGAATAGAGATTTCATTAGGTTTGTCCACAACTAGAAACTTCCACTTACTTTAGGGAGCTCTTATTTCGTGAAAAGCGAAGATTTGTTTTATTACACAGTTCTTAGTAAAGTAGCCATTCGCGAACGGAGTTCCGTAATTCAGTCTTGACGTACCTTGAGAGGGCTGGATTCTGGTCGTGGGTACCAGGCACCAGGTGCAGTGTCGGTGTGTCGCAGGCTAAGAGGGGGAGAGCCGCTGAGGAAGGGGCCGCGTGAGCATTTCAGAAATTGGCCACCGCCTCAAAAGTTTGTTGTGTGCCACCCTTCCTCCCAGCACGGCAAGCCGATAAACTGTTTCAAAGCAGATGCACAATTTAGGAGACTCTTGTGTTGGTTTCTGTGTTGAGGTAAGCTTCAAATATTTAAGAAACTTGCCCCGACCACTTTTGAGTTCTTGGGGGCTGCTCGCTGTAAATCCAGCACCTGCAAGACTTCCATTGGTTTCAGCAGGAGTCTTATTTAGGAAAGGAGTGTAGGAGTGATGGTGAGAGGAATTTGTCCATGTTTATTTTCCCATTCAAGGGAAAAAAAAACCTTTCTCTTTCATAGCTGTTGTGTGAATAATTAAAGATATTAAATGTCACATTCTCCACATAAAATATCAGGGGTAACTATGCATTTGTTTTATACCTAACATTTTTTTGCATCCAGAATGATTGTAATGCACTTTGTTCATAAATTAGTGGGTCCATGGCTTGCGATCCTATAAGCATGAGAATGTCTTTAAGCACATGACAAGCCTTGTTAAATTCACTAATATGATTGCTCGTGTTCAGAGCTGAAAGTTATTGCAGGTTGCTGCTGCTCGTGGGCTGAGGATACGCGACGTCCTGGCGCAGGGCTTGTAGCGGAGTGTTGTGGAGGAAGGAAATTTTGGCCAAGTGGACTGGGGAGAGTTGCTCTTCCATCACATATAGCGGTGTGGAGCGTGCAGGTGAGGTAGACGAGGTGTGTACATGCTCGCAGGCAGGCTCTGCTGTAGTGTGAAGGTTGTAAACACACCTGCAGTGACATCCAGGCAGCTGCGAGGTGAAACACTGCCTCTCTTTCGACAGTACGCGGCACGTATGCTGCTCAGGACTCCATGTTTAGGTGGGTCTGGTGGCTCCTTGATGGAGGAGGATGCTAGAAATTAAAGCTGGAACTGAACCGAAACTCTGGTTTTAATTTCTGACCGTGCCACAGACCGTCTCTGGCAAGTGATTTAGTTAAAACCGGAGGCTGCATTCCAAATTTTGGACCCAGGTCAGGTTCTGTGGCCTGCTGCAGCTGCTGGTGGAACCAGCGGCACTGCCGTGGGCCGCTGGAGGCTTCCAGGGTCAGAGTTTACTCTTGGAAACGCAGCCATATGTCCCTTCTCCACCTGCAAATGGAGACTAATGATACTTCCCTGTATCATTAAATCAGACGGTGCCCATATATGGGAACAGTTTACCTGAGTGAATTAAGTTTGTTTTAAAGCAGTATGGATAGTGTTTTGCCTTGCTGTAACTGTAATAATTTATGCTTTCTTTATTACTTAAGAGTCTGCAAAACTGACCTGTCGTAGTAGTCATATGTATTTCAAAATCTTTCTTGAGGGAAGAACAGGAAAAAGTCATCTTTTTCTTCTGTAGTATTATCTCTATTCCTTTTCCTCCTACTTTTTTCCCTAATTCCCATGGTATCATTATCAGAAGCTTTTTCGCTCTGACTTGCATCAAAAGATCATTAGAACTGAATTCTGTTTTTTTACTACTACTGCTATTATTATTATTTTTATTGTTATTGTTTTTCTAAAGATTGGTGGTAATGCACTGTTTCTATCTGAGAGCAGTGTGCTGAGCCTGGTACTAGTGGACGCATGTGAATTTCACAAAAGACTCCCACAGCTGTCTCTCTTCTTGACAGATTTCAGAAGGGGTAAGACCTGAACCAGTGTAAGGATTACTCAGATTCTAGGAATGGATTGGTGGCCTGCTGTCAGACTGCATTGCTTTAAAATAAATAAATAAATCGCACATTATTCTGATATTATTAATAATTGGCAGTTGTAGGCATTGCCTTATTCATGTGCTTGTGTCCTGTCTGCCAAAGTACATAAGCCATACTGTAGTCATACACCTCAAAACAAGGAACAATCACTTTTATCCCTGTTTTAGGCATCTGAGATACCAAACAATGAAGCAGCGTAGGCTTGCCTACAGTCACTTAGCAGGTTAGCATTAGCAGGGAATGGAATAAAATCCACATCTGACTCCTTGGTCGTGTCCTTTCCCTGGGTGTATGCTACCTCTGAAGCTTTCCTAATAAATGCCTATCTTGACGTGCGAGTAGTCTCACTGAATTCTCTGCCAGTTGGGCATCTTTTGCTAATACCCTTATTCCTTCGTAACGCTACTTTTAAAAAATAATAATAATAATAATTCAGAATAGTGTGAAGTTGCTAACTTTCAATTCAGTTATATTTATTGACAGGAGAACCTAAAGTACCAGGAGAGCTTACTGAGAGTTTTTGCCACCTAATGTAGTATTTAAGCTGTTGTGTATATTACACTATTTAATACTAACTTCTCTGTATTAACTTTGAGGTATTGTTTTTCATGGGATTTTTTTTTTTAATATGGATTGGTCTGAATAGTTCTTTATGATTAGATTAGTATTCATAATCTAATGCGAAGTCACAATTACCTTTCTTATGGAACGTGCAATTGACAGAAGAGGCTGCTTTGGCACTCTGGCCATATTTTGATAAACAGGGTAACTTACCGATTTGAACTTTTAAGTCTAAACCCAGTAAACATATTTCATGCTGTAAGGTTTTTAAGACTTGCTGAAAACTCGTGTTTCACTACTGTCAATATGAGTTGGCTTTGCTTTCCTCCTCAAACAGAAGTCTTATTTTAAAATCAAACTTGTCTTGGTGCACGAGTGTAGACCTAATTGTAGTACTCTCACGATGATAGCAGCATTTCATTATTTTTAGTATTTATAAATTTGATTACATAAAAGGTGGATCGACAACAAGGAAGAGTATGGTTTTGACACTTTCCGGTGTTCCTGCCTTTTCCTTACAGTACACAAATGCATAACGTAGTAGCAAGTCGTTATGAGCATGGACAATTCAGCATGTGAAAATAAACTAGCTTCAGGCATCTTTGTGTACGAAGAAAGCTGGTACAACAAAACTTCAATTTTTAGCAAGGGGAAGGAAAGTTAACTGGATTTTATGAAATTACACTAAGTAAGTTGCTTAGGAAGCATGGAATTTTTATCATCAGTCTTCCACATCGGTGTTTCAATGTAAGTGATTTTTATAAAATGTAGAAATCGCTGTAAGTAAGAAACAGCATTTTACTGACCCATCATGGGGTCAGAGACCTATCAGAGGGTCTCCTTCAGCAGAGATGAATGAAATTCAGTGGACTTCCACAACATGGGATCCACAGGATTTAACTCAGGTGGAAGCTCTCTTGACAAGAAGCTTAACAAATCCTCTCTGCACCTTCCCTTGCTGAGGGGAAGTGGGAAGGTGCCTCATCCCTGTGTCTTTTTTTTTTTTTTTTTCCTGTCTTTTTCCTTTTGTTTTTTTCCTGAAGGCAATACATATGTAGCAAATTGTTGAGGAGCCTGCTTTGAGACATTGTGAAACCAGGCTGACCCCGTGCCCCGCTGTGGAGTTGCTCTCCTCCGGTGTCGGTGTAGCACCAGGAAGGTTTCTGCCATCCGCGTTCTCAGGAGGAGCTTCTCCAGGACCAGGCGCCGGCTCCTTAGCACTGCTGATGACAGATGAATTGGCCCATGGCAGGATTCAAGTGAGGAAAGCTTAAACCTGCTCCTGGGCCTCTGGTGGGCTGGGCCACGTATTAGTGACTACGCTGTGCTGCAGAGCGTGCTGAGCAGCGCCTTTAGCAGGAGGGGAACTACTAAATGTGCTTTCCTGCTGTTTGGTTGATGGCTTCGAACCAGTACCTTTCTGTCATTTCCCCAGTACGTTTTTTCTGCCAGTTATGTAAGGACTTTTAAGCATGTCTGTTATCAGGAGTCAACGTCTTTCTTCTTTTTTTTTCCTCTTCTTCTTTCTTTTCCTCATTTGTACCCATGTCCTACACAGTCAGGAATTATCTGACAATGCTAGCGAGGGCTCTTGGGAGTGGGTAAGGCATGCCATGTGATAATAGTTGGGATTGTCATTTGCAGTAGTGTAGTAAGTCTTCTTTCTTTTATGAAACAAATCAGCCAGGTTTTTGTTTCTGTATGTGGCAGAATGTGTTGTCTTGTGGTCATCAAAGCAATATTTAAGAGAATGACATCATGAGAGATTTGGAAATGAAGCTTGATAAAGAAAACCCTGGGAGAGAACGGAAGGAGTGAGGGAAAGCTTGATTTCTTATCTCCTTTCACCTTCTTCAATGTGAAATAACTCCACTAAAGTCAGCCAAGCTGAAAAATTGTGATATTCTGCATTAAAATCCTCCCATGAAGGTGGTTTTTTTTTTGTTGTTGTTGTTAGGTTGATGAAAAGGGCTTTTTTGTGATTGGTCATGTTTGATCTGCTTTCCACGAGTGGTCTTTGAGCAACAGCAGTTCTACAGTGAGCCGCATCACACTGATTTTTGTTGTTGTTATTATTATTACTTTCTTCCTTATGGGGCGAAGTATGGGGATGTCTGTGTGTCTTGTCCTAGCTACTGAAGAGCTCAGTCCCGCAGCTACACCTGTGCAATTGGATTCCTGAACAAAAAGCCAGAAGCAGAGCTATAGCAGCGATGTGCACCCCTTCACAGATCTGCCTGAGGTTGCTGGTAGCCTGCAATTCCTCAGGAAAGCTGCAGATTTCACATTATTCTTAATTATTGATGTGCAGATAGTCCTGCCGGGGTCATGCACCCGTTGCACGCAGTAATCAGTGCACGAGGCTATAGGCAGTCCCTGGCCTGATGATGAGCAGCAGAGGAAGGGCTAGGAGCAGAGGCATCACTGAAATGTGCGGAGTTCCTGTGAGAGAGAAAGGGGTGGAGGAGCCTAACGTGTGAGAGCGCTGTTTGGTAGATGGTACGTCTTTTGGCATGCGTGCCATTACTGTGCAAGTATGTTTGCTTCCCAAGTTTGTTACGTGGCTCAGCAAGGAAGGCATTTTGATGCATTGTAAATCAGTGGCAGAAGAGTATAGATTTGGAAAGAAGTTGTATTATCACCCCCAGTTCACTGGCAGGTCTAGCTTCAGTTGTTCTTTCTCTTTGCAAAAGGTTTCTCTGTACCCAGATTTCGTGTTGTATAGTGCGAACTTCCCGCCTGGCTCAGTTCTTGAAATCAGCGAGTGCTCTGCCACAAACTTGTGAGTTTCAGCGTTTACCTCTCGTTTGGACATCTGAGAATTTTTTTCCTTTAAGTAAAATGTCTCTATTTGTATTTCTTCCCTCTAATTTGTTTGAGATACTCTTTCATACATTGTGTTAAACATCAGTCATCAAGGGCTCATAATACATTTTGAAACAAGTATGCAAAATTGCAGCATGATCCAGCACTGATTATAGAGCTATGGCACAGGAATTAATAAGAAAATAAAAATAGCATCATTAATTTCCAGCTGCTTTTGGAGAAACAGAGGTGTTTATAGGGGGAAATTTGGTGTCTGCAAAATGAAGAATGACAAAGTTGCTAGCAAATACATTAATGCAAGTAACTATTCACAATTTGCTTCCTCTGTTTTATTGATTAAAAATGTGTTTCAGTGCCTAAAGAGTAAACAGAAGTTCCTGTGTCCCTCGTTGAAGGCTGTTGGACTAAACAAAAAGCACAAGCGTCAGAACCAGAGCAAGGGGAGGAAGTTTTCGATTTTATTTATCAGTATAGAAAACCTTAAATAAGGGAAGTAAAACACGGACAGCTAAGTGGAATTGTTGGTTGGATGTGTCCCTTTCCCATTAACCCAAAAGAGAACTGCCTGCATGTGTGTCAGAGGAAAATCGTCTTTGACTGTTCCCCTCGGTATTAACTCAGTAATTTCCTTGCACCTCTTGTACGTGCTCGCCTCTGTTTCCGCAGAGCATCGGATGCTTGCATGGTGTAAGTTCGGTGGCTAACAGTGACCTGGGCAAAGCCTGGCGCTGCAAGAGCTCTCGCAGGGCTTGGCCAGTCGGCTTTATCTGGAGGAAGCTGTCGAAGGGGCCCGGACGTTGGGCCGCAGGCTTTGCCATCTCTGCGTGGTTCCCTGCCCCGGGGGCTGGCCAGGCGTTCAGGTGGGAGCCTCTTTGCCCGCCAGGCCGGGGCTGCGTGAGGAGTTTATTGCTCTCCTGCATTAAGGGAGGAGGGCAGGGAGCGAACAGAACAGGGGAGGTGAGGTGCTCGTCGCAGGCGTCCCCGTGCAGCTCAGCTCTCCCGGCGGGGACGGTACCTGCTCTTCTTCAAGGATCCCACAGAAAATCCGAGTGTTTTTCGGAGCACTGTCAGACTTCGCAGACATTGAGCAGGGCTGAAGCAGAGTGTGGGGGCAGGCAGAGTGAAAGCAGGGAGGTTTTTGCACCCCATTTTCCTGGGTTTTGTGAGCCCCTGGGTGCATGCATACGCTTGCGAATGTGGTGCCTTGGTAATTCCAGTTCTATCTATTGAACTGGTTTAAATCGTGACTGCAGTCAATGAGCGCTTGGTTTAAATTGGTGCTGTTAATCTCATTTTGCTTTGGTATTTTTGTATTTGTTTTTTCAGAGGCAATCTCTATTGGTAGACGACCGTTAAAATGTGTTGCTAAATATAGCCTTTACACTAAATTTGGCACTTCTTTTTTGTTAGTTCGGAGGATGCAGTGTATGCCTGCACATTTACTAAGTGTAATCATGGCTTGCATGTATTTATTTAGTTTGCAACTGTTAGAAAGTTTTTGTTTAGAACGTGACAAATCATACTTTTTTAAAATTGTGGCCATTAAGAGTCCTATTTATTAAAGTAACAGGTGTGCACAAACACATGCACGTGTGCACACACGCAAGTTAATGCAAATGGTGTTTGCACTTAATGTTTTAAACAAAGTATTATCCCTGATAAGGTAACAGATTCTGATGTAACCAAACCAAGCTTTTAGAACTGGGAAATCTAATCCCTGTCTGTTTTGCTTTCTCAGATGAGAAGGAAAACAAGCTTCTTGCTTTTTCAGTTCCCAGTTAGTTTTTCAACTTTACACCAAACTCCATTAAGTGACTAACCTGGAGCAAAGACGTTTTCTCTGCAACTGCAGTGGAAGTTACTGCTTTCAGGTAACCTAGTTCTAAACCTAATTCTCGTTCCTGGTCCTTTCATGAAGACTTACCCATTCAGTATTTGAACCTTGTCTACAATTTTGAAATCAAACATATATAAAATTTATTTTAATTTACTATGAAATGAGTTATAGAACATTACAGTAGAATTTAACATTGGTTTGTCATAATATAAAGATAAATTACAAAGAAGCATGTCTTATATTAATGTACATTTAGCATCAGTAACATCTGATCTAAATTTGAGTCTGATTTTTTTTTTTTTTGTTCAGTAAGGTTTTGTTTTAGTTGTGTCTGTTTTTGTTAAGCTGAAAATGTTTTTGAAGACAACTCCAGTATCAATTATCCAGAGTTTCTGCTTATAATAAAAGATTTATCTTCCACCATTAAGGAATGTATAGTAGCTCACTAGATGACACTGTGGCCATATTAACTTTTATTTTGTTTTATTTATTTTGCTAGACACCTCTGTAGCTTCTAGCAGGTACAGATCAACAGATACCCATCTGTTTACACAGATACATGATTAAAATTAAAAAAAACACACCACAACTGAAGTGATTATTTTAAAATTGCTGTGGCAGTCTTCTAGACTGTGTGGCACATTACTGTGATTTTAATGGTCGAAGGAGGACTTTATAACTTCCAGGAATGAATCTGGCACCACTGCTGTCCAGAAATCAAAAAGTGAAACCAAGTTGGTTGCTGAATGCATTTTGCTCAGCTTCACTAATGTATTACGTGAAGGAAGTGATTAAAAAAAACAAAGGTAAATGTCATAGAAACTCTGTGGAATAACATGGGTAGAGTTCTAACCCCCACTCTACCAAAATATTAATAGCATCTTGACAGAGTCAAAGAGCTTGATAACATGTATTGACTCTGCAGCTCCACAGTGTTTTTTCTGCAGCAGGGGAAGTGTGTAGCAGTATTTGTGACTATTAAGGAATGCAGAATGAGACCTCAGGTAGCAGAAGGGTTGTGCTCAGAAATGTAGAGTGTGCCTGAGGCCTGGTGGCACAGTTACACAAACTATTCATATATTGTAATTCTGTTCCCCCCACCAGAAGGTGTTGTTACAGGCTTCAAGGAATGTTTTTATGGCTTTCTTTCCCCAGTGCAAACAGGTTTGGTGATCTTGTCTCTGTCCTGTTTTTCCATATTCTTTTGTATCAGTGCATAGGGTATTCAAAGTTGTCGGGGTTCTTGTATAACTAAATATTAACAGGTTGGAAACCTGAATAGAAATCAGAAGAAAATTGAAGCAAAGGTCAAAATGCTATTGTAGGTCACAAATGTTTAGAACAGTCAACTTAACAAAAACAAACAAACAAACAAAACCCTTAATATTCAGTAATTTTCCCATTTCTATTTCTTATCTACACTTTTTCGTAAGAGAACATGCCAAAGTAAGATGAATCACTCATCCTGAAAGGGTCATCATTTTCATTTCCACGTACATTTGATACAAGATCGGTAAGGAAATAAGTAGTCACAGATTTTAGGCAACTTTTCTTATGGAAGCTGTTTATTGCTGAAGCATTCATGTTTTATGAAACCGCCTTAGAACAATTAGCTCTTGTTTAGCATAAGTGTTTTAAACAGAACGCTTTAGTAATGTGGCTGATTTTATAGTTATTGCATTTCCTTAGGATTGAACTATTCTTGTTCTAACTTGCTTTTTTTCCTCCCCCCTTAAATATGTGAAATGTTGAGGCTTTCTTCCCTTTCAGAAAAGAAGTATTTGAGCCAAGATTTTCCTCAGGAGAACTGGTATCTTTGAGGGTGTTCTGCCTGAGATGTCTCGGAGAAGCCTGTTCCTCAGCATGTACTTAGCCGTGTTTTCCTGATGGCATACACTGAAATGGGCTACTGGTCAGGCTAAAAAAATCTGGATATAAAATTCACCTCGGTCTGAATTCTGACTCAGTGCGAGTTTGTGCGATTCCACCCAGGCTGTTGGGGCAGAGTTGGGCAGTGTTTATCATGGAGATTCTGGGAAAACCAGCTAGGAGCACTGCATGCTTAAAACGTGGCTGTAACTACTTCGGTAACACTTGACTGGGAGAATGAGATGCCCTCACCCCTCTGTGGTTCTTTTTTGGAGGGGGAGAGGGTTTGGGCCCATCACTGCAAATAAAGCTCGCTTTTTTCCAGGAGCAGTGCTGCAGTAGGTCTGATCACTGTCGCTCTGAGTTCAGTGAGAAGTCTGCTGTTGACTTCAGTGGAAATAAATTTGGGCTTGTAGCAAACGCCTTCATGGATCTCATTGAAGAAGTTATTCTTTGAGGATCATCTGCACTTTACCTGTATAATGATACCGGTCATTGGTGTGAATTTTACTGTTGCAGAAATGTGGGTGAAAGTACGGGCATGGATACAGTAAACTTGGAATGAAGGTACTGTATACCATGATAACTTTTTCAGCTTCAGAGACCAAAATAAGCTGTAAAAGCCCTGCTGTAAGGATGTGCTTGCATTTCTGTATCTGCTTTCTGGCCCGTTAAGGTATGCTGGTACAACAACTGGTGTAGAAGTGAAGCAAGCACACAGAAAAATCCCGTGCTAGGTGCCCACTACTATCCTGGTGCCGTAGTAGTTGTTCGTGTTTTGTTACAGCTGAAGCAAGACCTTCTTCTAAGGTAGACAGATTCTTGGTATAATGCATGAATTATGCTCCGACGGTATTAGGGGTGAAGAAAAGTCATCTTGGAGTGCGTTTCCAGGGAAATGCACACCAGGTACTGAATGAACTTTTTGAAGTATGACCTGCGGCCTATGCAATACTGTATCTAATACAATTTACTGTTTAAGTTCAAATATATTCAGAGGGATGAGTGAAAATACATTCTAGTTCTGCATTTATACTTTAGCAAGCAAAAAAAAAGGTTAGCACTTCCTTCTAGGATTCAGGCAAAGAGAGAAAATTGTGCCCAATGGAACAGGAAAAAAGAACACGGACTAGTAATGGAGTTTTACTATTAACTTGCTTCATGATCTTGGGCAGATCACTTCCTATTTCTTTCTGTTTCTCCATTTACAAATTTGGGACGGTGATGGCTTCTTCGTTTGTAAAGTGTGCTGCGATCTCTGGATGGGAAAACTGGATACTGAGTAGCAGGACAGAAAGTAAGGAAGAATTGTCCAGATTTTTTTTCCTTTTCCCCCCACCATGTGTAGGCTCCGTCGTAGGGTGAAATAGCAGTTGTGCTGGTAGAGCTGTTTTATAATACTTTGGGGAAAACTCTGCACGAGGCTTAGTTTGGTTTAATGTCTGCGATGATTTTTAAGGTCTAGAAAAGATGCTTGCTTCTTCCTCTAGAGAGGGGGACTGCAGGTTCACTTTCAGCATTTCATCCTACCAAAGAGTCAAAAGAATTCACTTTCTAACTAGATATATAAACAAAAAAGTATCGAAGAGTGTACTGTAGAACACGGATGGTGTTGTCATTTATGTATGTTACTTATTTTGCTAAACAATAATACATTATTAGGGTATAATAACACTTTGCTGTCATAATTGTGTACTTTTACAGGCATCAGCTAACTACATTTTACAAACACTTCAGAACCAGAGTTATCATCCCCATTTTACAGATCGCAGAGTAAACCCAGGGATGTTCAGGTAAGACCAGGGGATGGCAGAACTCCTGAAGTTCCTGGAATTTTCTACATCACTGTAAAATTTATAACACCAGCTACCTCTTTGTTACTAAAACCTCTGCCCTGTATGTGCACACAGTATTACTTTTCCGTACTGATAGGTGGGAAAAAAAAAAAAGATAGTGAATTGTGTCATCTGTCAGATTTCAGGCTTGCTGGCTAAGTATTTGCAAACTCTTACCAAATCTGCTAGTATTCAACTTCAGTATTCAGAACTGTTCTTGTACATCCAAGAGCTCGCGCTGCGTGATAGAAATGTGACCTTGTAGGTGAGAGCCTTTGGATCTGGTGTTTTGTTCTTCCAACCCAGGGTTTCTTCTTAACTCAGTGCTGTATGAATATTGTCCTCCATTCTTCCTACTTCTTTGAAAGTGACTTTGCAGGGATGTATGAGCATGCTCTGTGGTCTGAGATGTGTGGAGGTGATAGAAATGTATTTAGCTCATGCCTAGTACCCGCGTAATATGTCCTGCTGCTCAGAGGACTTTATTAGGCCAGGCTTGATCTGTACTTAAATATTTCAGCATGTTCAGTCTAGCTGTTCCTCCCGAGCTTCCTGCTCTAAAGGTTGGCATAACTGGTTTGGAAGGAAGTAAACATTGCAGCCATGTGGGGCTTTGTAGGAGACTTCGTAGTTCAAGTCCCAGGTTTGAACTCGTGGTTTTTAGTAGCAGTTCAGTAACAAGGAAACCTAATGACTGTCTTTTAAAGCAGATTAGACTGAGAATCATTGGATCTCGTGCTTTCTTTTCTTAGGCTAGTATTGTTCAGAGCTGTGGACTTTTGTGCCGGCCTAGGGTTTTAAATGTGTTCTGTTTTTCCAGTTGACACTCAGACTTGAGCATACCAGAACTCAGTTTCACAGAAAATTCTTAATACCTTGTTCACCTGATTTCAAATGCAGCTGTCTGTGTGCTATACTGTGAAATAAAATAATAGAAGGAAAATAATCAGTAAAAATTGGTGGAGCCTAAGCAAGTTCTTCCCCATCCTTGCTTTACTGTTACAGTCAGCACAATCGTTTTTTTTAGCTGCTCCCAAACTTTAATCTTTTGAACTGAGTTTTTCCTTTGCTGGGTTTATCTGTGAGACAAGGGTCATGCAGGGTTTTCTTCTGAGGGAGATGAGAGAATTACTATTGTAAAAATATTTATCTTCAAGAAAAAAAAAAAACTTTAAAAACAAATATGGGGAAACAGCCTATTGATCTTACGAAGATTGTTCTGAAGACTGTTGGTCCTGATTGCTTTCCAAAGAAATGATTTTTATTTCACAAATACAAAACTCTTTTTTATTTATTTATTTTGGTTGTAAGGTGTGCATGTAAGAATTCTTCTTCGTTTGTGGAGCAGACAAAGATCTTTGTGTACTTGGTTATTTTAGGGCCTGGTTCTGCAGTGCCTCTGTAATAGTAGTCCCCTAAGCTACTGCAGTTGCCGGATTGAAGCCTTAGATGCAGCTAATTGCACAGGGACCTGATCCTACACCAAGACATTTTGGCACAGATCCTGGAGTATGTGCACAGTTCTGGGTAGGCTGTTGTGGCTTGGCATCAGCGAAACAATTGGTAAAGATGGATCTGATTGTGGATTCTGGTTTATGAAGCAGCAAGGTTCCTCTTGGAAATCTGATAAGACTTGTTACGTACAGAAGCCTGTAAATTCTGTAACCTGAGTGATTTTTGGAGATGCTTCTCAAGAAATAGAGATGATTACATTCAGAACTTTCCTCTCGTCTCCTTAAAATGTCAGGCTAAATAGTTAACAATAGAAGGAGATAAATAAGAGTATTGATAAAAATAAGTGGTAAGTGGCCCAATGGTAAGGATTTTTTTAATACTTCTTTTTCTAGTTATACATTAATAAAGTAACTTATTTAACTGCTTGGAGAGTTTCCTCAACAAAAGTTTGCAAAAGTGTTGTGTTTTTGCAGAAAAATAAATATTTCAAGAAAAAGTAAAACAAATCTTACCCTGGCAGATGTGGATTAGCATTTCAGATAGGAACAGGCTGAAGCCATGCAGTGATGCTTCCTTGACCTGGACCAGCTGCTTCTGGCTCCTTAGATATCTCACAGGCTTACGCAGAGCTAATGCTGGTTAGTTGTCACTGCTGATGTTCAGAGTCCTGCAGACAGCAGTGAGAGCTGAAAATAATCAGAAACTTTTCAGTCTGCTGCTGCTTGTGAATGCTATTATTGTCATTGCCAAGAAGAGGGCTTCTGGTCAGGGTATGAGAAGTATCTACGCTGCCAATGTTTTCAAACCATCCTGTAGAATAAGGTAGTAGCTCAACTCCCTGGTATTGCTTTGAGTGTGTAGGCAAGTAGGGATCTTCCTACTGCATTGCTAATATTTCTCTGGTTGTCCTATGTTCTGCAATAAGATGGAGATGAGAGGATATGGCAAGTCACCAGCATTCATTTGCATCAAAGTGAAGTTTCTTGTAGAGCCTCAGTATTTTTCTCCAGTGTTTTGTGGTGGTGTTGAAAGACTTGCAGTGGGTGTTGGATCTGATCCATTCTGGTGCTAGAGAATGCCACTTCTTTGTTTCCGTAGCCAAGGGCAGCAGGTGCCTTAGACACCCGTCTGCAGTTACAGCGAGACTGGTTCAATGTCGTGGTACTCCAGAGCAGGGAAGGGGCTGAACCAAGTAGCTCCTGACAAGGAGATGTTGGTATTCCTAATACTCGGAGCAAGGGGAGAGTATAGTGGTACCTATAGTGGGCTGTCCTGGCAAGGTATTGGCTGTATCTCACCTCTGGGGTGCACAGGGTATGTCCTGCAGTCCTGATCTATCACAGAGCTCTCTTCTGTCTGGGTTTCCTGTAGCGGAGAGTGGAATACAGAAGGACAACTGTGAGGAGCATCTTGGTGCTGTCCAAACACAGGGCACAGGCATGACTTGGTCTGGGAGGGATCCTCAGCCCAGGTGTTGTCAGAGGTTTCCCCAGACACTTCCAAACTTGGACATGTAAGTTAATGGTCTGGCTACTAGGACTTTAAAAGTATATAGGAGGAGATAAAGGGGGAGGAATATCAAAGCTATCGGAGACAACCCCATTGACAAAGTTACCAGGGAAGCTTCTGAGGTCATAAAACTTTTTATCTGAGAGCACGCAATTTCTGTCCCTCAGGTATACTGTGCCAACTTAGTTTATTGCCTGACATTCTGTCATTGTTTCACTCTTTAAGAAAAATGCATTCTGCTTATGGATGAAAGGGGACATTCCTGCTGTATTTCCTTTGGCTGTGGGTCTGTAATTATTGTTCAGTTTATTTATGAGCTAATGAGGCCTTTACTAAAGACAATTTGCTTATGACGTCGGAAAGAGCTGTTCCTGTTTTGAGCCTGGCAGTTTTTTCCCTTACTAGAAGGAAGTCCCAAGGAGTTCAGTTTGCTACGGTAGGCATGAAATACACAGCATGGTAAATCTCCACCAGTTCAGTGAAGGTATCTGGGGGGGATGAGGGTGGGGAAAGCGCTCCTCAACTGTTCTTGCATTTCTATACATCTGTGACAAATCACTTAGCTCTGAGAATAAAAAGGAGCAGGTTCATTGAGGTTGTTGATTGGGGTCATGGATTCACATCAGCTGTGCTTCTCTGTGCATTTTAATTTCTGAGATCTGGAGTTGCAGATGTTTTGCTTAAATAGAGAACCTCGCTTTTGCTCTGTTCTTTGCAGCTGCTGTTGTCTTTTGCACCTCCACTAAGTAGGTGTGACAGGTTACCTGTCTGAGTGGCAGCAGATGAGGTGTAAGAAGTGAGGATGGAGATCCAGGGATCTTCACCTGCTTGTTCCTGCATTGAAAAAGTTCTCCCATTCCAGTTCATTCTTCTTTGGAGAACTGTAGTAGTTCATTGAGTCCCCCGCCTATGGAAGGGGATGGAGGGGGATGACAAGGGGGAAAAACATTAAATAGCAGGTCAAGTTGCAGTTAAAAAGTGATCACATGGAATTGTATCTTTTGGGAGAACTGGACATGTGTTGTTGCCATATTAAAAGTTAAGCAAATACATAATTCGTTATAAGACTATATAAGATTATAAGATTATTACTGTGTTTCAAAATTGCACCTGACTACAAGGACTTTTCAGTCTAAATTCCTATTATTTCTATGTGGAATCTATTTCAAATATGTGAAATTACTGCTGGTGACAAGTATTTGATCGTAGTGTTTTTTTAAACTTGGATGCATCAGCAAAGAGCCTATCCAAAACTTAGGATTCTTGACAGATATTTAAATATTTAAAACACCCTCCATAAGATTACTAGATCCAGCAGTTCAACTATATAAACAATGCTAGGAATAATGAACCAGAAAACATTCAAAATAGCATACCCTCCCCATAAATATTTCTCTCTCGCTTTAACATTCACCATGGTGAAACTCAGGGAAAGTAATTCCTAAATGTTTATTTGTTTTCACTGACTGACTTGCTGCTGAAACAGGCTTTCAGTGAAATCCATGGAGTCCCACAAGGTGGCAGGAGCTAACTGTTCTGCACTAGAGCTGAAGAAGAGAGCTGGTCTGAAGGAAAGTAAAGGTAATGAATTGATTTCGCCAGTTGCATGCACTTGGATCATAAGCAAGTTAGACCAAACTTCAGAAGCCCACCTTGCACTTCTGAATAATTTAGACAAATGGATGAGATTCTATCCTCAAGAATGTTACTTCAAAAAAAAAAAAAAAAGTTCATTCTTACTATGTCTACAAAAAGGACCTTCATTTTCACTAGGTGCTACTTCTTTGCTTGTAACGTGCATCTTTGCTGTGAATGGAGAGTGGGCTTGAAGCCCTGCAGCAACAAGCTGGCGTGCGAGGCTGACAGTTTAACAAATTGGCAGTGATCATCTCCAACGTGCAAACTCACCTTGACATCGTGGGAATGCTGATCACGAGGACAGACACAGCAGCTGGGGCTGCGGGACTGCGCGAATGAAGGAATTCTCTGCTGCTTTAATGAGGCCGTGGACATGTTTTTCATTGGAAACCTCTGAAGAATCAAGCCAGCATTGGAAATATCCAAGTGTGGGGATTATTGGAAGTCATGAAAATAGCTCATCCTAATTAGCGAGACCGTAGGCGAGTATATAGTGCGTAAGGATGAAACGCAGGGGATTGATTCACTCTCTTCCCACTGCCCCAATCCACTAGAGTTCTTGTTTCACCTTTTCTTGCTTTTGTTTCCATTTACCTGCTGATGGTCTGCTCTCAGTTAAAACATTTCTGTGATCAGGATGTGAGAAACACCACAGAAGAAAGGAGTTAGTCAAGTATGTCTCATCAAAGATGTGATTTGAGAGCCCTGTGGTTCTGTACTCAAGCTTGCTTAACCTTGCATTTTGAGTTCCAGGTCTCTCATTGTTGTATGATCTCTCTGGCCTGCCTTAGAAGATACCTGTGGACTTCCATGTTTTTAGTTGGCAGAAGTAACAGTGAACAAAACAGTTAAGATGAAGCGATTTGCCCTGATTCAGTGGACCACAGCAGACTGGTTTTGTGAATCTCTTGATTTGTGTTAGAGGTTTTATTTTATTTAAATCTACAAATGTCCATTTTAATTTTTTTGAACAAAAGGACAATTTTTGTGTATTGGCCAAGTACCTTTGGGAATTTGGACAACCCTGTTTATAAGGGCTAAGGCAAAAATGAGAATAGATAGTTTTCTTAACCATTAGACAGACATTATGAGTAGAAGTAGTTCAACTCTTATATGAAATTTCAGTTTCTTCTTTTCCAGTCAATTTCTTGTTGCTGTGCTGTAGGGGAAGAAAAAATCCAAGCGTTTGTGATGGATATATCTGGAATAGTCACCTGAGGTGAATTGAGTGAAAATTCTTCTGTGCCTGTCTATGAAATTGTGTGGTTTTTTTTTTTCTTATCAGTGTTGGAAACAACTTAAATTAAAAACTTTTAAAATCAATCCTGGAGTGTCTTACAGACTTTTTGCATTAAGATGTAGTAAAAGTGGCCAGTAAAATACCTACACCTTGCTTTACTGACAGGGGGACGCAGGCGAAGATGTAGAGGTAAACGTTCTTAGCAACTATGATAGAAGAGTAGAGCAGTAGCATATACCATTATCTCGCCAAAATACAGGAGCTTCAGAAGCATTTTTTTGATGCCCCTATTTGCAGGAATGCATGAACTGTAGAAAATTATTTCCTGTTAGGACAGACCAGAATAATTTTAGTGGATGCATTCAGGTATCTATTCTTATGAAGTAAAAATTTTGTGATCTCTGGCTGTGCTTTTCACCTGCCTTTTAGTTTGAAAAGAATTTTAGTTCTTACATAAACATCTTAAAATAATGATTAGGAAAGTAAATAATTAAGCGAATATTTAGCATTTGATGAACATACTACTGAAATCTGTGATACGCACTTGAAAAGGCATATGATTTAAACCGTTACATGCCAGTAGGATTGGACTGATTTGCTGTTAGAACTTAGGTGGAATGACTATCAGCTGTGAATTATTAAGCAGTTATTGCTTATTGAAACAAACTTAGCTATATTTGTCATTAGTGCTTTCTGAAGTTTTCAAGTCATGCAAGTGAGATGCTTCGTTCTCATAACAACTCAGTGAGAAGTGACAGATTGCTTGTGCTGACTTGTAATACTCGGGGGGGGGGAAAAAACACATACCTGTATGTGCATATGATGGAAGAAATTACTTTTAAGCTTTAAAATAAGAGATCAAGGTGTTGGTGTTCAAAGAGGTTTTAAAATGTTGTTCCTGTGTACCACAACCGTGTGGACCTTGATGGGCTTGCAGAGCATGTGCTACCACTGCATGTTCAGAGTTCTACAGCAAGGTGAAGTTTGAGCCTTACTGTTCTTTAGTCATAAAAAGTCAGTGATTGTGGCAATACCAGGGTCTGAAAGAGCAACTTTAATTTGATCAGCGTCAGTACAGAAAAAGGCTCCAGAGTGCATAGCACTGTGTTTTAGTGGCCAGAATGGTAGCTTCCTAGAGAACAGTAGATACTGAGTGGTGTTTCTCAGCTGTGATTTAAAAAAAAAAAAAAAAAAAAAAATCACAGGAGGTTTCTGCTTGGTGGTATACTCAAAATTATTACGATAAACTGGGTGGCCTGGTAAAGATTACAGAATAGTTTAGCAATTGATTGCTGTTGCTGTGTAACTCTCAGTTAATCACAATATTACTAGGGGAAGTAGAGGTGAGAGGTGGAGAGGATTACACAGGACATGTGCATCTCCAGTGTAAATATATCCTTCCAGGAAGCCTGGGGTCTGCCTTCCATATCTGCCAAACTGTCTTTAATGTCTCAACTATTCTGTTGATTTTAGTTAATTCAGGGACAATTGAAGTCATCTCATCCACTGGATCCCCTACCGAGGTGCTGAGTGCTTTTTCTTCTCCATGGACGCCTTGGGAATGCAGGGTATCACTGGCCTATGTTAACTGCCCAGCACAACTAAGGAGTCCAGCCAGACAAACAGGGAAATTATACTGCCTCTTTATTAACAAGGCTAAGAGTTTTCTCTATCTCTCCCAAGTGTGTTTTGCAGTCGGATTTGAGGGATTTTAAGATTTAGGGATTTGGCCGTGCAGTACCCAGGGTCTTCTCAAAAAGTCAAAAGATTCTTTACTACCAACTTTTTCGAAGCACCTTCTTCAAATGTAGCATTTTCAAGTCCAACCTGGCATAATGTCAACCCCCAAGGGTATGTCTACATTGCAGACTGCTGTGTTTTATAGTTACCTGAGTGTGCTTTAAATAAGGTAGAACAAGCATCAGAAGTGGTTTGGCAGTGATAGCATGGAGCTCTGCGCCTGCTAATTTAACTTGTAGTGAGTAAGGGTAAATTAGCTCACGCAGAGTGCTGGGATGCTGCAGCTGGTGCTCCCTGTACTGGCTTAGTTAGTTTAAAGCAGGTTTCAGTGTCTAGGAGCATAGGGCTGCTGAAGCCACCTGGAGTTGTCGGGGCCAGTCCCTGATGGTTGGTGCCATATGCAAGGAGGGCAAGTCGTGGACGTCCCTTTAAGATGCAAAATCTGGTTAGGCTGCATTAATAGCTTTTCCTACACTGGCAGGTTGCAAATCCTGTTTATGGATTTCTTTTATAGCACTGGGTGTTGAAAACAGTACTTTCTCTTGGGAAATTATTATTCAATTAACTTGGTATTTATTTTGATATTAAGATTTGTTGTGGTTGTTGAAAGAGCAAACTTGCTGGGGGTAAGCTGTTGATCAGAGGACCTGTTTCTGGGTTTTACAGGAGAGGAGGAGGCAAGGGAGGACCAGTGTATTTCCTCTGGCGCTAAGGGTAGGATTTTCACCCTGCTCTTCCACCTTTTCATAAAGAAGCCATAGCTGGAAACGAAAGTCCTTACGAAAGCATGTGAAATACAGAAGTAAGTCAACAGTGTGGCCAAGCTACCTGCATTTATCTCAGCTATCCATGGAGTGCCAATCAGTGTAGTGTCTAGGAGGTGTTGTTACCATTTGCTTAAACAGATCAAGCTGGTCTTATAGTGACTTGAAGGAAGTCAGGTATGTCCATGTGACAAGAAACTGTAAATGTGGTGACTAACTAGTTAGTGCTCCAGTTGCTGGGCCAGGCCTTGTGCTCCTACACCAGTGTAATCCTTCAAGGCTGTGTATAGCATTTTCTGTAGGAGACTGGTGGGAGGAAGAAGTAAGATTAAAAAAAAAATAAAAAATCACTACAGCATTTAGTGTGCTGAAGATTTTGATAAGCGTCCATAGACAGGAAACTGTGATGTCCGTGTGGTTTGTACACTGCAGTGGTCTACAAGTGACATAGTCAAGTTCACAGCCTGCACCTACACCCAAGTCAGGAGATCAGGTTGTAATAGTGGGATTGTTTTGACAACAAACTGAGCAGTGGGGAAGGCGCTGAACTTCTCCAAGCAGCTTGTTGTAGCAGCCTCTTCCATTTCTCGGTTCCCTTCAGCACCACAGCAGGCCGCTGCCCGCGCCCCCGGCCTTCTCCTGTGCTGCACCAGCGGGTCTGAGGAGCACCCGGGCACTGAGGCAGGGTGGCTCCCCTCGAGCTTAACCACAGCAGCCAGAAGCTTTCCCATCTCCTGTGGGCTATCGTACCTTGCTGTGACGGGTTAAAATGCACAGATAGCGAAAGCGGCAGTGCGTAACCTCTGTGGCTGCTGTGTTTCGCAGTGTGGGGATTTCAGGTGAATCGTCATTATTGTTAACCTGCACTGAACTTCAGGAGTGCAGGACAGATGCAGGAATGTAAGAGTTTGTCACTGGCAAGCCAGTATTTTACTCTAACAACTGTAGTGTGTGTTGCTTTCCTGTGTAGAGCAGGGACGTAGTTTGGATCTGTAAAGCACTACATCCTTTGGTAACAGGAGGCCTGGCTTAAACCAGTGATTTTTCTTCCTGCAAATTGAAACAAACAAAAAAAAACTTGTGAATTAGGGAAAGGCCAACATATGGATGCTGCTACTGTGCTAAATTTGCACAGGCAGGTAGCTAACATGCAGACTGGTATCTGTGTTCCTTGTGTTCATACTGGAGTGGCAGGAGGAACCCCACCCCTCCTTGTCTGTGGTGTCCCACAGATGGGTTTTAGACTTGAATGCAAGAAACCTGTATGATTTTCCTTGATGAAGAGGTTTGCTGTATTTAGGTGTGCATCAGTTAGTATTTTTCATAGTGCATTGACTTTTGATGGCTGAACCTAGAAGTGTTTTTTAAAAAAAAAAAGTTTGGGGGGACTTTTTTGCATGTTTGAAATAAAATGTTAGTTTTGAGTGTTGGTAATCTGGTTTGTGTTTTTATAGTAATGTTACATGTTGCATAATAGAAACTTTTTTTAACTTTAGATTCCCACACAAACACTGGGGAGAAAACCACAGACCAGAAAAGAAAATGCATACTTTTTTGATTGAATGAGAAAAATGACTCATTGAGTTTTAGATCGTATGCTGGTGAAACACAGAGAAACTCGTAGCTGGAGAAGAATGGGTGATGGCCATCAGTACCCAAGTCAGGATTTGGTATCAGGTCTGTGGATGCGAGTGGACATTATCGTGACAGGTATTAAAGCAAATGCATGCTTTTTTTCATGCTGGTGCGTGAAACCGTAAGCAACATTTATTACTGAAGATGAAATGATGTGTTGTTTTTAAAGCCAGCTTGCTATTAGCCAAGGCTAATTAATGGCTTAGCGGGAGCACCTGGAGTTCAGTTGGTTTATGATCACCGGGAGGAGGTGGCGGCTGGTGAAACAAAAGAGCAGCTGAAGGCTGGGTGATGCTCATCTCCCATCCACCCTGGTGGCCGCTCCTTGGCCGTGACTGTCACCGCAGGAGTTTTGCTGCGAGAGGGGTGCTTGTGCCGCTGTCAAAGCCGGGCTGGGGCGTAGGGGGCCCCGGGCCCCCTCTGCCAGGAGGCGAGGCTGGGGAGGTAGGGACAGCTGTAGGTTAAAGCCGGAGCAGGAGGCCTAAAGGCTGGGCTGGGATTGCTCCTGGGTGAAGCTGGGTGAGAGTGGTCTGCCCGCTGGTCGTGCTGCCCCGCTCGCCTTCCCAGGCAGCGAGTTCGTGGCGGAAAATACCACCTGGATGCGCCAGGAACGGGGTGACAGCTGTCCCCGGATGTCCACAGACGTGAAGAAAATAAAGATTTCTGTATGTCTCTTGCCCGTCGTCTACATCGTGTGCGCTTTGCTCCCCAACTTCTTCCGGTGCCCAGAGAAGTCGGTCAGGATTTTGTCAGATTGGAGAGGAACGGAGCATAGATTACAGCCCAAAAGGAAGCTAGGCTTCAGGAATTTGGCAGAGGGGATACTGGTGGGAGCTTGGGAAAATCGGAAAATCTGATTTTCTAGAGCTCTGGCTCTGGAAGTCTTGTATTGCGCTTGATCACTGTCTTAATAATTAACATTCAAATACGTGCCAAACTCCGGCTTTCTGGTGTGAAAGCTAATACTGTAACCTGGAAAAACAATCACAATGTGTGTGTCCTGTGTACAAAACTCAGGCTGCAACAGTGGTTTTCCAGCGTTTCACTAAAGTGACTCACGTTTGAAAGATTTATTTTTTAAATGTATCAAGATGTGAATTCAGTGAAGCATTTGGTGAATGAGGTGTGAAGCTGGAGGAAGTTTTTCTAAAGATGACAATATTTGGCCCACCCATTAAAGGATTCCGTGAAAACAACTAAACATAGTCTAAAGGAAATCATTCAAGTAAATAGTTGTGTATAGTGGCTGTTTCTAATTGGGCTTGATGTTTTATTACAGTTAGTTTTCCATTTAGGAGGGAAGATAGGAACCATAAAACTCAATGCAAATTAGTGGAGTGAAATAGCTTTCTTTCTAACTGCTCTTTGAACCTTTGTATGTCTTTTAAGAATATGCTTAGAGAATTGCAGCAGTACATCTAGGAAGAAAAGTGGATTTTTATTTATTTTTTTTAAATAGAAGTATGTCTTCTTAATAAATTGTTTCTGATTGGAGAACTCAAAACCAGAAGATTTTACTAATGCAGTTTTCTTTTTTAAAAAGTCTGTTTTGCATTTTAATCTCATGGAGATCAGCTGCAGGTAATATGTGCTCTTACAGTGCGAGAAGGAAACTTTTGCATTTCTAAACTTCCCCAAATCTTGTTCTTGTAACAAAGCTAAAAAGGGAGCAACGGTGCTAGGATTGTGTTCTGTCGTACCGTGCAGAGTACCTGGGTGCCTTCCGTAGGGCAGAGAGGAGCAGGGAATTAACTTCTTGAGATAACGTTGTGGGGGAAGGAGGAGAAGGGAGAGCATGCTGCTGGCGGTCGGATTTTTGGCTTCAATATTTTCTGCATTATGTATGGGTGCTATTTGCACCTGAAGTTGTTCTGGCAGTTCTGTGTGTGTGTGTAGCACGTAGCAGGGAAGTGGCACCCTGGTGATGCGGATCTGCTGTTGCGCATATGCTGTTAGTATGCTACATAGCTCAGGAAACTTGTGTGTGCACATGTGCATATATGAAAATATTTCATAAAACTTCCAAGCAAGTTCCAAGAGTCATCAAACTGGTGATTCTGCTATTTCTGAATACGCAAGTTGTCAGCGGTGTTTTTGGAATGTTTTATGAATGTGGCTGAGTTCATTTATTGTTTAGAGATGTGTGAGCTGTGTAGTATTGCAGAACGATGCGAGTGTTGGAGTGGGAGATTGTATCCATTTTGAGTTGAGTAGTGACTTTGTTTCGAAGTAGTGATTAATATTGTATTTGTTCATGGGATTGGAATAAAATATGGAGCTTCAGTGGAGATTGTAATTTATTGATATTGCTGCAAACACTGTGTGTATATGTGAGCGCAATTCTCCTGTGAATTTTATAGGAGGCAAGATGAAGCAGTATTACAAACTTGATTGATTGGAGAATTGTTTGGATGTCTTAACGGACAGTCACTTCCAGGTTACATTTTCAAGTGTTTCAAATATACACTCAAAATATTTGTTTGTTCCCCTTTGCTGTTATATTTCCTTGCTGGTTAGCAGAGGAAAACTTTCAACCATGCAAGATTCATCAGTGTTATTTTTTGTCTTTGTATCTTCTTTCACCAGGTCTTCCCTGTCTTGGTGTCTAAGTAATTTGAATGCTCATAAAGTAGCAGAGTAACAGGCCAGGAGAAGTCATTTTTTCAGCTCGGGAGAAGACAAGTGTATTGCTGGAGCGAGTAAATTTGTGACCAAGCTACCTCTTATTTTGCATTGTTTGTTTGTCTGTTTGTTTGTTTTTAACAGAGACAATTTGGTGCCTGATCTCTACCTGTCTCTAATGTAAGGGATGAGAGATCAGAAATCATCAAATATAAACAAATTTTGACAGCTGTGGTTTAAGCAATAAAAACTTCCAAGTTAATAGTGAAACAGTGCAGAACAACTACTTAACTGGAAGTCTGTGAATTTCTAAGTGTACGTGAGTTTAACTCACAGGAGTGTGTGCACTTGTAGGTGCTTGCTATTTCCTACTTGCGTTCTTTCTGAGGTAGGTTTTTCTCCTGTCTAGTATCTAACATATAAGCATCCTGTAGCTGAACCTTTTTGATTCCTGTTTAAAGCTTTCAAAAATTTGTGTTCTCCCTGCAAGAAAAAAGTTGACACAACTTAGTAAGTTTTCAACTTTTTTATTACTTTGAAAGCACTGAAAAAAAAGTGTCCAGTAAATGTATGGATGCCTGAAAAAATGAATTTAAGCCTACCAACAATGGACTAATCTTCTTAGTTAATTTGGAGACCCCCTAGGAAATAACAACCACAGTGTAAAAACTGCTGATCTAATGCTGTATCTACACTGAAGCCAGAGACCTCTGGACAGAGTAATAATGCTGGCCAGCAAAGATAATGACAGAAGCCTAACTGTTTGGTAGCTTTGAGCACAAACTGTTTCACTTTGAGAAGACTTCTACAGTCCAGCTCCTGAAATGGTGAACTTTGATTTAAAATGTATTTGTTATTTTGATGACCTCAGTCAAGGCAAATCGGGAGTGGCAAAGATGCAAAGAATAATTATTTGGAAGTACAAGCAGATGTTGCTTTAACTTCTCAAGGAAGTTTCTTACGTAAAATGACAGAGTTAAAGAAATGGAGCTTTTTGTACTGAAAACAATGTCATACTTCAGCCGGTGTCTCTCCAACTTTGTTGTTGTATGACCTGTCATCTTAGGGATGAAGTCCTTTCACTACTAAAAGACTGAAATGTGCTGATAGAGGAGGGTCTTCCAGAACACTACAAAAATGATTTGCAAAGTAAATAGCAAGTTATTTACAGACATGTATGAGACTGTTTTAGTTTGTTACTAAGTCAAGATAAACTTAAAGCATATCTTTATTTTCAACAGTGTCTAAGTGATTTGTTAGCTCATAAATTGGGTAATGATTTTTATTTACTGAGAATACATTTTTGAAGTGCTTCTGGTGTTTTCTAGGTTGCTGGAATACATTGTCTTTGGCTGTCATGTCAAGAGTGACAGAGATTGGCCTTCTGTATCTATTGAAATACTCTGACTGGTGTACATGAAGTGAAGAAAGGAGGAAGGAGGCTAGTACAGTAGCAACAGCAAACCTGGCCAGTATTTGTGGCAACTGACCAGTGCACTTTCAGAACTGAATCTCTGTTTGAATAGTAGGGAAGAAACATTGCTCTGTGCTGTAGAATCTCTCCCGTGCAAAGCAGAGGTAGAAAACAGTTTCTCTGAAATGCACAGGATAAGCCTGGGATGGGATGTGGGCTTGGGAGCTCTTCAGTCTCTGGTGGACTCCCACTGCGATAAGTGATGCTGCACACGTGTTGGTTTCTGATTTGAAGAGACGCACGGGCTTTTATGTAACAGTAATTATATCAGAAAAGGTTTGTGAGTATCTTTTTTGCTTCTCTCGCACATTGTGCGCTCTTACCTGTATTCTAGCCTTGCCTGCTGATTTGTCCACACGCCACCACCAGAACAGCACCCCACGCAGTTTCTGTGGGCTCTTGGTTTTGGTACTTGCTAAATCATTTCAGTTGAGCGTATAAGTTACATTCCCAGTTCTGATATAGTTCTGGCTTTAAACTACATCTTAGCGAGGAAGCAGCTATATATCACTTCAGTGCTAATAGTTTCCCTGAAATGAATAAGTTCTCCTGGAAGTGAAACCAGAGTGTCTCAGTACATGCAGAAAAAGGGATAATGCTGCCAAACTACATGTATGTTAGTGCAGAAATGGCATTGAGGTTCAGGTGGATAGGACCTGGCGTGCTGCTGCTCGTACCCAGGCTGGCCTAGCCTGCATGCTGAGATTTAGGTTGCCTTCAGTCTCCTTGTGGCTCTGCTGACACTGCTGCTGCTGCACCTGAAGATGCTGCTGCAATGAGGCTTTGCATCCACTGCTGTCAGAGCTGACTGCTCCGTCAGAGTAGCTGTAGGCAGGGATTTACGTCTGCATAGGTAACCTGCGATTTACAGCCTGATAAATTAAATTAACTGCAGTCGCCAAAAGCAGGCTGTGAACCGTGGAGGCTGAAAACGAAGGCACAGGTCTTCTCTGGCCACTCTCAAAGTGAAGAGGGTCAGGCTCTGCAGAGAGGCAAGGAGAGTTGTGATCATGTCCCCATGCTGTGGGGATCTCTGCTCTGTTCCCTGGGGTTTTATCTGAAATGGTGCTGAGGAGCTCCTAGAGGAAATTGTCTGTCCTTTCATATGGCCTCTGCTCTGTCCTTACTCAGGCTGCACAAAAAAAAAGGAAAGAATGAGGTGGCAGGATGATGGCTGAAAACCAGTGTCAAGTGCTAGGTGATGGTCAGTTAGATCTGCTTTCATGTATTGGCTGTTACAAGTTACAAGCTGGCTCTGCTTGCTTACAGGAAAAAAAATACCACTGGATTTGCCTGCAGACCGAGTATAGGAAATACGTTGAAATAGTGGTCAAAAAAGTGAACAAAACACAGTGAATTTAAAAACAGTCATTAAATACTTTGTCTAAAGTTGCTGGGTTTCATAATCCTTTGGAATAGGATCTCCCAGCTGTGCATTAAAGACACATCGCAGGCTCCTATGTTGAGCAGACAAGAGGAAGTATATGAAAGAAATGGTAAAGAGCAAATTGCTTGGCTGTCCTGCTTCTCTTTTCCCTTTTCCTGTCAGTGCCAGCGTAGAGGATGTCAGACAGGGTTTTTGATACTGTAAGGACTTCTAGTGACTGTGTTTTGGTGGTTGGTTTTGTTTTCGCTGTGCAGTACAAAGTACCTGTAGATCTGGCCGTGCCGAGCTCGTGAGGGCAAAGCATTCGGAGCTGAAAACAGCGAGCGCTGGGTGGGAATACTCCCCCTGGTTTTCCTGTCTCGTTTAGGAAGAAGCATAAATGAATAGCGGTCGCCTGCTTCTCCTTTCTGGGCACAGACCGGGTTCTGCCCGGGTGTTAGCAAGACCCGTTGGCGTGCCGTTTGCCATCATGGATTTTAATTCCTCTTCTGGAAGAGCGGGTGAAGGCTCCCAGCGAGGCCAGCCTGCCTGGTGTCGGAGGAGGCACGTCCCGCTCCTCGGGAGAGGCCGGCGGTGCCGGGCAGCCCGGGGCTGGCGCGCTGCGCGGCGGCGGTGCTGGGCCGCGCTGCCCGGAGGGAGCTCGGAGCAGCCAGCCTGGGCTCCGCTCCGCCCCGCCGGCGCTGCTGAGGTCAGCTTCCTGCTGCTCGCTTTCCTCAAAACACGGCTACTCCTCCCCTGAAAGAGTGCGAGATTTCCACGGGTCCGCGGCTGGCTCTTACCGGGGGCTGCCGGGCCGGCGAGCCCCGCGACCAGGCCGGCGCAGGAGGCGGGCGCCGCTCTCCCCTCACGCGGGTCCCGGAGCCGCTGGAGGTAGCGCCGGGAGCCACGGCCGCCCGGGCTCGGCGAGGAGAAAGAAGCAGCCGCGCCGTTGTGCTCCCCCGCGAGATGCTTGTGCTCCTGCTGATACCGTAACGGAGCACGCTCAGGAAATGGTAGGCTTCGCTGCGGCAAGGGACTGTGGTCAATAAAAGTTTATAGCGTGTAAATTTGTTTTTCTTTCGTTGGAAAGCGTAGATAAATGTGACACAAATACAGCCATAAAGGACCGATGATGAAAGTAAAGTTCACTCCAAATGACTTACGACAGACAAACGCTCAGGTACTTTCACAACTTTCAGATGGATTGGATAATGCCAGAAAGAGACTTTATGGGGATTTAATTGTGACTGCGGATCTAGAATAATGTGATATGTATGAAGGAATGACGTGAACCATGTCATGTGTGGCAATAAAATTACAGGTGGGAAAAACAAAAAGGAGAAAAACAAAATTCTTTTTACAGTTGCCAAGCATCCTTTAGGATGGAAGCCAGGTTGGTTGAGAGAAAGTAGATTGCTTGGAAGGATATCTTGGCTAGAATAGGTGGGCGACTTGTGTAGAAAACCTGTTCTGGTACAGTGTTGATTTTACTTTTCATTGGTTTTGTATTATATTTTTCTCTGTGGAGTGAAGAATGTAAATACCTCAGGTTCATTAACCAGCTTTCACCTTTTTAAACAGGAGAGCCATGGTTCTGTATAAACCTTCTAACGTAGCTGTAAAATCAGCAATCTGCAGCTGGTGGCAGTTTGCTGTTTATTTTGCAGAGTGGCATCCTTCGTTTGCCTTCTTTTTGTTAGCGTGTGTGGTCAGATGAACAGGACCACCTTGTCCAATCTGACGGAGGTGCCCTGGGCAGTTCTGCAGAGGGTGCTTCGTAAGAAGCCGCTTACTCCAAAGCGTGGCTGTGGTGGGCTGGCCAGGCGTTGGACATGGCCTTCGCCGGTCTCAGCTGCTCCTCGAGTGACAAGGGAGAACAGGAAGAAATGAAGGGTCTTGCTCAGGGCCCGTGGAGGACGTGTCCCAGGCTCTGAGGCCTGACCTCTTGATCCAGACCAGAGCGTACCCCTGGAATAGCGGTTTTCTGTCGTGCCGAGCTTATTGGTTCTGCTATGAAGTGAAACGAATATGGTCTTTCATCAGGACAAGTGGCAGCGCATTCTGCTCGAGTATTACTGGACCACGCTCATCTCTTGTAATGTAACAGCTGTGTAGGTAAATATGTAAGGTCAAAGGAAAAGCAAACTGCGTTTACTGTCCGGTCAGTGGCCACCACTGGGAGAGTGGGGGAGGAACGTTATAGGAAGTAATGATAAAAATTTCCAGTCATGTGTGGCCCTGTATCTTGTTTGGTTTCAGGCACTGGGGATGCTATGCTATGTGGTTTTGTCCGTGCATTCTGTAAATTCATAGCTTCTAAACCTGCTTCTTGCTGTTGGCTTGTGCTCAAGAAATTAACCCTGTGTTGTGTCATCTCTCAGAGGGTTTAAACTGTGGTTAAAGACAACTTTTGTGCTGTCAATGTGTTAGAAAGACGATGTGCCCTCCATTTGCCTCGGTGTGTTGACTCTAAAGATGATAGTTCAGAATATCAGTATGGTCAAACCGCTAATCTTCCCACAAGAAACATGTGGGAGATGTGCTTATCCTATCGGTGCAAGCGCATTTCCCATATGGGCCCAGGTACCCAACTCTTACTTGCCTAAGTTACCTTCTTTTTACTTGCATTTTGCCTGCACAGAAAGTCTGCAGCACTGAGAACGCAGGCATGATGTCAAGCATCAAGCCTAGCAGCTGCTGGGCTGCAGCGCTGTTTCACTCATTTTGTACTTATTTTCAGAATCGTCGTTCCAACTGATAGGAGGCTGCTGTAAAAATTCCAGTCTGTATCCGTAGAGCCAAGGGCTCCTACCAGTGCCTGTAACTGATTTGCCAGTCTTGCCCAAAGATAGGGTCAAAGCACTTGCTATTTCTGTCACATTTTGGCAAGCTGGTCTTCTGTTAGCTTGTGGACATTTGTTGCTTTATTTTGGAGTGCACTGAAGGGGCACGGGGTGTTCCGTCTGCAAGTTCGACCCTCCCTTATTGGAGAGATTGAAAGCGTATTAATTAATAAGTGCTCTCTGTTTGTAGGCATGAAGAGAAGAGTGAGGGGTATGGCTGCCAGTCTTTTTTCACCTCCAGTTCAGTACATGTGTAACGCTGACCCCATCTCCAACACAGATGGAAGATGCAATAAATTATTTGAACTATAGCTCCCTGGCAAAGAAGTGAATAAGACTAATTTGACAGAGGTAATAGTGAAACACCATGTCTGAACGGCAGCACTGTCGCTGGAAGAAACTGTCCCATCCTCAGCTGGTTGCACCCTACCCCGTGGGGCCGTGCTGGTGTTTGTGCAGTTGTGTGTAATGAACTGGGCTGGAGGACTGGTCGTAGTTAAAATCAGTGGGTTCGACCAGCTCAACTCTTTCTGTCCACCAAAGTAGAACTGACCACTATCAGGTGGATCAGTTCTCCGATCTGATTCATGGCACATTGTACAAACAGCTTCATTGCCCCCAAAGAAAGGGGTCCGTCTGGGATTGTGGGGAGTAGAAGGAAGGCAAGGGATGGGATTGCTTTGGCCTATGGAGCTGGCTCATGTTAACTTAACTGCTTGTTATGCTGCAACATTAAGTGCAGGCTAAATAAAGTGGAAGAGAGGAAGGATGTATCCCCAGAAATGGACTGCTGTTGTCAATATTTTTTGTTTGTTGTTTTGCTGGGGATACGTATGCATCTTTTAAATCTGATTTTTGCAGTCTGGATAGTTTCCAGTCTAGATAGCATCAGCCAGTTGCTGATGCTGATGATAACATGTCTTAGTTGTGATGTTGCTTGTATCTTTCTCCCATGACCCTTTCTGAAGCAGGTGCTGCCTTGCATAGCTTTCCTTTGTGTGACCCAGCACTGCGTGCTATACTTGAAAATCACACAAGACTTTCAGTGAGTGTGTTAATAGGTGAGTTTAGCAAGGTTGCTCAGTCTGAATGCAGAATATTCCGGTTTACTACAGATTCAAGGTGCTGCTTAAATTAAGTCCAGAGTTAGTGCGCAGGGTTGCTGTAAATTGCTCATGCATCAGTTACTCTGAGACTTTGACTAGTGGCAGGGTTAGAGAAGGCAGTTTCTCGTCTGACAGCCTGTAAGAAGAGTATATACCTATGGCTGGTACTTTAATTTTTTTCGTGTGTTTGTTTTTAAATAGCGGGGTGATTGTTGCTTGTATGTGACTTGCGGAGTTCAGGAAGTTTTTGTTAGTGGTTTTCAAGCTTTTGTTATGCGTGTTAGGTGCTGGCAAAAAGCAGCAACAAATATTTCTACATGAATTCCCTGGGGCTGTGTTTTGGCTGGGGTAGTTGAATGTTACATCCCCAGATAAAGATCCTATTTTGAGATTCGCTAGTGTAGACCCGTGCATTTGTTCAGGGCCTTGTTACCCTCTGCGAGACTCCATGCAAGTACAGGAATCCGTGCTAGTGGATTTTGACAAGGGATTAAAGGATTGATGTTTGTTTTGGTTGGAAGTTGCTCAGATAGTAGAATTAAGAGTTGAAAATATCATCTCTACTCCTTCAGTTGCCCTACCAAAGTAAACTGAAAGCCCACAGCAAAATGTGGCACATTGGCTCCTCACCGATTTTTGAATAATATTTTAGAGTACCTTAAGTAACAAAAAGATGCTGTCCAATGAAAACTCCACACAAAACAAAAACTACATTTGCGGGAGAGGAACAAAAGGAGTGATAGTTTCAGGATGAGAAAGGAAAGTTGTTTAAATATTTCTACCAAGTTTGCACAGCAGGAAATTCAGTTGGCTTTGTAAAACCAGAAGGATTTCAAGGACTACATAAAAAGTTAAAATAGTCACTTTGGGTTGGTTGTATCTCTCTTTCGAAGAGAAAAATAAGTCTCTCACCTTTTCCTGTAAATGGAGAAGCTACTTAACGAGAGTAAATAGCGAGAATAATGCTTGTTTTATTGGGCAAAGTAGAGCAAAATCCAAGGTGCCTCGCACCTCAGGAGGCGATGCAGTTGCCCCATCACGGGGGTGCTGCGAACGCCTACCTTTGCTGGTGGGGATGTGGGGTTGCTGCCCTCAGCCTGGGCACGGGGCGCTGGCAGCGGCCTGCTCCCTGGACTTCTCCATGGACGACCGGGTGAGCCTCCCTGGGAACGGCCTCCCAGCCTCCGGGGGAAAGGAAACTTCATTAGGAGGGGGAGATGCTCTTTTTTTTCCCTTTTTTTTTTCCCCTCCAAAAGCAGCCCCAAAATACTCTGCCAGGACAACTGTGTGGATTTCGAACTAAAGATGAGCAGGATCAATTGCAGAAGGGAGATNGTCCCCCCCCCCCCCTTTCATCTGTTACATAGTTATTCTAATGTGAAGTGTTTTTGAAAATATTTTAACCTCCTGATAACATAAAATTGAAGTGGTATTTTTATGCAGATGTTCAAGCAAAACATTTGTTTCCCAGACTAGCAATTCAAAAGTGAAACTGTCTGTAAGAGAAGTGAATATAATTTAATTGAATTTTCTGTTCCCAGCTGGCTACAAGAATGCATGTTTTTAGAGTTTAAAGTGATAGTAATGTAGCTAAGTGTTCCACACTCTGCTAAATTACTTGCTTTTTGTAACTGATGGTGCTCCTTGTTGATACGTGGAGTAACTCCAGCAATAGAAATCAGGTGTGTAGATGCCTGGAAGTTGCTCAAGTAACAATGCAAGCCAATTCCCTCTGGGCCTGTGTGCATTGACAAAAATCTCAGTCACCAGGAACACCTCCAGTTTGGTAGAACTTGCTCAGAAAGTAAGTTTTTATTTAGTCCAGGCCAATACAGAGTTACTAGGTTTGAGCTATTTCTTCCCCCTTTAAGGTTGCAAGAAGGCAGTCAGCTAGCCAGGCTCCATTTGAAAAAGACTCGGAAGTTTTCCAGCAATACAGCTGAGGCCTTCCCCACTCTTTTGTCATCCATCGTTTATTTGAAATGGGTAGGACTGTGGTAGAGACCTTCTCGATTAGATGCTGGGCTTTTGCTGAATGTCCGGCAGTCCTTCTGAGCGTCCGACAGTTGCCACTAAGCTCTGTGGATTCTGAATCTCCACCTGGAAACGTTTGCTGCAAGTATGGACATCTCCTGTCTAGCGGATGCCTACTGAGACAAGGAATGCAAATGGATATGTTGGTAAAGTGCTGATGAGGCTGAGGAGAAAGCTAATTTGCAGCTGAGTTTTCAGAATAGGTTAATATATTTTAAATATTATCAGTAATTTACGGTGTTCCTTCTGATTAAATTTTCTGCAGTGTAGTTTGACAAATGTATATGAAAGCAGATAAATCCTTTGCAGCTGGCAGTTCTGAGAGAGGTATTTCAGCTTGTCCTGCAGGTTAGCAAGCCAAGGAATGATGCCAGGCCAGTGCCCTTAGAGAAGGACATCTGTTGACTGATGTTGTTTAGCTGATTTTTGCTGTGGAGTAACTAAGACACAATGAGGGCCTGTCTTGAGATGCTTAGGCTTCGGTCAGTGATGTGTTTGTTTTAAGATTGTCAACCTCCTTGAATCATACCTGGAAATAATTTGGGAAGTTTGTATTGTCTCTGGAAGATGAGTATAATATGCTCCCTATGTGAAACATCTCTGAGTAGGGGGGCAGCTACTCTGCTAACCAAAGTTCCCATGTAGTCTGTGGGAGGACCTTCAAGACAGACAGGTTGTAGTCATCTTTTTGGGGTGATCAGTGTAACAAACCTTTCATCAAAAGGAAGTCTGTCATCCCAGGTACTTGCAGTGCTATCCAAATGCAGCCGTGCTTTGGCTAATCAGCATATTAAGAAGTAGAAGCTCCAGAAAGAGTTTCCCATCTTAATTTCCATGTGCAAAGGTAGGTAGGTAGGCACTTGAAGAGTGGCTGTGGTATTACTTCTGCGGTTTATTGTCTTTTTATTCCAGTCTGCCAGTGTTACTGTTCTGCTGCATGGCTACTTTGCAGCCCAGCCTACTGTGTGGTATTTGTTTTTGTTTTTGTTTTTTTTTTTTTTTAAGGTACCTGCAAAAAAAAAAAGTGGATATGCATATATACAGATGTGTATACATATGAGTGTGTGTGTGTACACATAACGTGTATACATACACATAATGTGTATGTATCTCTTCTGTAAAAGTAGGACAAAGCAGGCTTGAATGACTGGTGCTGCTTCTCGCTCACTTTGCACAGTTCAGAGTATGGTGTGAGATGGGAACGTGATTTAGCTTAAGATGGTATGCATCAGTAGACCTCCAGTGAAATTTTGTGGCATGTTTTACACCAGCAGTGAACCCATTCGTCCATTGTTCATGCAAAAGAGGATCTTGCATGTAAAATACATGAACAAAATTAAGAAATAAAATTAGAAGGGGTTAAATTTGTGTGATATTCTTACAGATAAGAGCAGCCTTATCCTTCATATGGTGATGGCCAATTAAGACTGCAGAATGTCGCTGTTATTTTTATTGACAATACAGATTGGGTCTGTCTAAAAGGTAGAAAATAGATCTGGGATGCAGAATTGTGCTCTAACTTCCAGACACTGCCGTGACTCAGCCCCAGAGCAGTGAGTAGCAAGAAATGGCTCTCGGTGATTGCCTGACCCAACAGGGCAAGGTGTCCCCACCTTACAGACAGAAGTGTGCTTTAGAGCCCGCCTTTCTCCTCCAGGTCCCCTTTGTACAGCAGATCCGACCAACACTGGGTTTGCTAGACCCATGAACAAGCGAGGTGGAGGTGTTGCTTGCGGAGGTCAGAGGGAGGCTGAGCTAAATACTGGCTTTAAACATCACATAGCTGCTGCTGTGACGGAAGTTTCTCTTCAACTCCAACAGTAAGGCTTGCAAGGCTTGTTTTTGTTATTCATCTGTTGGTATAGTTGTGGTACCACTGTCTTCTGCCATCTGCTGCAGTTTGAAATAGGTCAGAGCTCCTTAAGAATACCATAAAGGTAATTTGCACTTTTCATAGCGCTTTTCACTTGAATGACCCAAGTGATTTATAGGATTGATGAAGAAGGCTAGGTGACACCTTTCGGACTAAGGAGGTTGAGGCTGCGAGTCACAGGGAGGTTGAGCATGAACTTCAGGGAGGCTTTTTGCTTGTCCAGGAGAGGCCTGGAGAAGCTCTATTTCCTGATTCCTGGCGTGGGGCTACAGCTGCGGGGAGTAAGCTGTAACGCAGCAAATGCATGTGTAAAGTGTGTGTTAGAAAATTGTGTGGAGGGTGTTCAACGCACGATGTTCACTGCATTAGATTCATCCCTGAGCAAAAGTGCAAGAACTTAAATTGAAAAGATGGAAATAGCAAACTTCAGTCTTCCTCTACTCTATCTGGAGGAAGAGCAGCAACTTTTCTTCCAGAGCGTGGCATTACTGTTGCAGCAAAGTGATTTCCAGAAACAAGAAGAAATGTAAGACAATCCTGCACATTGATCAAGTGCCTGCGATCCTGTCACAGGACAGGTGACAACGATAAATACAAAGTAACAAAAATTTATGGGAATCCTGGTTTGTTTCAAACTAAAATATTTATCTGAAAAATCAGGATGGATATGCTAATCTTTTCACTTTTCCATTTCTAATGTGGTTACAATTACCATTCATCTGAGGGATGAATATTTTAGTTTTTTTAATTTTAGTTTTCTAATGAAACTGTACTACCTTAAATTTCTGGAGCTTACATGATTGGAGCTGTTGAACAGAGAATTGATAAAGCATAAAAAAATTTTATGGAGTTTAGTAAGATTTTTTATAGATATTTATAATGTTTATCAAAGTGTTTATTTTAAATCATGCTTCAAATACTTGCTTCAGGGATTACGGTTCTTACTCAGCTTTGCATGTTATTTGCAGATAGCTCTTCCATGATGAGATACCTTGCTTAGATACTTGAGTGCTTTGTCCAAACCAGCGCAGTGGATTTGTGGTAGAGCAGGGATCAGAGCTGGGGAAGGTGAGTTAGTGTGTTCTGTTTTGCTCGTTAATCAGTGGTCAAGACCACTGCGTAAATTGATGCTTAGCGTGTTTACGAAGCAAAGAACCTAAATCTGGCCTTGATGTTGGTCAAAAGTGGGTAACTGATGGTTAAAGCACGATAGGGAGCATTAGCACCACACGCCATGAAAATGGCCGCTGGGGACGCATGGCTGCTAAACCACTGGACCTCCAGATGAAGCCCCACCGGTGGACTGTGGTCAGTGCTGCACTGGTTTTATGGGTTCAGAAACGTGTGCCCCGATCCCCTGAGCACCGAGGCTGCAGGAATTCCTCGTGGCCACTAGATGACTCCTTCGGCCCGCTGGTAGGTGAGCGGCACCGCCGAAAAACCCTGCGGAGCTGAAGAGCTGGGGCTGTGAGGAGGGGGCTGCGCTTGGTTTAGGCTGAATGAGATGCACCAAAATAAAGGGATTATGCATCTCTCAAACGAAGGAAGTGTTAATATGTGTTTTTTTTTGTTGTTGTTGTTTTGATTTTTTAGTTTGAGCTGAAGTAGTTACCTCTAGAAATCACTAATTTGTAGGGTTTGTTGTTAGGCGCTTTGGCAGGATTTGCGAAACAAAGGTCCAGACCTTGCTGAGGTCAGGGTGGATTTCTTGAGACAGGAAAAATGTGAAGAAGTTTATTTTACAAGGTATATTACTACTTAGACTGCAAATGATGTCTGGTTTTGAGTCAGGCTGTGCTGGTACAACTCATACTTTGCAAGCTTTCAAAAAAAAAAAAAAAAAAAAAAACAAAAAAAAAACGGAAAAAATACANAAAAAAAAAACCAAAACGAAACGGTCAAAATCCAAAACAGCAGATTTACACAACAGAACCATGTTTGCCTCCCCTTTGCATCTTCCAGATGGATGGATGAAACTAGCTAGACTGGGGAGGAAAAACAAAGCAAACAAAAAACCACCACGAAACAAACTATATTGAAATTCAGGCCCCAGCAGAATTTCCACAAGCACCCTTCAGATTTCCCTGCATACCTAGAGGGTCCACTCACCCTGCACTGCCCAGGATTAAATAATCTTCCTGTCATCTAGAGACAGCCTGAGGGATGCTTCAGTTCCATAAATGTGTTTTGCCGATGTCTGTACGAAGCATATAGTCGCTCTATCAAGGTAATTAGATGATGAGGTAGTACTGCTGTTGCTCCATGTGTTTCTCTGATATCCACTTTTGTTTCTGAGGTGTAGTAATGAGTTATTAGTTGCCATTAAATACCACCAGTTTGTGTTGCAAAGTATGTGCAGGATAAAACAATGTGAACAACTGGTTATTTTTCCATATTTTCATATTTCTTTCCAGCCAAGAATCCCGTAGAGATGAAACTCCAAACTATCTCTTGATCTGTGAAGACTTAATATAGTTCTTTAAATTTGTAATGTGTGAGAGCTTCGGTGTTCATTGTAAGGATAGTTCTGGTTTTATGCATTCTTAGTGTGTAATTAGTTTAGCTACCCTTCAGAAAGGGTCAGGCATACCAGCCCTTTCACTTCTATCAGGTTTGGAAGTTTTCTTCAGCTGAAGTTTTCCCATTCCTCTCTTACATACTTAAGACCTGGTGATAAGCCCCAAACCCCTCCTGAATTAGCTTCCAGAAATTCAATTCTAGATTAAGTTGACTCTTTGCAAACCAGGAAGAGATTTTTCTTTGCACAAACCAGTGTGGTTATGTTGAGGGTTATGCTTACCCACTGTTGCGCTGGGGGTTTGTTCTTTGGATGTGTCACAATGCCATGATATAAAAGCAGCTGTTTTATGGCATTTTCAGTTACTTTCTAGATATGCATGTAGGACATGTACATACGTGCATACATACAGTTTTTTATATACAGGCAAACATCCCCTCTGCTTCTCACACTCTAAGTACACGTACCTAGGCATGTATGCCTAGACGTCCTTCCCTTCCTGCCTGCCTCCTTTTCTGCCCCAAGACCCCATACTTTGGGATCTGTTCGTTTAAAAGCCTTGCTATCCTGCTATAGCAATTTCATACTTGTCTAAAGGGATAAACTGCATGGCCCGTAATTGAAAACTAAGTGAACGATTTGTAATTAAAGTATGACAAAACTGAAGAGAAATATTGAAATATGGAAAACGGTTTTTGGTATTTGCTTATATCACTACCATCATTTTTGCTGCTGCTCCATTATTTTATTTGTTACACTGAATGGTCTGTTTAATTTGCTTTGAGATTTCCTTATTTTTATCTGTTTTACTTAAAAGTCATAGTTCTAAGGAGATTCCTTGCTTGGCTTAATTGAAAGGTCAAGGAGAAAGGTTCACAGCTAGGGAAGAAGCTGACCACCAAAGCACCCATTCCCTCATCTGTTTAATTATACTTACGTGGTTTAGGTGAATTCAGTGCTTTAATCTCTTATAGGCAGCAAAAGAAATAAAATGGTTAAGTGATTATGCTGCAGCACGTTAATATCATAATAGTAACATTTAAAAAGGAAAAAAAAAAAGAAAAAAGGTAATTCTGTAGTTCCCATTAACTTCTCCCTCCCGAGTGTTTTATTGTTGGATTTATGCTACTTTTTCTGCTGCTGTCAGTGATTGTTGTGGATATGAATAGAAGGCGGCATGTAGTATGGATGAAAGTGAGGTGAATGAGATGAATTGGGAATTTAACATGCTTGAGCTAATCTGGCAGTGGAAATGACATGAGCGGCTTAATTTTATTTAGAGCTATGTAAAGGGAGAGGCATTCATGCGTGCACACGTGTGCCATTCGTATCTCCCCTGGCCTCTGCCAGATCCCTCTTCTAATTCCCCTCGGCCCCGAATGACGTGCTGGGATGTGCACAGGTTATCGGCTGCCAGGGCATCTGGCATTTCGGGAATGAGCGGCAGCGACGGCCACGCGTTTTGCGTTGAGCGTCCTCAGCCAAGTGGTGGGATCGGGTCAGTCTGCAGCGCTGACGGGGAGAGAAGGGGCTTAATTTAGGATTAAGAAGTAAAATTTCAAGTATTTCCTACACACTTCCAATAGTTTTCCCCGCAAACATGGACACTTATTATGAAGTAAGATTTATTGTAAACTTGAAATCCAGTTGAAGGCGTTTTTTTGTAAATGTCCAAGTAGAAGTTTGCCTTTCTCGTGTGCGTATTGGGTTAGATAACTGTCAACTGAGCGCATCTTGAAAGAAAAGCTCTTCAAACTTTTAATCAGTCCTGCAAAAACCTGGGATATCTTCATGCCTTAACCTTGTATTTTATCAAGGTCTGTACCTATATTATGATCAGCTAAGTGCAGGTAACGTTACATTAGAGCTTTCATGAAGTTTCTGACAACTGGAGTCTTTCCCAGCGTCAGTTTTGGAAGCCAGGTTTTGTTTCCCAGTGCCAATATTGACACAGGTCTGAGTCGAGTAATTTTAGCATTCGTTCTGAAGTGTGTATGCTCTTTGATGCGCATCCAGAAAATTGTTTTGGTGTGGGTGGGATTTCTATTGTACACGGGCATGGGGGTTCCCTCTAGGATTAGATTTCCTCATCCTCCCAAAGCTGCTTTAGGATGAATGCTTTTTGTACTGCTGAGAATTGGATTTGGCGTAAAAGCCCGTTCCAGCACATTGTGTAGCGACTGCCTAGACCACCCGAGGCTGCATCAGAAGTCCTCCCAACCAGGGTGACCAAACTCCTTCTGTCTTCCTCTATGTTTCCTGGCCTTCAGAACAGGAAACCTGCTGGAAAAGTGCTGGAATGTTTAAATAGCTGCTGTTAGCACTAATGATACCTCATTTTAGGATGGCAGTGGTGCTAATTTGACCGGTTTACTGAGAAATGCCTTGAAGTCATTCATAATCTCAGCCTGGCTCCATCGCAACGTAGCATTTCCAGGTAGTTTGCCACTGAGCAGTCTGACGCGTTGTGCCACTGCAACTTGAACATTTAAAAAGGAAATCACAGAATCACAGAATTGTGATTGTACTCGCTGTTGGCACGTGCAGCGAGAGGAGGATGGCTGAGCTTGGTTCCCTGGCTGGGACTGCAGCAGAAGCTCCACATCAGGTAGCGCTGGAGGCCTCGGAGGAGCTCCTCGCGCTGGCCAAGCCAGCAGCCAGCGGTCTTTCTCAAGCTCGGTTGCTGGAAGTTGCAGGTTTAGTTTCCAGAGGGACAAGCGGTTTGCAGCAGGGCTCTTGCAGCCCAGGGTAGGCTCCTGTGTGGAACTGGAGTACTGGTGGCTACTGGGTGACATGTATTTTGAATGTCTGAATCCTTTCTGTTTTATCCCCTCACAAGTGAAAAGGAGCAGCAGAGCAAACTTCAGATACGGTACTTGATACTTACTTGAATTTAATGGCCATTACGTGTGTGATTGACAGATCAGTTTATCTCACGGTATATTTGTGTATCAAGCACTTTCTTTAAAGTTGGCGGAGATCTGTAACGCATCAATTTCTAATATAATGCAGGACAAGTCCCACAGATGTGATTGCACAAACCTATTAAGTGTTATTCATTTAAAAAAAAATCAAGATGCACAATATTCTTCTGTGTACAACAATTCAGTCATCCTTGGCATTCTGTTGATTATCCTTATTGCTAGAATGGTTAATAGATACTGAATATGGTATTCTTATATTATTGTATTTTTTCACAGAGGCTGAATCTTACTCCAAATGCTTTACAGATCTGTCAATGAAAGAGTTAAGTGTATTCGTTGTTACGGAAGAAACAATTAAATTACAGTTATACTATGTTGGAGACTCAAAGTATGTCTTTTCTTCTTTTTTTTCCCCTCACAGATGTGCATATATAGATCAGGCACAGTAAGGAAATCTAACTGGGAGTTTGAATGGTCTCGATTCCACTTTTTCTTAGCCTTGTATATGCATAAGGACTGGAACTGGATATTTGGGTGTTTTACTCAGAAAGCATGAAAACTAGCAGTACCCATGTTCATTTCTTTTATTCCTTGACAAGCTGTTATGGAAAACTGGCATTTTTGATTTTAAAAAACAAAAAGGTTTAAGTAGTAACTGGGTATCTGTGGCCTTTCCCTCCCACCCCCACAAAAACTGTTTTAGTTGACCACTCTGATAAGGTCTATAACTGAGCGATGACATAGCTTTGGGGAATGAAGGAACATGCCCTGCTGTTCAGCAAATACGGTCTCCAAACACAGGTTAATGGTTAACTGTGCTTAAGTCTGGAAACGATCATATAGTAATTAGAGTTAATTATGAGGCGATACAAGTGCATTGACATGTGATGTCCTCAGAACACACTGTAACTGTAAAATGTGCTGTTGGGAAAAGGATTTGGATATTGCTGCGTCTTCTGAGGACAGAAATACAGTTCTTTAGTATAAAATCTTCAAATAACCTTCATGGCAATGCCTGGCATAAGCCCACAGGCCTATCTGCGTTTGTGAAAGTTTCGTATATGTACCTCTAAAGAAAAATTAACCGATTAGCACTTTAAGGGGTAACAATTTGTCCAGCTGTACAATAAATTATTGCCTCTGCTCGGCCCAGGAGCAATGCACAGAGCAAAGGTAGTCTCTTGTGATGCAGTTTGGAGCTGTTTGGGAGCTCGTCCCTAGCATACTCTATTTTGGCTTCCGCGTGTGTCTTGGCTACGCACCAAGGTGCAAAAATGTCGAGTGCGCTGTGCTCCCCTATGACTCTCCTTCTCTTCTGGGGTAGCCTCTGTGAAATCAGAGGTTTTATAGCCATTTTTTCCTGCCCTCAAATAAGAGGCAGTGGCAGAACAAAGAATTGGCTTTCCTGATATTTTTTCAAGACTATAAATGAATCTGTTCCTCATCCCATGGTCTTTATCCTTTTTATTATAATAATAATTATCGGTTTGTGCCTTCAGCTGAAAGTCCTATTCTGCAAACAAATTTCAGCTCATGTGGCTAGCACTTCTGCACGTAGTCGATCTCGCCAACATTTCACAAGGTCGACAGCAGCGCCGTGATGAGTGAGGGCTTGAAGGCCACGGCTCTTAAATCTTGATCTTGAGGATATTTACATTTAGGCATAACTCTTCCACCAAACCTCCCTTCTGTTGACCTCAGGGATTACTTGTGTACTTGAAATGGAGCCCAAATGTAAATGCTCACAAGTTGGTGACCGCAGAACTGGGAGGCGGGGTGTGAATACACCGCTGCAAAGCCTGGGGGCAGGAAAATTTACTCCACCCTATGGATTGGCCATCAGCGTGGTCTGGCCGGCCTCCAGCTACTGCTCCAGAAGGGTGGGTGTCTTCTGGGGGCCCACCGGCACATCTGCCTCTGGAGCTCCTCGGGTGGCACTGGGGGTGGCACTGAGCTCTGGTTTAGGCAACAGAGCCACGTCCCAAGTAGCTTAACTCTGTGTCAGTGTTGAAGTCTTTACTGAACAGGTAACCTTGAGATAAAAGTACTGCTCCGCAGAGTTCAAAAAAGTAGCATTTCTGACGCTTACTAAAAATGCAATAATTACGTAGTGTTGTCAGGACCAGCCACTGCATCAGTCTCCCAAGGCAGTCATGATTATCCTGGGTAGCTTTCTTTAATACACTGGGGATGCTCGCGGTGTTGGAAGACACGGTAAGGAAGAGGTGCAGAACTGATGGGTGATAGCAGCTGAGTTGATCTGTGTGTGGTATGCATGGAGAACAAAAACGTTGTCTCGAGCCCACTCGGGTTGCTTCGGATCTCTGTCAGCCTTCTGTTTGGTTAACAGTGTTGTTTAAGAAACAGCTCTGGTGTCTGTAAATGCCTTTTACGAGGAGGGGGGAAAGAATAGATGTTTTCTGTGATTGCAGAATACGTAACTACTTGCATCTCTGACTGATTGTACAAAGCAATTTAGAATCCAAGACATCAGCATTTAAAAAAAAAAAAAAAAGATTTTTTTTTTTTTTTCATCCTTTGCGAGTTTGAATTGTTTTTCAAGTGATTTGTAACTGGCTGTTGTGGTGGAACTACTTCTGAAGGACTAATCATCATTTTACTTTATTTACATCATAAAAGGCCACTCCTGCAGTGAATTTAAAGCCACTTTCTCTTGTATAGTACACAAACAAAAATATGATTTGGCAATGGAGAATAATAATAATCCCTAGCTGACACCTAGTGCTTCATTACTGGGACTCTTCGCAAAGAATTTCACCAGTTTTGTTATCCGTGTTTTCCAAAAAAGCTGGAATGGGATGGAGGTCCTGGTGTGCCAGCTAGATGATGGAATAGAGAACATCTCTCAGCACCTCCAGTGCTGTGTCCGGTCTTGTATGGCCTTCTGATTTTTCTGGGAAAAGCTCATTATGACCAGCAGCACTAAAAGTAACAAACTTCCCTAATTACAATCCAGAATTTGAGGAGTACCGTAGGGTGGTACCTACTGAAGGAGTATACCTTCTTGAGGACTGCTGGGAAGGAAAGTTTTCTCCATACAGATTGTTCCACAAAGGGATGGGCACCATCACTGACGAGCACCCAAAAAGATCCATTTTCATGGATACAAGTTGAAAAACTTTTGGGAAATCCGTAAGATGCTAAGTGCCTGGCTTCTTGCAAGCAGTTTCTCTTCGTTCACAGTGAGATGATGCTTCAGTCCCAGCACACCTGCTTTTTGTTGTACCCAAGTTTATGTGGGGGCTGCCTTGAAGATTGAGCTCTTGTTACCTCTTCTGCACAGTTTCCATTGACCTGAAGAGGAAGGAAGGGGTTGACAATGTAATTGAAGGTTAGTTGGATGAAAATTATCGGAGATCACAGAGCATAGCAAATCAATACATTTATAGCCAGTTCCTGTAATCTTTGTGTAAAACTTGGCACCATGATGTAGTTTCAATTCTGCATTGTTGAGATGGAACAGGAAAAACAACTAGGATTTTTTTAACCTTGGGGGGAAAAAAAAACAGCTTTGTTATAAAAATATTGTAAGTCTTTTAAAATACATCTTTGTGGGCCTGTGGTCATACCTGGAATATCTTTATTTCCTTAATTAAAATGCAGTGCCTCCCATTTTGAGACTAAATCTGACCGGAGAGGGATTGCAAAGAAGGCAGTCTCACTGTGAGATTCCCTACTCTCCTTGAAATTAGTTTGGATCAGAAATCTAATGCGGGTGTTATTCTTTAGTAGAGACCATTGTCTCTGTCAGAGTTGATATACTGGCATATGTTTGGAAAAGGATCACTTTGTTTTCCTGCCATTTACCTTGATTGTAACTTTTCTGTACATGGCTTTATCCTGCTGCTCTTGATGTGTATAGCTACTGATTTTAAAAGAAAAGCTGATGTAGGGTATGCACGCTGTCTTTTAAATATATACAACAACGTGGGTAAATGTATAACTCGAGAAAAACAAGTCTTGTCTGAAGTACCTTGGAAGAATATTATTCCTGCAATTTCTGTCTCTTGTTTCTGTGCTTTTCCAGATTCTCAGAGTGCCTAGCACTCGAGTTTTTCTTTCTTTTTTTTCTTTTTTTTGTCATTAATGGTTGTTGTGGGAAGGCTATCCAATAAAACTGGGAGGTAACTGATAGGGCAAAATTTCTAAGGTACTATTTATTTTTATACAAATGGAAATAGGAAATAAGAGACTAGAAAGCTGTTGACTGATACTGGAACAGCATGTCAGGGCAAAATGATTTCATAATGTTAAATTGCAGGTGTGTGTGTGTTTATATATATATTTACTATCTGGGCCCATTATTTAGACTATCTTTTATAATTTGGTTGATCACAAGGGGTAGAATTAGAAGCAGCCACTCTAGTTGATTTTTGAAACTGATAGCTTCAATATAGGAAAAGTATTTCAGTATCAAGGAGTATTTTGCTGCACTAAGTTCTTTTTCCTTCAAGATTTTGTTGAACGAGGGCAATTTTACTAATTTTTTTGATACTTCCTCTTTTCCTCATGCATCATCATTCAGTATTTAGTAGTGTTCTGTAAGACTAAGAAGAAAGTCTTTTTTATGTTCTCTTTTGTAAAAAGAGCTCTAATTTTTTAATACTAAAGTCTGTCAAATGACTTCAGAAAAAAACAATGGAGAAGATTTTTATCATTAATTTTATTTCTTTTTCTGTTATGAGGGCATAGTCATGCTTTTCCATTTTATTTTGGGCATTAAAAGAGAACTGAATAGGGATAAGGATCGTGGTGAGTTGAACTTAGCACAAATGAGCCTCTGAAGATGAATTGTCCTCCCAAACACTAGTCATCTACAGTTGCGGTTATTTTGGCTTATTAAATGGCTTGGTAATTATTACAGACGTAGGAATTCTGCAGCAGTTCTGCACACCTGTCAGTCTGTCCATTCTAGCAAAACGCCTCTGCAAAACTAGAAATTTGTCTTGAGGGTCTCTGGCTTGTAGACTGACTTGGGAAGAATGCCAGGAAGAGATGAAACAGGCGGCTAAGGAATTGCGTTAAATTTGGCTTTATCATATTAAAGAGGCTTTTGGGGCTGTAGGTTAGTTATAGGGTTTCTGTGATGAATAGGCTGAGTGCAAGAGCTCGAGGAATGATAGGAATTTTCTTTGTTTGTCCTCCTGGTAAACTCAGCTTGGGATGTCGAAGTTAATTGGGTTCTTCTTGGGGTTTTACCGCATTCGATGAAAGCGAGTCTCAGGCCTGACTCTGCCACTGCTAGCCTGATACGTTGGGGGTGGGAGGGAGGGAAATGGGTCACATGCACAGAAACTGGTCCTGCAGACAAAACCTGGCTGGTAGGTTTGGTGACGCAGAGCTGGGGCTGCAGTCTGTTTGTCCGTGTGTACTTCTGTCAGCTCGCCAGTAGCAATAGGACTCAGAACTAATACATCTCTCCCCGTCGGTTCTCCCTTTGTCTGCCGAGTCAGAAAATGCCACTTTTCCATAGCTACTTTCAGGAGGGCATATCTAGGGAAAGCGTATTTACTCCTAATGCAATTTCATGCATTCCTACTTCCTCCATTTTGTACAGCAAAAGAGTAGTTTGGCAGTGCAAAGTTTTAATTTGGGACAACCCAGCTCAAATGTATGCAGTTAAAGAAATCCAGATGAGATTTTGAAATGAGTATTGTTCAGAATAATAAAGGGGTGCGAGTGTGTGTCTGTGCTGGAGTTGAAATGTCCCTGCTCACTACTGTTGGCAGAATTAATGAGACATCGGTGTATTGATTTTTATAACATGTAGGTTGCTGTTGCATGTAGGAGGACTGGACAGCTTTAAAAAACAAAACAAAACAAACAGATTTTGTAGAGTACAAGGTAGCAGTGCAACAAATTTAGCAGAAACCTTAAATTTCCTTCTTTTGCAGTCTCTTGTTTGTTCTCGTTATTTATATGTGTGTATATTTATAATGTAAATAACATAATAAATAATTTTGTATACATATTTATATAGCGAATACTAAATAGGAGGCTTGAAAATTTCTCCCCCTGGTGCTGAAGTTATAGAAGTGAAATCTGAGCCCTTCCTAGTGTTGTTCCCCAAATATCTGCCTCCACCAGACTCGGGCCAGGAAGCTTGCTTCGTGCCCAGCACTTTCCTAAGCAGGAGTCCAAGAGCTTCCGTGTCATCCTTTGGTGCGCACTGGTCCTCCCTCCTCCCCAGCAGATGAGGAGGGGAGTTCCAGCTGCCTTGGTAATTCATTACAAATGGGTCAGGATGCAATAAAGAACATGGCTTGTAAGGGCTGTTACGGCTTCATCCTAGACTCTGAATGTCGTTGTGCTGGAGTGGGCAGCTGAACCTTCGTGTTGAGCACAGGACCAATCCCAACCCTTTAAAAACAAAAACCAACCAACCAGACATCCAGGAGTAATTGTCGCTTATTGATATGTTCCTGTTTAATGAAGTTTAAGAAGGATGGTTTTTCAACTATGTGGATTTCAGCTCCCACGCATTCAAATTACGCAGGGAAGGAAAGCAGAAGCCACCAGATTTCAAGAGTTTGCGACATGCTGAAGGGGTGATCATGCCATCTAGGTTTCCATAGTTGTGTGCCCGAGTTGAACAGAGGATATGATCTGGAGGTATGAGAGCCTGCTTCCCCAAATGCCACACAGCTAGCTATGAAGTTGTCTGATCTAACAGCATAGGTAGGGTTGTTCCTGATTTTGTTCTCGGGGAGCTCTGCAGCCTTCCAAGCGTCCTTCCTCGCAGAGGGAGGGTCTTGAAGAGGATCAGGGCTCAGGAGCTGTGTCCTCAGTAATCTCCCACTGGACACCTGAAGAAGGGATGCATCCAATGGTGCTTTAACGTTCGTGGCCTTTACCTGTAACATAGAGATAGCAAATGTTTGCTTCTGTAATACGTGGTTCTAATCTGTGGAGTGGTAATTTCCTTTTCCCCTCTTGATTCAACCTGAAATCAAGCATATAGTCCCTTTGAAAATAGTTCCTCTGATCTCCTTTTTTGGTGTTTGAATTTGCATCTTTCCTTTCGGATCATCGAAAAGAGCAAATCCCACTTGCAGTTTTTTGTTTTGTTTTTAATTTTTGCCTCACTTGCAGACTGTTTCTTATCCAGAATAGCGTGCGTGTCTTCCTTCAGCAGTCAGTATAGCTCAAGACCTTCCTTCTAAAGGTTTTTTGTTTGTTGCCTTCCTCTAACAAACCGTCAGGCTTTCATGGTGCCCGAGAAAACCAAGGCAGACTGGTTTAATCAGATAAGGGCAAATTTATTGGACTCCCCTGGTCAACTTAGCTCTATGGTGCAAGTAAAACCTTCCTGCATGCTTTTGTCTGTCCCGCCTTATCCTAGGCACAGGAAACATCCAGATTCAAATATTTTAACACTCAAAAGAAAAAAGGATAGTGCTTTAAATATCATTCAATTTGCATATTTTAGGCACTAGAGGGCAGACTTGTACTTTTGTGAATAAATTAATAACTGCAAACTAAAATAATTAAATGTAAAGATGTAGAAATAGATGCCCAATGAAAATAAACATTTTGTTGCACTTTTTTTAATAAAGTAAATAGAAAATAACTGTTTTCACTTTAGTTAAAGATGTTTCATTAAGGTCTTCATTGTTGCTGTGTGTACTAAATTGCTTTGGTGCTCTGAAACTTGCTGACTGATTTTATTTAAAATAACATTGACAGGAATGGTGGGCAAGCTTGATTCCCCTTTTGTACGTACATTACCTCATAGAAACTGCGTATGTGCATATGTTCTGTGCTCACATGTTACTGACTATACTAAATTTTCCTTTCAGTGAACTAACAGAAAAATATTGCAATTAAAAATAATTTGCCTGATATTTTGGGTCCAAGATCACCATTATTGTATTGCATCTCTGTAATTTTTTTTCCCAGTATAAAGTTTGAATACAGTTCAACCATGCAGGTGGGAAGCATTTTGCAATGGTATAAAAGATAGCATGCACCAGCAGAGAATAAAGCCAAACTCTGTCTTTTTAAGGTACAACATAAAAGAAACATATTGAAAATGATTAACACCATTAATTTTTTTCAAATGGCATTGAGGTTAATAAAAAGCAACTCTCTCCCAGTCCTAGAATTTCATGCCCATTTAGTTGACTTAGCTACACTTTCCCTTTTTTAATCCTCCAATAGCAGGTATGTTAATAAAATACAGTAATGGAATTGATTTGCTCAGTGCTGTCTTGTGGATAATAAACATAACTCTGATTTATTGCTTTTTATCTCAGATTTTTAAAATGTCAAGAGAACATCTAGGATGTGCCTGTTCTGTAGTAAAAGATTCATGTTGCAGTGGTGTTAGAAAAGCAGTGGTGTGATTAGTTGATGGAGACATTAAGTATGCTGATACCTGGCATAAGAATGCCAATAGGGAGGAATTATCAGCTGTTTGTGATAAAATTCCTTTCCATACACAAGATACACATACTTTTTTCATAGAGATGTTGCTATTAACATGTCCTGGTTTCATGGTATTTAATGACTATTTTAAAGGCTCAGCTCTCAAATTATGTTCATTTAAATTCCTGATTTTAAAATTCCTGACTTCAAGTAAAACCCCAATGATTTCACTTTTCAAAAAAGCTTGCAAGTCCCTGAGGCTTCAGAATTAGGCACCAAACTAAAGAATTTGTAATGACTTACTTGGCATCAAGTTGTTGACTTGGTCCCATTTAAGCCAGGATCTCCTCTGGTCCTAAGACATTCTCTCTGTAAAACTGTGTTTTCTACTTGCCTTCTTCGTAGTATAGTCTGACATCAAGCATTTTTACAGATGAAAGCAACAACACCGAAAGGACCTTTTCTCATCTTTTTTTTTCCCCTGAGCACACTCCTTATTGTGCCTTTTCATTTTCAACTGCTCTATTGCTAAGAGTGGTAAACATACCCCTGAAACAAAAGCAATGACCTCAGTTATGCACAAACATACTTCTTGGTTTGGCAAAGAGCTAGTGAGTTGCGAGTTTGAGAGAGCCAAAGTGAAGGACATGCACATTGTTCACACATAAGATTGCAGTGCAGCAGGATTTCTTCCTTCTATTTTGAAGAACTCTTTCAACAACCTCTGTTTTCTGCCTTTGTTTCTTAGCTGAATAATTCCTGTAGCTTGGGCAAATGGACACTGAATTTGTGTGGCATGTTCATGATGTAAAGGCTAAAATGTGAGTTGGGCAACAACTAAGAAGAATATACTCCAATGGAAGATGTTTTCCCACCTCCTCCCTTTTCTAAGCGTGTTACTACAAATTGCCCGAAACAGTAGAGCAGGTACAACATACTTGGATCAAAATTATGATATTCGAAGGTGATACTATACTCAGTCTACAACTTCCTTGCGAGGGGGAGTGGAGGGCCAGGCGCCGACCTATTCTCCTTAATCACCAGTGATAGAACCCGCGGCAACGGTGTCAAGCTGAGGCAGGGGAGGTTTAGGTTGGACATCAGGAAGAGGTTCTTCACTGAGAGGGTGGTTGCACACTGGAACAGGCTCCCCAGTGAAGTAGTCACTGCACCAAGCCTGTCTGAATTTAAGAGGCGTTTGGACTGTGCACTTAGTCACATGGTCTAAAATTTTGGGTAGACCTGTGCAGTGCCAGGAGTTGGACTCGATGATCCTTATGGGTCCCTTCCAACTCGGGATATTCTGTGATTCTGTGATACTATGCCTTGAGACTGCTGCTTTGTGCTTGGCTGATAAGAGCTCTGGCACCCTTCAGAACATGTTTGCTGGTTGTCTGTTGCGAGACCTATCCAAAAATACCTTCATTAAGACTAATGGCCACTTGTATTTCAACTTGTCTTTTCAGGATCTCTTTGTCTCCCCATCTACCTGCTCCCCTCTCGCCTCACTTTTTTTCCCCTCTCTGTTCTGTGGTTCCCCGGACTGCTCAACTCCTGCTTTTCAGATGCTCATGCTCACTTGCCTTGCTCTGAGTGCCCCCTTTGTATCTATGAGATGCTGCTTAATTGCATCCCTCTTCCTTATTGAGGACTTTGCTTTAATGTTTTACTCAGTTTCTTTTTCTAGTTTTCCAGAATGTTCCTAAGGAATGATGAAACTTGGGTGAGTCGTGACTGAAAATATAAGAACAATTTCTTTACTTACCCATTTAATGCACTCTTAAGAAACTGTGCCCAGGGAAGCAAGCAGTGTCATTACACTCAGGTATTCTGTTATTATCAAGTGATTAATTTTCATTTGCACTAAACATTTCATGCTCTAGGTAATTTTTTTTTTCAGTGCTCAGTGTGTTAGACTACATATTACACTGATGATCTACAGCTGCTCATGATGGATGCCTTTTGGGAACCTCTTGGAGAAGAAAAGAATTGTCTAAATGGGATTAAAATTTGCCTGATTCTGGTTGGCAGAGTTATTTGTTTATAGCTCCCAGAAGCTTTTTACTGAGCTGTAAGATATTGTGTATAGGATAGAAAACACATATCAGGTACTGCATAAAGTACCAAGATGATAGAGATGTTTTGGACTGGGGAGTAGGACACTAAAATGAACGTTAGATGTGTTGGAATTAGCCTGACACCTTCAGGTCTAATGTGTAAAGTTACCTGTAATGGCCCTTGAACAGCGGAGTACTTGGGACACATTCACTGGAAACTGGTGCAAGCTTGCTTATATTTGTTTTCTGTAGCCCGTGGGTCTGGGAAAGAAACTCTTGACAAAGATTCCCAAACAGCAGTAATAAGAACAGTTGAAGGCAGCATGAAGACTTTCAGTACTAGCCCTGTAACCATCTTCTGGTACTTGCAGCCATTTCACCTGCCCAGATGTGTTCCTGTCTCCTACACCCTTCACAAGGATCTCCCCAGATCCATGGAGAGTTGGGAGCTGCTGGTGCAAGCGTTGGTCACCACAAACCTGATCCCATGAGGGGCTTCAGGTGTCATGCCCCCTGCGTGCTCTGTGGTGGCTTCCTGCAGCATGCCCTTGCTGTTTCCCCATGATGGCTGGTGGTTCAGTTCCTGTGCACGGACACCTATCTCCATGGCCTCATACCTTCGTTGCCGCTGTGCAGGGACTTGGTTCGTGGTTAATGTATTCCCACGTGGGTAGCCGGCAGCTGCTGCTCTTCTGTCCCAGAGGTTGCTGCGTAGCAATAGCAGTACGTGCAGTGGTTATGTGGCTCTGCTGTGCCCCGTCTGCAGGCAAACACGTGCATGGGTTTATCTCCCCCTCTCTTCATCTAGTGTAGAACAAATAGTAGCAACCTGTCTTTATTCTGATGGATGCATGGGCATGTCAGTAGGTGGTCAGCCTTGCTTTCTTTTTCTTTTCAGCCTCTGAGAGTTAAAATCTGTTAGGAGTTATCAGGCAAGACTTAGGATCTATTGGGAGGTGATGGTGAAGAGCACTTCCCACAGCTCTGACTCCTGGCTTGTATCACCCTCAGTTTGATTTTTCAGATACAGTCTAAGTGGATAAGCCCGAGAGGCTGGGGAAGGATTGCATTTTCTGGTTTCTGTGATTGATCTACATGCAGGATCATAACATACAACATGATTAGCTGGGATGATAGTTCTCAGATCTGTAGCTTCTTTGTGATGCTTTTGTAATTCAGAGGTTGGTTTTGTATGGCTTTCTGCATCAAAGACATACAAGTGTCAGATATTCTTTAAGGTCCTTGGACCAAGGGTTATAGTGCATGAGTGCTTGGAAAAGACCATGTGTGAGGCAATACTGTGTAATGTAGAAAGTTTTCAAGACTGACTTGTACAACACCAAAAAGCTTTGTAATAGGGGATGATGTCTGTTACGTTAGTGGGTCTTCTAGTAAATAAAATCAAGCCACTATTGTAAAGCTAGCTGTTCTAAGCTGTAGGGGTATATCTGCTGGTCTACATACAGTTCCTGCTTGCTTGATGTCATTTCTCAAACTTGATGCCTTCAAAGGGAGAAAGTATTTGAAGCGCTAGCAGGAGCGCTCATCACTTCCACGCAAATCAGACAGGTAAGCGGTGCCTGATGACCGTTGCAGGCAGCCATTTCGTTTTCTGCATTACTTGTCTCCACGGTGCTTCTGTTGTCCATGGAGACATTGGCCTTCTAGATCCTTGGGGGCTCCTAAGTCCATGTCTCCAGGCTTGGACAGACACCTCTGGTCTGCAGCTCTTCTAAGGCATTTGTGCTGCTAAGACTGCAGCGTCTTCACCAGAGACGATCTCTTTTCTGGACGTAAGGTGGGTAGTTATTTCTTCTTTCTAGTTGGTGTTGGTTCTAGCAGCAGTCACCATTCATCCAGCAGTCTTGAGGGGAAGAAGGTGGGTAAACTTTACTCGTCTCAAACTGGTGGTAATGTGGAGCTCAGGGGGGACAAGGAATTAATTAGTAACACTGAGCAGACCCTTTAGTTACTGTGAATCAGCATAGCCAGCTGAAAGAAGTGGCCTTGCTGAGGTTGTGGCCTGTGGCTTCGAAATAGGTAACAAGATTCAAGAATGTGATTATTAGTTGTGGCATCTAATACTGTCTTGCTGTTCAGGAAGATGCATGTTTCCCCACTTTCCTCCAACTTGAGCAATAATTATATCTTAAATACAGTCTTAGATGAAGCCTTAGCGAATCCAGCGTTGTGCTGCTTCGTTTAAGCAGAAATTGAGCAGCGCGGTGCCCTCATTGAGCTCTGGACAGTCCTTGTTTGTTTTTGGCTGTGTGCAGCACCTTTATTGGGTTAAGATGAGCTGGATAACCAGTATCTGGCCAGCACCTGATTCTGTGTATCTGAGCCTTTTGGCAATGTGTTCAGTCTTGAACAAATGAGTTGGGTAATGTCACTGATCTGCACACCTGCATGTCCAGCTCTGGCTATAAGCGGGATAGCTCTGCATTACTGTAGTGGTGGCCAGCCTTTGGCATTCACTTGCCAGCTGCTGCTTTATCCCCCTTCTGTTTCATCAGAGATGCACAGAGAGCTGGCTGTTACATGTTGGGTGGGTGGCAGGCCTGTGGTAGAACTCACCACGTGCCTGAGACCATGCGCATTGTTTTCCACAGGTGAAGACTTATGTGTAGTCACAGTGGTCTCTGGAACATGGACACCTAGTGGTTGTCCAGCTGTGGACACCAGTCTGGTGCTCTGGTGGGATGGACCTTGCCAGGAGATCACTTGTCGAGGCTGTGTTTCAGCAGAAAACTTTGATAACGAAGTGTTCAGATCTACTGTCTGCTGCTTCTGCTGGGAATACTCTTGTTCCCGTGGTGAGGTAAAGTAGCTAGGCTTCACAAATCTCCTCTCACTGATATTTTTCCATACAAAGCTCCTTTCATTTGGCTTTCATAAGCCAAAAAAAAGTGCTTGACCTGGCTTTTGCTTTAGGCTAAATACGCTTGTACGGTCAGTTATGCAGCTCAGCTATTCAAATTGCAGCAATTTAGTTCTGTTCCTAAGCTCATAAATCCGTTTAACCTAAATCAAAATAATGAACTCTCTGAATGATTTGTCTTGTGAACCTTCAGCTTTGTGGCTTCTTTCATCAGAAATCAGTCCAGTTTTTGTGACACACTGACAGGCACATATGTCTTGGTTGTAAATTCCAATGTTCGGTACAACTTTATTCCCTTGGCATCCTTTGAGCTTTGTGATGTTGAGGAACCAGCCTAAGCTAACTAAAAATACACAACTATTAGATCAAAATAAGAATTGGAAGCATCTGAGTTGGTTTTAATCTACTAATGTGAGTTCCTTTGTAAATAAGGGCTTGTTCTTTTACATGTAATGTAACTTCCATAGTCTAAACAAGTAGGAAATTCTAGAAGACTGTCCGCTGATAAGAATTTCCATACTTGCCTACGAAAAGTTATGTGACTCAGGTAATCTCGAGAAAGCAAAATGTCAAATAGTAAACACTTGCTGAGTGATGTAACTGGCTTTTACTTTGTTGTGGAGCTTTCATGCAGTACATCTTGTCACTGAGCTCTAGCATGCTGCAGCATAAATGGTCTGCTGAGATGCATCTTGCCAGATATTAATGTCATGAATTATCTAAAGTGATTCATAATTGAGAAGAGTCTCTCTTTCTGAGGGTAAAAAGAAAGAAGCCCTTTGCACGCTCTTGTAAATATGTGTGTACAGTAAAATAAACAAGTTTTATAGAACCACAAAACCTGGTACACGTCAAACTCTCAACTATTTCAATTTAGACATTATTTCTCTGTATGTATAATACAACAGTAAAATTCTAACTTCTGACAGATGACTTATTGTTTACTTTCTCCAGTGAGACCATCTAAAAATCATGTCTGAATTTCCTTACGTCTTTATTGCACAAAGCAACAAAATCTACATTAGAACTCTATCAAGGAGCAGTTAAAAAAATAAAATAAAATGCAGAAGTCAGTTTTTCTTCAGTAAATACCTGTTCAAGGAGATAATAGTGCATACAAGATGCTCAGCCATATTGTAGATTCTGCAAAACATGAAATTAAAAATCTAAATATTTATCCTGGGCCCTCCCATTCGTATGCTGTTTGGCTTTGCTGTGGACTCTATATGGTGAAGAGACCTTCCAAAGCTGTCTCATAAGGGGGTTCAGGAGAGGTCTCCAAGCATCATACAAGCTGTCAGTTTGTTTCACTCTTTCTGGATCTTTTTCCTCCAAGTGATTTTGATTTCTGTAGCCTGGCATAGGAATTGTAGGCCATTACTGGAATTGTAAATCTTGCTTTTCCATGCAACAGTGAAGGCACAATCTCAAATTGTCTGAGGGTGATTGGGAAAACTTTGAATACAAGGGCAACCAGTAGGTCGGTAACAGTCTATCTGTATTCCCATCTCTTGTATGTGCTGATTAAAATAATTTTAGAATCTGAGCTTAGTGTAACCTTATATATTTTTATGGGGCTTCTTTAGCAAAACAAGACAGGAGGAAAAAAACAAAGAAACCTGTTTGTTTTGATCCTCTATCTCTTCTCCAGAGAGGTGTTGTTGCAGGGTTGGGTTTTTTTGGTGTGGTGGTTATTGCAGATACAGATTGTCTATAATTTTGTGTGTAAAGATACTGTTCTATTTTAATAAATGCTAGGGGAAAAAATACTTCAATGCACTGTCTTTTTAATTTAAAAAGGGATGTTTTCTCGGGCATTGCACTGCTCACTAAATATGTTTTTGAAGCTGGACTTGGAGTAAATTGACGTCTACGGTTCTCTGTAAAACAGACGTATCATCTTAAGACTTGAGGAGACGTCCTCTGGAGTTTTGCCTTGAGCCTAACTGAGTACTATAGCAGGTACTTAGGATACTCAGTGTGCCGTTACTTGCATAACAATAAGTGGTGGCAGCTTCTGTTACAAAAAAGATCATCTCCAAGCAGCGCTGTCCAATACATCTGCTGTCCCTCCCCACATTCACTTCATCAGCGTGAGAGGGGCACGTGCGGCCCCTTCCTTTTGGTGGGTTCTGCAGTTGGTGGCTGCTGTTGCCAGCATGGGTCATGCAGGCGGAGCAGTGCACAGAAGCCCCAGCTTGAAGCCCTGCGAGAGGAGGTGGCTGTGGGACCACAGGGGGCTTTCCAGGATGGATAGGGCCGGAGTGTGGCCCTGTACCTTGGCACTGTACCTTAGCACGTTACCCCGTGGTGCGAGCGGCCAGAGCTGCTCACCTGCAACGAGGCAGCGGGATGAAGGGAATGCAACGAGATGGTGACTACTGGGCCGTCCTGGGTGTTTTGAAAGAAAGCTGTCCCCTCAAGGACTCTGCGGCAGGGTCGATGGGCAGGTAGTTTTCCTGTTGCAACGAGCGAGTTCTCTGCAGGAAGGTAAGAAGGTGGAGGGTGGCTGTTATTCTTCTGGTCTGTAGTTTAAAACTACCTTGCTTCAGCAGTTCCCTGCTGTTTGTTTCCTGCAAGCAGAGAACAGAGTTTGGCTTTGGAGGAAATCTAAAGGCAGGTTGACCACACTTGATGAAATCAAAATTATGGCAAATGGGAAATATTTCATTTTGCTGCATCATTTACAATTACTTTGACATGATCAATTCTTTAATTGATAAATGACTGTTTGGCAAATTGTTGTTAAGAGGGAAAACCTTGATGTTATTACTGTGTCTCTTGGTAGAGAAAACAGGAATTCTCCTCCACTTGAAGAGATCCAGTCCTTAAGCGGAGAGCAAGGGGCTTCGTCAGCAATTGTTCTCTTTACAGAAGTAATTTTGTACCGATAGTTTCATTTTGGTAAGCTGTATTTTGACTTAAATGCAGGCACAAATGGAGTTTCTACTTGGCTGGTAGCAGAGTAGCTAGCTGTAAACCTTGCATTCATGACCTAACATACAAACATAGTTAGAGGTAGATATGTCTAAATACGTATCTGTATTTCCATCTAGGAATCTCTTCATAAGAATATATTTTATAAAGCTCATAAAAACTTTGGAGGCATTCACAAAAGCTCAATTTTACGTGTTAAACAATCAGCAGAGATCCCCAGTAGTGATCAAAAGAACTGGGAACAACAGTATTCCCGCCTTTGTTTCTCTGTGGTCATAAAGATATGAAGATAAAAACCATAATGCCTACCTGTAATCTTAACTATCCAATCTTGTTTGAGGTGTGGTTTACTTGTGAAGTGGCTTTTTTATGTTGGCTGGAGGTTTATTTTTTGTGTTTTTTTTTTTCTACTGGAGAACTCTAGAAGCAATTTTCACCACCCAGCTGGAGCCAGACTGTTGGTGTTTTTTTCATGACACCACTTCTTCTTTGACTGTTGGTTAAGAAATGTGAGTTTTAAATAGGTAATAATGTAAACAAAATGAGAACCCAAAGTTTAAATAATCTTACTAAGACGACTTCTCCTTTCAGTTTTTATTGGCCTCTGGTGCTTTCTTGTTGGTCCTCCAGAAGCCCTTGCCAAAAGGCGATGCAGTAAAACAATGTAGTCTGAGATCCTCTGCTCGTGACAGCACCGTGTCTGAGTGCAGCTGTTCCAGTTTAGAATTTTACTCCATGTTCTTGAGGTGTATAAGGCTTTATTAAAAAAGGAATAGCTGACAACAACAAAAACCCAAAGGTATGCTGTTTTCCACGCTCCTGATGTTCATAATGAACAAGAAGACCAGAGTCCCAGGCCATGGGACCTGGCAGCAGAGGGAAGCTGTGTGTTTTATGTGGTAGTGTTCTCTTCCCAGACCTCTAGGTTAGTTAGCAGTGCCTAAGTTAAATGTTTCCCCCCAGGGTTTTTTTCCTTTATTTTTTCCTTCTAGCTAGTGGCATTGTTACTGGAAGTTTGACATTGCTGCTGTGGCTTGTCTTGAGGCATCTGTCTTTTCGAGGAAATATTTCAGTGTGTAAATGTTCTACTGGGTGCCTTGCCTTCATATTTAGGGATTCTGTTTGTGCTGTCAGTCTGGTTTGTGGTGGTGGTGGTGGTGGTTGTTTTTATTTTTTCTTTAGTAGTAGGCCTGTGCAGTGGAAGTGTGAATTAAAGGTAATTGAGTTTGGAAGTAGCATGTTTTTTCCTCTAAGCTGACTTTGCTCCTGTACTGAGAGTATTTACAATGATGAGAACTCATTTGCTCTTCTTAAGCTTTAGCCAAATGTTTGACTTGTCATAATTGAACTGTGCTATAAAGCAAACTGAGGTATTTAATGCCAATGTCAGAAAGAGTTACTGTGAAAGCCAGTTTTCACAAATCAGGTTTTAGTCTTTAAGACTGGGATGAGTCATTTAATGACACAATGAAAACAGAAAAGTAGAAAAGATGCTGAAGCATAGAAGTGTCTGATGGCTCATCTTCCACTTTTCACCATCCATAGAAAAATGTTCCTATTGGGAGCAAATTATTAAGCTATTTGCAGTGTAACTTTGTGAAGATGCTGTGGTGTTGCCCAAAGAGCAGGAGTTCAGGACCATTACTGTTAATGGAGAAAACAATATTGTCAAGAGCCCACTGAACTAAAGGAATCTCCCTCCTGTGTTAATGTAGTAACATGAAGAGGGTAGGATTGAGCAAATAGCTTGGCACATCTATACTTATGTCTGTTTTCTTCCCTTACCATAATGTCCCAGTTTAAATCAGTGGAGGAGCTCAGGCTGTAGATAGTGAACATAGCATGGGTGGTAGGATGTGGTTTCTGCTGGAACACAGGGAACCATGAGCTGTGGAACAAGTATCTTCTTCTCCACAGTAGCCTGCTGCTATTGATAGCCAAAGTGTTCAGAGAAACCAAGCGGTTTCCCCAGGCTTCTGAAAATGTTGAGTACTCATGAGAAGTTTTTTTTGAGGGATGAAAGCCTGAATGAATTGTGGCTTGTTGGTTGCTATATTAAGAGCTTCTTTTTTTCTTCTCATTGAGANTTTTTTTTTTTTTTATAAAATGGCTAAAAGTGTCCAGCCTTCCTAATTGTATTGCATTATGAACAGGCATCGAAAGATAAAGGACTACTCAGAGGTTCAGCGATGGAGGTTTCTGAGTTATTGCTTAATGAATGGAACGTGTTTGGCATTCACCTCCCGATGAAACCCACCGCTTCTGAGAGGGCTTCATTAAGAGCCTGTTGTTTAATATGCAAGGATCCACAGCCAGGTTTTGAGTGGATTTTGTATTCCATAGTGAAGTGCCCATGCACTTAAGAAGTTTCAGAAAGAAAAGAAATCCCCTTTCCTGCTTCCTGAGGAAGTTTCAGTGCAAACTTCAACTGCCCATAGAAAGAACTGTCCCAGTTGATTTTAGGTGTTTGATTTTTAGAGGTTGGCTGACTTTAGTCTCTTGCAAAGAGATCCTTTGCGTCTCCACTTAAGGCTTGTGAAAGTCACATGTATAACAGAGATTGCTGCCAAATTAATACATCTCAACAATTCTAGAGTATTTAAAAGACCTTCCACCTATTTTCTCCCAAACTCCAAACCATGACAAAATAGAGCAAGTTAAACTAAGTTATTCTGAAAATTTGAATTGAAAAGTCCTGTCCAAACTTACTGCATGAAGGTCCTTGGGCATCTTCACTGTTTCCAGTAAGTGTTTGATTAGCAAATCATGCTCGGTCATCTGCAGTTGCTTAGCACCTCATCACGGACCTGGATTATCAGGGAAGACTTGTTCATGTTAAGGCACTTGAGCATGAAGCAATAGAGGTCAGAACTGGCCTATCCACAGCAGATCTGTGAGAATGTTCAACATCTGGATTTTAGAAAGAATTTGTTCTTCAGGTGCCAGGCTCTTATCTTACTCTTAAATTACACACTTTACTTGTCACTCACTTGCTCTTGCTATCTTGCTCACTCTTGAGTTTTTAGGGGGTTCCTTAGAATCAGTGACTACATATTCTTCCTTCAACTGAAAAATTAACTTCTTGTCAAAATATGAAGAAAAACTTGCACTGAATTGGATTTCCAAATGTGATGAAAATGCCTAGCTGTGTTTTGCATCTCAGTAATTTTTTGAGGGGGGAGAGGTGTTTGCGAACTTGGATTTGTAGTACTGAACAGCCTTCTGAAAAAAAATAGAGGAAAGGCTGAGCCAAACAAGCCGTGCTACCTGTTTTCCAGCTGCTGGTATTTCCAGCTCTTCTGCATTTAGAATTACTGGCAAATGTGGTAACATGGTTGTAATCTCAGGTTATTACAGGTCAAATGGAACAGTGTCATCATTTTCATGGATCATGCACGACGTAAAAATCAGACCCTGAGGTGTCTAATTGTGCTCTAAGGCACAAAGATGCGTCCGGGAGACAGCAGGCTGGCCAGCCTCATCTTGGACCCTGGGAGGATTGTGGCACTTGTCTCCATAGAAGCCATTTCCAGGCACACGAAGAACAAGAAGGTGACTGGGAACAGCTCGCATGGATTTACCATGGGCAAATTGTGCCTCATCAACACAATGGCCTTCTGTCATGGAGCAATGAGGACAAGGGGCTGCGGACGAGGGAAGAGCAGGGGGGATTGTTTACTTGTTACTTGTTTACTTCAATGGTAGCGAGGTTTTTGACACTTCCCTTAGCATCCCTGGGGCCAGACTGGATAGAGACTGGACGGATGGATGGATTACATGGTGGATAAAAAACTACATGAGCCAGTGGTCCAGTGTTGAACTGGCAGAGAGTTACAGGTCACGGACCACCAGGGTGGTTGGTTCTGAAGCACATCCTGTACCAGGAGAGACTGTGACGGCTGGTTGTGTTTGGATTGAGAAAAGGAGGCTGAGGGAGGCTCTGCTTGACTTCGACTATCTAAAGGGCAATTGTGAAGCAGATGGAGCCAGGCTCTTCTTAGAGATGTACAGTGAAGATAGGCAAGAGGCAGTAGTCATAAATTGCAGCAGGGGCAATTCTTGTTGGGCATGAGAAAAAATAACTTTAATTATGAGGGTAAAGAGCAGGTTCCACAGCGGTGGTGGAAGCTCCATCCCTGGGCAGGCTCCTGAGCAGCCTGATCCAGCTTTGAAGTCAGGCCTGCCTCGAGCAGTACTAAAGACCTCCAGATGCTATGGATATAGTCTTCATTATTTCCTTTTTCTTGAAATAATGGTTTATTAGTGCGTGGAAATTAAATATATACTATTTTTTAAGGGGAAAGAAATAATTGCCTTAAGTCCTTTACATGCTGCTCATGTCAAGTCCGTAGCTTCAGGTCTTTTGATGTGATTGTCTTTCAATGAACTAAAAATAAGCCAGGTCTCTTTCCCCTTAAAAGGGACGTGTTCAGCGCAACTCAAGGTAGTGATGCATTTTTGTAACATTATTGAGCAGGCATTTGGCCTGTTCCCTGCTTGGTTCTGGTGGTTTAATCTGAAGCTTATTTAAGAGAGATTTTTATGCAAAACTCAGTACCTGACAACTATAGTTTAGGGCATAAAACTGCCTCTTTGGTAAAGAGCAGACTTTCTTGCTAGCTTGCTTTCTTCCACAAGTCTGAAGTCATTCATGACCAACATCCACTGAGTTTCAGGAGAAAGTAGCTGTTAAGACTACAGTAAAAATGCCAGCCATTAACCATGGGAGCATTCGGGTACACATGCCTCATCTCTGTGGATATTGCTTGCCGTTCTTCAGAATTTTGTAATTCATACTGCTATTCATATGTCTCTGAAGTAAAGTTTTTTTTTTAAGATTATTATATGTAAGGCATTAAAAATAACTTTTTTTTATTTAAGCTGTGTGACTTCGATTTTAGACCTTTTCCATCAAATGAAGTTGCTTAAAACTGTGTGCAGAATTCTATCTTATTTTTCACCTTCATCTACGTTTCACCTGCAAAAAGCAGTGGGCATTTGTGTGGCATTCTGGGGGGAGTTCTGTGCTAACTTGGCTCAGATCATTTTGTTGTGTGGGCTCTGAGCGGGCATCCCTGTGAGAGGTTATACAAAACAGTCTTATCCTCAAAAAGGCTAGCAACCCTGTAGGCCAAAAGTTCCATGCCTTCCAAATTAAATGCACATTTTTATTTAATTAGTTAATTGAATGTTGAAGTGCAGCAATTTGGGCAGTGAGATATGACTTAATTATTTCTGTTTTGTGCTGTAGGTGTTAAAGGGGGATTTTAAAGTGCTGAGTAGCTGCAAGCTTCTTTTGAGGGCTAAACTGCAATAAGATACAATTCCTTCCGAGGGTTTTTTAAGTAACGTTGTTTGTTCCTCTTTTTAATCTGTGCATTATGAAATTTTACTACTCTGGATGGCATTGTGCATTCCCCGTTTTTATGGTCGGGAGCAGCTTTGTGATTTCCTGCATCTCCAAATCTTCTTTGTATTGCTTTTTATCTAATTGCCCAGAGGTAGTGGCACTAGCCTATAAATTCTCCAGGACCTGCACATGGATTATTATTTTGATGCTGTTGGACAAGCCCCAAATCAAATAGACCCGTTCCACTGTATGTTTAAGGGCTGGTACCTATTACACCCGAGCACTGCCTCTGGCTCGTAAAGCGAGCCATTTCCCGGTTCGTCTACCTAGGGTTTTGCTGGCACAAGCGCTCAGGTTGCTGGCGAACGTCTCAGTGCCGGCGTGGTTGAGCTGCGGGCCCGTGTGGCACCGGCCACGGAGCACCGCGTCTCGCGGGCTCACCTCGGCACGTCCGCGGGGCCCAGAGGGGGGTGTAAGGCATGCCTTGCTGGAGGGAGTGTTTCGTGTAATGTAGCTACACAAAAAGATTGCTGAATGTGGAGGTTTTCTCCTCGGTTTGCTCATCTTAGCATCTTCCTGAGAGGGAGAGACGACGGAGGGGACCGGGATCAGAGAGCTGAGCTCCCTTCCTGTTGCTGCCCTTTCTCAAGTGATTTCGTATCTCTCCAACTCTGTTTCCTAACTGGTAAAATTAGAAAGGTATCAATCCTTCCGCCTTTTATTAAATTCTATCCTGAATGCAGGTTTCAAAGCGATGAATAAAAACTAAGCATTTTTTTAAATAATAGATGAAGATGTTTGGTAATGGCATGTTTTTAACTTTGACTCTGTCTCAGACTCCGTGATCTAATACTTTCTTTATAGAGATAAACATAAATTTACATCTGTATAACTATAGGTCTACTAAAGTGTGTTGCAGAAGCGGATGAACATCTTCCTCATAGGATCTCAGAAGTCAGTTGCAAAGCAGCCCAGACAGATACCTCTGTTAGCTGGTTGACTTCCATATTTATGCCTGGGGTTTCCGGACGGAGATACAAGCACATACGTATGTGTGCTTACACACTGAATTCAGGACTTGATGTGGACTGCTTGCATTGCACAGGTTGTCTGCATGCCAGGCACCACGGCCTTGATGCTTCGTTGAACACATGGTATTGCACGTGCCCATTTAGCAACATCCGCTTGGCCCAATTAATTATACCTAGAGAATAAGAGGATATTTGGGGTGGGAAACCAACGACCTGAAGTAACTGTTCCCATTGTCTGACTAACATGCTAAGCCACCAAACTTAGCGGAGTATTAAAGTTTTGGGCCCATGTGAGATCACAGGTTGGGTTCAGCGTACAACAGAAAATCTCTCGATACAGCACTGCGGATTTTTGGCTGTCCCTGCTGTGAGGACTGCTTAGAATATGATCATGTTGTAGCTTTATTCTCCATTTTCTGAAGTGCTTGGTTGAGGCCCTAACTATTTACTGGCTTAAACATGTCATAATTTCCTTTGTCATGATGAGAAGTCATTAAGTTGCATTGAAAAAGCTCAAAATAATGAACTGGCATTTGTGTCTTGTTTTGTTTCTATGGATAATTTTTTCCCCTTCTTTTTAATTCCTTCATCCTGAAAACAGCTGTCTTCTGGCCCAAATTCAGTCCACCAGAATGCTTAAACTTAGGCTTTATTTATGCATCTATTTACCATTGCAGAAATAAGAGTCACATAACATAATAACAGTAAGTGATAAAAATAACAAACTTTTTTTTAAAGAATTTAATATGTAATTATTTTTAAATATCAAATGAAAATAAAAATGAACATAACCACTAGATGGCACTTGAAAGTTGGGTTTTGAGATAGCATATCAGCTCTAAAAATCATTACAGATTTTGATAGATTTTATGTGCATAGCTCTGAGAGATGGTGGTGTTTCCAAAAACAGAGTTGAAATGCCTTTAGCTGTATCTCCTTCTGTGATTAAATTAAACTACTGCACTAAGGAATGTAATCTGCTTTAAAAGCTTGTTCCTAAGGCATTAAAATACCTGTAAAACCAAAAAAGTGCAAATTTGTTTTGTTTTCCACTTCTTTTTATTTATATCTAACTTCTTAATAATTTGGTTCTGACCTGACATTGTTTGCTTTCTTGTATTATGCCTAAATTGAGATACGTACAACATATTTTGACAAAGTATTGTTGCTTTAACATTTCTTTTAATATTATTTTAGGTCAATAGCTAGGAAATTAACCCAGAAATCTGTGGGGGCGAGGGTTTGGGAAGGGAACTGACTCCAAGGGCGCATCATTTTTCCACTTTACCCATTTTATCTCTTGGTAGGGGGAGCGGGTGGAAGGAGATTGTGAGAATTTAATCCTGCAGAAAATAAGATGGTAGCTAGGAATTTATTTATCAAGTCAATCTTGTGGTATTTCTGTCAGTGATCATTACAGAAGCCTGTTTTATTTGAAAACTCCATGTAGCCTCTTTATTGTTGTTTCTGCAATGCGTGAGTTGCATTATTATGATTTATGAGCTAATAATATTGGAAGATGAGCAAAGCTGAGTAAATACTGTCTGTAGCCATTCATTTATCTTGATCCTCCTTCCATAGGAGCAGTGGGTGGTAGCTGTTTTGGGTGGTTGTTTGGACAACCATCTTAATCTATTGTACGTGAGTTGAAGAAAGCAAAAATAGATAAACTGTAATACTCAGTTGTGCAAGAATGTTTTATGGCCTATTAAATATGTATTAAGGGACTAATTCTTCCATTTGCTTACACAGCTGTATATGGTTCCCCTGACACTGGTAGCAATTATGACTGAATTTTATTATGAAAGCTTCGTTACGCACATGGTAAACCTTAGAATGGATTACAGTAGCGATGGACACAGCCGCATTGTCTGGTTTTTGTAGAAGACGCTAGGACACAATCAACAAGAGGTGAAAAGGAGAGTCAAACAATTTTCCCATTCAGCTCTTCTCACCCTGCGATGGCTGCAGCAGTAACATCTCCTCATTTGTGCTGCTTTGCGCCGTGCAAAAGAACTTGGTTGTGTTACTGCTGCGATTGGACCCTAGAGCAATTCGTATGCCTACTAATCAAAGATGAAAATAAAGCTTTGAGATTGGCAAGTCGAAAAGATTGGCTTTTTGTAATCCCGTTCACCAATCAAAGGATCTCATTCTTCGAAGGCTCTGAGCAAAATGCCAAGCCATCCCTCTTGTTAACATAAAATTTCAATTTGATTTTGAGCTCTTATCCGAGGGGGCCCATCAGTGAGGAAGCTTTTGCTGAACTGCAGATGCCCTCGTGGGAATTTGATGATGCGAGTACACATGCACCGAAATTCATTAAGTGTTTCCTGTGGCCATTTTACCTGTGATCTCACTGGCTGTAAAGCTCTTTACGCCGAGATTAACTGTTTAGTGATTTGCAAAAGCTAGCGGGAAGCCCTAGTGATTCAGTTAACAAATCACAAAGATTTTCCTTGTAGCATGACATTAAAATAACAGCAAAGCACAGGAATGACAGTGTCTCTCTAGAAAAGCTTCTCTTTAAACAGGCTCAGGTAGTCCCCATTGCGCAGGAGCACCAGGCAGATTTTTGGGGGTGTGCATTGAACGGTGTCTCAGTTCTGGCTGCCTGTTTTCATTGCTGTTGGGCAACTCTTCTGTCTTTCAAATTTTCTCCCCTGCTTTGGTTTGCTAAAAGTGTTTTTTTGGATTCGCCGTTGCTATGGTCTGTAATGCTCTACAGATGAGCGCTTGTCTCTCATCTGAGAGGTGGTTGCATTTCACAGTCTCCGTGTCCCTGGAGGAAAAGCGCGTTCTTGATAAATGGTTCTGGCGTCAGCAGAGGGCCTGTGTAGCCCGTGTTGTTGTTATCCCCCTCTCTGCTCCGTGGGAGGAAGCATTGCAAAGCAGGTTGGGCTCTGCCGTGCCTTTGTTTTGAATTTCAGGCGTTTATTCTGCTCACCTTCCAGGGTTTGCTGGCTCTCTGTCCTGTTGCGGCAGCAAAAAATGGGAACCGAAAGAAATACTGCTTTGGAGGAAATGGGTGCTAAAGCCTTCTGCCCGGAGGGATCGCTTCTCCTTTGCGTAGGAGCGGGGCCCGACGCAGTAGCGCAGGTATCCCTGTGTGTCCCCTGGGTGACCGCCCTCACGTCCGCGAGCAGGAGCTGCAGTGTTGCTCGCCCTGCATGCAACGTGTGCCTGGGAGGCCCCTGACCGCTCCAGGATGCTCCTGCTCGGGGAGGCAGCTGGGCACCTCGAGGCGAGCCTGCAGACTCCATCCCCTGCGCTTCGTGACCCAGAGATGTGGACCAGAGGTCTCTTTCATGTGGCACTGCAGTGGGTTTAGCTGTGGCCCGCGACCAGCTATTTTTTTTGTTGTTGTTGTTAGGTTTGGTTTGTTATTTCTGCCTCTGCAGCTGCTGAAGGCTGAAATGAATCCTTTAATAGTAAATGCTCCACTGTAACTTAAATTCAAGGCAAAAAAAAGGCCTGTTTTGGTTAAGATGTAAGACTTCAGACAACAGCTTTTTTTACAATTGACTGTGGAACAAAGCCACATAGTCTGGAAAAAGATGTTAACACAAAAGGAGTGTGCAGTTAAGGCTGCTCATTTTAAACTGTTGAAATTACATACTTCTGGGGGGGGGTGTCTGTTTGGAGGCATTACTGCTGTTGGAATACAGGTGTTAGTGCTTTACACCTCCAAACTTACTGATGCACGGTGGCTTCTCCCGTTTAGCACACGAGCGCTTTGCGGCACTGGGAGAGGAGCTGCGCTCCCCTCGGTGCCCCACTGAGCCGTGCCCTGAAGTCGATGGCGTGGAAATCGTTGGGTGGCTTGGCCGCTTTCCCTGGTTTTTGTCATGTGTGGCTGTCAGTGGCGGGGAGGCTTACGTTCAAAAGCACGGCCCTTAGGGGCGAGCTTTCCATCTCCCCACTGCCCGTGTGGGCCTGGGGAGGGGGAGGAGAGCGGAACACCCCCCCCAGGCCAGGGCAGGTTTGGAAGTAAACACCTCCAGCTCCCTCCTTGCCCGCACCGACACACTTCTCCTCCCCGGGCTTCGTTTCCACCCGTGCTCGGCTTCGTCCCTCTCCCGGACCTCAGCGGCTCTCCCTGGGCCCGCGGCTAGGGCTGCTGTGAGGGCATCGCTCCGGGAGCCGGCATGGCTCCCCGCTTCCCTGTAGCAGGTATTCATCGCGGCTTCCCGCTTTCTGAAGCAGTCGGTTGTGGCTCGACGCGAGCAGGGAGTCGGTGCCTGAAAGCAGCCTGTGTGCCCCGCCTGTGGGCTGTGCTCCTCCTCGCCCCCTTTGCCGGGTGGCTGTGGAAAAGCTGCCCCAAGCTACGCCCCAGATGCTCCTTTCGATCCCCTCCTCACCTCCGTGTCCGCACCGATGCCGTGGTACAGTTACCGGCCGTTTCGTGGGCTGGCCCTGACGTGGGGTAGCGGCGTTCCTGCCCGTGTCCCATCACCCTTCCTCCCCAGGCATACCGTGACGGCCGGGCTGGCCCGTTTTTGGGGACTGTGCTGCGCAGGGTTAGCTTGCCAGGCACGTGCCTCGCCTGTGCCCGCCCTTTTCTCTCAGGATGCCAAGCTCACCTGTGGAGCAGGGCTTGGCCGCCTGCGTGCGCTTGGACGAGCGGCTGTCGGGTGTTTGGTTGTGCGCAGGAGCGGTGGCTTTTCTGCTGAACGGGAACGGCAGCCCAGCCTGAGCAAACGTTTCCTGTGGCGCGGGTAGGCTGCCGTTCGGTCCCGAGAGTTTCATTAAAAGCCATGTCCAAAATATGGCAGGACTGGCGTGCCCCGCCTCGGCAAGCGTGTTTGAAAAGCCTTTGTCTACCATTGTTTTGCTATTGTTTTTTAAAAATGTGTAAGTAGTACTTGAACTCCTGACTGTCTCCAGAGGTTATATTTAGGGCAAAGCATAGTACAAAATAAAAGATTGACTGTTTCCCAAACCATTTCCCAGTTCCTAAAGGTTCCTCATATAGGTTCTGGAGTTGATTCCCTCAAGCCTGGTAGCCAGTACCTTTCAGCGCTGACAGTTTCAAAATAATTGTACTGATTGGGTTTTGCTTAATAAGTGGCTGTTACCTGGCATTCAGGCTGGAGGAAAAAAACATCCAAATAGAGGTGGAGGGGGAAGAAAACCCTAAATAAAGACTTCAGAGAACTGGGGGCTTGTCGTTTTTGTGAAGATTCTCCAAACTCTCATCCAACCCTCCTACCTGCATTGTCTAAATTTTATGTACATTTTACAATACTCAGTATTTAAAGTTGTGTGTTTGAAATGCCGTGCACCAGTTAGTTTTCACGATCAGATGAAAATAGAGTTGTTTGCTCTCTTTTTTCCTTTTCACCCACAGTTTTGCTACAGTAAGGTTTAACAATTAGTTTGCCCTAACCACGATACACCCAGCTTAGTTTTCCAGTACCATATCTAATCCCGTACTCCCAAATTTGGTTTACATACTAAATTTCAATCAGAGTGTGGCCTGAAATAACCACTTGCCCTAATGGGATGCAGTCAGCTGTGTTTGTTCTCTGGCATGGGCATAGGGAAAGCCCAGTAGCTGAGATCTGTGCTAGGTTTTTGTCTTTTAATTTCCTAGTCAGTTTACTCATGGACAGTAGCAATAGCATCAAGTTCCTAAGTGTTTGCCTTTTGTGGGCAATATTTGTAACAGAGTTTACCCCTTTTTCATTTATTTTAATAAGGATGTTCCTAAAAGAACTCCTTACAAAGCAAAATATTATTTTATTGTATTTTTTTGATTGTCTTCTCCAGAGGAAGAGAAAAAAGAGAACTAGAAAGCAAAATAAACCTAGAAATTGTTATTTGAAGTCAGCTGTCATTACATGACTTTGCAGTAGATCACACATCTCCTGACTTTTCAAGCTTTTTTTCCTTATGTTATACTTAAACCTCATAGAGCGATTCATGTTCATTTTTATATCTTTTAAAACACAGTTGCTTGAAGTGGTGACACAAGCACATCAATACAGAGTACTCCTGGCACAGCACAGGCAAATGTTCCCATGTATTAAGTGAAAGTAGCGTGAGGTTTTGTTGTTCCATCCTGTGTATTTGCTATCTGCATGTGGTTTCCATTTTAAAAGCAGATTTGGAGAGAGAGAGCATTTCAAATGCCCTTACAACTGTTCTGACTGATAGCTTGGAAGAATTAACGATGCCAGTATTAACCAAAATTAAAGGATATCCACAGAAAAAGGCAAGTGAACATTCGTAATACATTTATTCCCCCTGTTTTTTAATGAAATCATTCTGATATTATAGGAATAGTGGGTTGACATTCTTGGTGGGCTTGGGTTTAAATTGTATGTATTTGAAGAAAAACAACTAAACTCCGAGTTGCTTTCTAAGAGAATAAGGAAGAGTTTTAAATCATTTATCAAGACGGAAGAGCGCGTCATTAAAAATTAAGTAAGGCTTGTTGCTGACTTGTTGCTGTGTTGCTAAGCGTTGCATGTGGTGACAGCCTATCCCGAACCTCTGCCAGCAAACTGAACTCCACTGAGTCTCAGCATGTCCCCCATTAAGCCATCACATCTCCGAAAGTTAGAAAGCTCATTAATGGCTTTCTGCTGTGAAACAATAAAGAATACATTCACTGACTGGTCAGTAATTAGTACCAACTAGTTTTTGTCCTTCATTACAGAAGTGTTCTGGTTCAGTTATTCCAGAGCTAAAAAAAAAAAAATATATTTTTTAAAAACCCTTTCATATTCACTTAGGTGTATTTTTACCACCAGCAATCTCCTTTTCCTTTTTCTTGAGAATTCAAATACCTCTTCAGCCCACAAGACCTGTGAGAAGTGACCTCATTGCCTAGTCTCCAGCTTCTTTGTTGAAACAGCTCATTTCAGTGACGCTGTAGCCCCCAAAACAATGAGGCATTAGTATCATAGTTCAGTCCTCTTGTCACTCGTGGCTTTATAAAGTCACTCTTGGATTTATAAAGTAATAGAGAATTTTGGTAGTGTAAAATAGAGCAGAAAGTGTGGAAATCCCCTTGAATTTTTCCCTCTGCTGCCTTGAATTTTTCCCTCTGCTGCTTTGTGCCAGTAACCTGTACGGAATTAGCAGAGGGCCCAGCTGGATTCCAGGAAAAGTGGTTTTAAGGTAGCAGGAAAACAGAAATTCATTTCCACTGTCCTAATGGAAATGAGTGTTGCTGAAGTCCGGGCGTTCTTCCACAGAGAACCTTCCAACAGAGACTGCATTGTAGTTGCAGTTCAAATCCTTGGGATTCTGCTTGTGCGGGCCTTGGGCTTCTTACAGTTAGCCTGTGTTATGACACATGCCTTGTAGTGCTTTGTCAGTTTTAAGGCCTTTATAAAGAGTTTGGTGTTTGTGAAACGTGAGGACATAGTTTGGGGAACGCCTGGTGAGCGCAGCTTGTTCAGCGCACGCACTAGCAGTGTTCTTGGTGACAGATCAACCGTGGGGTCAGGTAGTCCCAAAATTAGGACTGAAGAGGTTAGTCACCTGTCTGTCGGGTTTTGTAAATAACAGAGGAATATAGGAGAAAAGCAAAACCTAATGAAGGTAATAAAACATTTGTTGCTAATGAATATTTAAAAAATGAAAACTTGCATACAGATGCATAATTGAATTAGAAATGCATGTCATAAAAAACTAGGCAATCAGTCTGCTCTCCCCACCTCTTTCCCCCAGCCACCTCTTTTCTTAAGGGATCTTATGTTTTTTTCCTCTGAAGCCCTATTAGGTATGCATATTTCTAAGACGTCCAAGAAAGTTGTGACTCTTTGATTAACATTTCCAGGACCAGAAAGGAAATGAAATAGCCAGCACAAAAAAGCTGGGAAGAAAAATAAATTGTTAAAATCTTTTTATTGGCGCAATACGTATGTAACATTTTATCTGTATCTGCACCAAAGGTACAGATGTGTAGAACATCTCTCTGAAGGTATCTCTTGCTGTCGATGGATTATGAATATCAGCCTTGACAGCAATCCTCTGGTGATGTTATAAAGCCTGTGTGGCTTATTTCAAGCAAAGCTGTACGTACTTTTTTCTTGTCGTCTTTGGAATATTCCTTCTTTTTCCCTGTGTCTTTCACTTTATCATGCTTAAGCCAAAAAGTATCTTGTAAAATCTTGTTAGCTGGTTTTAATGCTTTTTCCTCATGCTAACTTCTAGAAGTTACTAAATCTTCCTTAAAAGATGTATGATATTTTTACTGATGTTGTAGAAGAAATTACATTTTTTGTGGTATGGTTCGTAAGTTCCTGTTATTGCAGACTTTGCACTTTGAGTGCTGTGTATATTCTATGCTTTTTAAGCCACAAATCCTGCAGAGACTGCCCATGACTTGTTCTGCGACTTTCCATGGAACCGTTTAATCACCAAGCCTAAGCGCATGCTTCAGTTCCTGTAGGATCCAAATCCAACTATCATTTCAAAAGCTCGCTGGTAGGGATACTTGCCAGCATTCAGGGATCCCTGAGAGGGAAAGGAGGAGTTGATGTTTTTGCTTATTTCCGTCGGCCAGCTCCCGCTCTCCCATACGAAATAAGAAACTAACATGCTGTTGACTATAAGTCAAAGGAAAAAATTGGATAAGTAGAATCTGAAGGTTCCACTAAATGGTTTCCATTGATGTTTTGCTACTCAACAAGTAATTCGTTTTAGTAAAACTTGCACTGTCATTTAATCATATATGCATTCACTTGAACATTGAATGTCTTGTTTAGGTAGTTACACTATGTCTTGCCAAAATCTTCCATATGAAAAATAAATTAAATTGTCCATCTTAGATGTGTTTTCCATTTCACTGGATTTTTTTAGTGGGATAGCTCCTCTCATAATTAGGTAATTGTGTGTGAATACATCAGCAGTTAATGACAGAAATGCCCATGCAGTGTGGGGTAATAATATGGAAGGTGAAGCAATGCAGAAGAAAACAAGTTCATCACACGATGTCAGCTTTCTTTTTTAAGAGAAAAAGTCCCATGCAACTTAATAAAGAATTAGAACATTTTTCATAATGCCAATCCTATGTTGGACTGTGAGAGACATCAGCAAAAGTCAACACCGAAAAAGGCTTTGAAATGTAGGTCAAAACTTAAGAGAACTTAAAAAAACAAAAATGAGGAGGGGGGAATATTTGAAAACACAAGTACTGAAAAATAGGGGTAGAATAGTTTATATAACCACGCTATGAATTACACCCTATTTTGTAGGAAAGAAGAGGGGATGTAGAGGATAGAGTAGAGCTTGGCATGCCTAGGGTGGAGAGGCTTCCGGACCATGCTGTACAAGTAGTTTGCAGTCAGGCTGTGGCCTCAGTCCTCCCCTCCCTGGGGCTAAATCAGTCAGACTTTTGTTGTTAGGTGATGCAGATTGAGGCTGTTGAAGGGATTTGCTCCAAAGTTGAAGCAAAGAGAGATTGTGCATCTGTCTGTGATGAGTGGTGCCTGTTAGGTAACCAAGATGTGACTTTGTGTCTTTGGTCTACAAGATGCTTGTTCAGCTGATAGGCTGAGCTGCTGTGCTAAAACAACCTCTTTGGAGTAGAACTGATGCTTCAGTGTGACCACTAAGGTAAAATAGATCACAATTTGAGAAAACAACCTAATTAACATAGCTGAATTCCTCAAGCTGAGCACATGCTTCTCTTTCACCATCAATGTGCAGTGAATATTGGTTAATTTAGGGTTAATTGGATGTTCAATACCTAGCCTACATGCATGGAAAACAAAAGCAATTATTTGTGAGCTAGGTGGTAATAAGGAGAAATAATGTACTGAGAGTCCCTTACGGGTTTGAGAGGTGGCCAGGGTTCAGGTTCCCTTTCCGCCTGCCATGTTTGCCGTGGAGCATAGGTAGTGTCTCAGAGATAACAGAATTTGTGCAAAATACACCATGGAATTACTTATGTCCTGTGAAATTTTCTCTTAATTATCTTCAGGAGGGCAGGAGGCAGAAAGCTGCCAGTTAGAGATGCTGCTGCTGTTGAAATCGCATTAAGACTTCAGCGGTGATTTTTAAAGGAGGATCATGGAGTATGTTTCGAATGTTAATTTAGTTTCATACTAATGAGGTAGAAGGCTACCGGTAGTACTCGTTTTACTTCTGAATGACTGTAGGTAGAAACCATATGATTAGCTTATGTGAACTAGTCAGTGGTAAGGGCTGGCATAGCTGACGTTGTCCCACTCATAGCACATTTATCGTGCTCAAAAATAGGCCACATGCATTATTGACTACAATAACAGACAAATCATTGTCATTTAACAAACTCTGAGACTTAAAAGCTAAAGTTCCTATTAGAACAATAACTCTGCTACATTGCTGGTCTGTGTCAGAGAGCACCCGGAATGGCAAAAGCAAATGGTGATCTAGCATTTTAGGAGGAGACAAAGGTGGGAAGCACTGTGCAGCACGGTACATGGCAAAGTTTGCTGTTGGATAGCAACAATTTCAACCTTGCATTTCACAACACTGGATTGCTGCTTGATCTTTTCACCTTTTAATGTTCTTTTGAAGCCAAAGTTGCTTCTGTGTATTTTGTTTCCAGTGTGTTGGATCCTCTTTGCAAGTCACAGATTAAAGATTTAGGTGAAATGGTGCATGGTTATATGCCATATAATACTTGCTGAAAGGACAAGTGTTGCTTAAGGAAAACTAACAGCAGAGTGGTTGCCATGAAATCAAAGTTTAAATGTGCTCCATGTAAAAGCAGTATGATGGGAACAGCAAAGGGTGGAGCTTGATGGAAAGCTGTTAAGTCACAGGGCATCCCTAACCGGGGGGACAGATACTATTGATGAGCAGGAAGGAACTAATAAAATCTAGTACACATACAGGAAAATGCCATTTTTATGTGTTTGTAAGTTAAAATGTCTGACCCTGCTTCTTGCAGGGTGCAGTTGTTCCCTTCAGCGAGCAGTCTGAAGCTCCCTCTGTTTTCTGTGCTGTTTGAGTCTGTGGGGGAAGCAGCTGCTTATAAACGTTTCTAGAGCAAACAAGGGCGTATTGCCAAAATGCCAGCGAGTTAACCACCAAGAAACGCTGGGAAGACATCAGCCAAAAGCAAAATTAGTAACTGCTAAATTGGTGGGATACGTAGGACCGTGGCTGGAGCCGCGAGGGCTCTTGCTGCTGAGCGCTGCTGCATGACGTGGTCCCAGTGAGGCGTTTGCTGTGACGGTGGCACCAGGGCTTGGGCAGTCTGTGCAAGCGCACAGCGTGTACGATCTGTGTAAGGGCAGTGCAAGCCTTACCTGGGTAGCAGACCTTCCAAGCCATCCTTGAAATTGGTAGCTAGCATGTGATAAGCACGTATTTTTACTGAGAGGCACTTCTAAGGTGTTTAGATGAGGACACGTGCGCAAGACGGGTGTGTGAATTTTGTTTACCGTCTGCAGGCGCTTGATTGAGTGTATGGTTTGCTGTACATGTGCTCTTGTAGATAAGTACTTTGGAAGTGTCAGGGTAACTACTTCTGGTTGTTTGCTTCAAATTCGTCTATTAAAATTCAATTCTTTTATGCAGGGAGTCAGATTTCCCTATGGCACTTTTTAATGGCACTTGGGAAATCCTAGCTCATAGTGTCGTGGAATTCTGCATCAACGGTGCTATATGTAAGTGCACGACCGACAGATGAGTAGCTGGTGATACATTCTAGTGCTAAAAAGAGGGATTTCCTGACTTTTTCTGTGGCAAAATATGAAAAGCTACAGTGTGCACAGGTGTGGGGGAGCCATGGAGACTCAGTCGCGTAGTGGAGTGTGAGCACTTCTGTGCTATCGATTGGGCAGGAGTGCATCCGAGAGCTGGGCTGCCTAATGTCCTCGTTTCATCCTCTTCAACTCTGTGTCGCTAGTTGATCTGGTGGAAACGCTGAGAAGAGAAAAGATACATCCTTGTTGTTAGTGATAATTGGAATAAACCTTTACCTATTACCTTGCTAAAATCTTCTCAGAGTCTTGCATTGGCACTCTGTGCGTTTGTTACTGGTTTGTACAAGTATCTGCATGAATGGTCATTTGTGCTTAAGGGTTTGTTGTGAACATCTGACTGTTTTTGCATGGCAGGTCACAGTAATGAAAGGCAGTAGTAGGAATAAGGATCATTCGACAGAAGGAGAAGGAACTGGGAAGCGACCAAAAAGAAAGTGTCTTCAGTGGCATCCCCTGCTTGCCAAGAAACTCCTTGACTTTTCTGAAGAGGAGGAGGAGGAAGAGGAAGAGGAAGATATTGATAAGGTAGACTTCATTGGATGCTTGGACTATAGGTGAATGGTGGGTCAGATTCACCCCAGCTGTGTTATTATTTTGTGTGTTTCTTGCTGTTCTCTTTTGTGAGCTAACCCAGTCAATAAAAAAAAAAAAAAAAAGGGATACTGTGCACATAATGCTATAAAGGCAAGTAGCAAATAACACAAAAATGTGAATTTTCAATCATGATTGAAAATCTTGGACAAAATCCTGTTTTTTAGTTACATTGTAGAGGTTTTAACCAGGTTGTTTTACATGTTGCACATCCTGGTCTTGATTGCTCAAGGTTGTTTTTCTGACACATTCTTAGTTATTTACTTTAGACATAATGTTAGCCTGTGCTTGACTTTTTTTTTCAGATTTAAAAAACAGATTAAAAAGATTACAATCTTTATATATGAAATTCATCTTATCCTCCAAAATGTTGTGAGCACAGGTGGAATAATTTCTCTCTGGTTTGACAGTTGGTGTTTTGGTGTTGTTCAATGATGCAGGCCTTACTCTTCTTTCGTAAGGACCCCGCTGTGTCACCTCACGAACGTACACTTAGGCTCAGCCTCTGTAACAAGAAGCGGGAATGGGAGGTGATGGATTTTGGAGACACGACGTTTCCATCATGTGGATAGTGTTTGTATCGGCATCTTCTTGATGCCGTGCTGAGGCAGGAAGTGAGAGGTCAGTGCTGGGGAGGCTGCCTTGAGAAGTGCGGGTAAGGAAGAGTGGACCTTGGCAAGGGTAAGGAGCAACTAGAAGGAGCCCGATATTCTGGCAGTGCTATCGACCTCATAGGTCACAACGTGGTATAAAACAGCAACGTTGCGGTTAGGTAGGAGGTGGTTTTCTGTCCCATACAGTAATAACTTCACTAAGTTATAGCTGGCTTTCTGTGGTGTGGCCGTTGCGTGAGTGATGTGCTGGTCTCTGAGCTGAGCGAGTGCATTTCGGCAGCAGGTTCTGCTGAGAGCTACCCTCTGGCAGTGGCCGGGCTGCAGCGCGGTGGCTGTAGGGCAGCACAGCTCAAGCTGAGAAACGAACGTCAGGAGACGGGGGAACAACTGTTACCTGTGCACTTTCGTTCCTATGCGCTTTGTCATAGCAAACACATGTGGTTGAGGTCCAAGGCAGCTCTGCTCAGCTCATCTCACTAAGATGACATCTAGTGTGTAGGAAGCGGGGGTAGGGAGGATATCCTCCTTCCAGCCCCTCTAGGACAGTTATTAGAGAATGGTCCTCAGCTCAGAAATCTTCTCCACTTGCAAGTCAGCATTTAAGTCTTGAAGAGAGCATGAATGAACCTTGGACCTTCAGGTGAGGAGGCTTGATGTAGAATTCCTGATCTTCTAGATGGAACGAATGGCCTTTGGAGACAGTTGTGCAAATCTACGTGTCTCCCCCTCATTCGAACGCAGCATATAGATGCTCTCAGGCTCTGTGAGAAGCATGGATAACTGAGTTTACAGCCCTTCCCTTTCGGTTCTGTTAGGTGCCGCTCCTTGGCGCTGATGGTTTAGAGCAGGATGCTGATGAAACCGAAGATGACGAGTCCTCGGATCAACGAGCTCGCCGACCAATGAATGCATTTCTCTTGTTCTGCAAACGCCATCGCTCTCTCGTGCGAAAAGAACACCCCCGCCTCGATAATCGTGGCGCAACCAAGATCTTGGCAGATTGGTGGGCTGTTCTAGATCCAAAAGAGAAGCAGAAATACACTGACATGGCCAAGGAGGTACGTACTGTATGAATGGTGGATGTAAAGGGCATTTATTGAATGTTTGTCTTCTGTTTCATAGTATATTAAATGCTTTTGGTGGGGTCTTTCTCTTCTCTGGACTCCTCAGCTTCCCTGATGGAATTATGGTGCGCAGAGCTACTGTTGATCTTGCTTTGATTCATTTGGTCTTTTGGACCAGAAAGCAAAGAAGTTGACCTGTGTGCACTAACTAATGTGGCTCTAATAATCATTTGAAAAAAAACATACCTACTTTGTGGTAGATATCACCCAATAATTCCTGTGCTACAAGCATTAACATGTTAGATTGTGGCCATTGAAAACAAGAAATTATACTGTTCTGTATTAGCTGGCTGTAGTGATACTTCATGCTGTGCATTTGCTGTCAATAATATAGGCTAGCCATCCGAAAGTATAGTGAACAAATTCAGTCCCTTCTTACCTTGGTTGCTAAAGAACTTTAAAAGTATTAGTGTTTCGCCAAGTACTCTCCCTATGTATTGTTACCAATTTTCGATCTAGCAACCTTTGGTGAGGCAGCGTCCAATATCCAAATCAGGGAGCAATAGGCAGGTAGAGGCCTTTAACTGGGAGCAAGGAAAAGAGATTTATCCCCATATTTCACAGAGTGTCTTTACGTCACCATAAAATTTAACTGAAGCTTCTTGGGAAGTAGCATGCTTGATAAGCTGGCCCCAAGAAGACTGTTGTAGGTATTGATAGTAGAGTGTGCAAGACACAGGCAGTTACTTAGGCTGATAATGTTACCCCAGAAGAGACTGCAGTAGTTACTTGTGTGATGTAGATTGTGGGTAACCACTGAATTCAATCTTAAAAAAAATGATGGAGGGCCAGTGAGAAGGAAGAACCTCTCTCGTTTGTTGAGTTGTGCTAGTGTACGACAAGAAATACAGATAACTGTGAAACAGTTGGGGGAACCACAGTCTGCGCCTTCACTGTCACCTGAAGTTGCCTGCTACTGTTAAAACGTGTGTAAGATCCAGCCGCTCAGTAGTTTGTACGAGCATGGAAAGGCCCACAAGAACAACCGTGTTCTGCATGGCAGGTCCTTTCTAAAGCAGGGTGTGTAGTACCTCTGTAGTCCCGTTTGTGACACAGTACTGAAATACTTGAGTCAGCTTTGTCCAACCATTCCCGATGTGTTCTGCGTTCCCACTCACAGATTAGTGATGCTTCTTGAAATGCGGGGGAAAAGGGCAATTAGGAGATAAGGTACAGATGCAAAGAAAGGAGAGACGAAAACAAAGAAAGTATTTTTGGAAGAAATAAACCTGATGTGACTGTTTTTCTTAGCCTTTTGTCTTGCTGAAGGAAACTTATTCATTAAGAGGGAAAATAATTGCAGAACTTCTATATGAAGTGACAGATCTGAAACTATTAATCATACTGTTGTAGAAATCATTGTTCCTGTAGTGATTTATTTGTTTCTCTTGGCACGAAGAACAAATTGCATATTCAGCGTCAAAGAGAAACAATAAATCTAAGTAGTTTAGATCATTACCACTATTCCAAGAATGTGTAGCAGAGAGATAATGTATAATTTTTATTCTTTAAATGGTTGTATGTTACAACAATAATTAGCAGCTATAATGTGCCACTGAGCATATTTGGGCCTTCTTCACAAATAGGCCTGTTCTATGTGTGGATCAGTTGTTTGTTTTAGCACTCACTTTTATAGCTAGGTTCACTGCTGAGACTGTCGAAAGGATGCTAATGTCAACCCTAGTTAGAACCATGTACTGATATTTTGCTTTCTCCTAAGGAGAGCTCATTTAAAAGTCAAGGAGGTTGATGCCTTTGGAACAACATGAAAATACCATTGTGCTGGTAGTCTTCTGTTTAAGGACCTATATATATCGGTGCGTGTGTGTGTGTGTATGTATATACACATACATATATGTAAAAGCTCACTGAGGTTTAAAATACAGTGGATGAGCTTCCCTTACCTAAATGCGTCTTTTCATTGCCCTTGGAGTTCCGGTGTTGGCTGCATAGCCTCCAGCTGCTGCCCTGGACGGGCACGCATCTCCCGAAGGACCCCATGTCTTATCTGCTACCTCTCCCCCACCCCAACCTGTCCTGTGTACCCTGAGCATCCACGTCACTCTTCCAGAGATACGAGTGGGCTTGGCAGAAGTGGCCTGTAGTTGCAGTGGCTACAAAATCTGTTGGGTTACAGTCTCGAGAATGGTTTCACTACTTGAAGTGAGAGTTTACAAAACCAGTTAACTCAGATCAAGCATCAAGTAAGCAACTTTCCGTTTCTTACCTGCATAGTACCGGCAACTGATATCGTCTCAGCAGTGTGCAAATCAAGGCATTGGTACCTTTACTTGCATGTTTCTAGCAGTAGGCAAGATCTAGGATTTTTAAAGATAGCGAGTGAAGCACCCCAGCACTTTGTCAAGTGGAATTACAAGAAGTTTCCTAGTGGGTTAGACATCTATCCCTGATTCCAACTGAGAGGATAATGAGGTCTATGGTTCATTCAGGCAATTTTGGAAAATCCCTTTACGTACCTGTCTGCACCTTGGAGTGCCTTAATTTCTTAGCAAAACTGGCCCTGTGCTCCCTCTATTTTCAGTCTCGTGTTTAATGGTCTCTCGGAGCAACACCTGCCCTAGAGACTTCATACTGTGCCTGCAGAGCTCAGTGTTGGTTTCTGCCGGTGTTTTCTTCAAGGAGCAGGCTTTCTATTTGTATCCTGCAGACTTCATAGATCAACTGAACTTTGAAAGTTTTATTATGTGGGATATAAGCCCAGTAGTTGATAAATACTCCAAGTAGAACCACAAGTGTTCCTGCCGTGTATTAACATTTCACTTCGCAGAGAGGAAAGTGAATTCTGACCACTCATAAATAAGCTGCATCATTTCTGGTTATTACATTTAATAGGGGTAGTGGTGCTCTGTTAACTCTTACAGGGCTTTCACTACAACTGCCCTGTTCAAGGGCTGGAAGTTTTCAGCTGGCTTGGAGAACATTCAGTGAGACAATTACTGTTCTAGCCTTGTTTGCTTTGCTAGAAAACGCTTAATTTTTGAATATGTCTTTGCATCAGCAAGATGCAGGCAGTTGGGACTGTTTCGTATTGAGAGCAGCCTGATAAACCCAGGCTCTGCCATTTGTGGCGATGTGAACGCTTCTCCCCGTGCGTCCTCTGCCAGTGATGGCACAGGTAAAGCCAGCCGGACCCAGCGCTGGCTGTGCCGCTTCCTTCGTCGCCGCCTCGGCAGCAGGGGAGATGAATGTGGTTGTTGTTAGATCTCTGGGATTTGTCTGACTTTTTACAGAAAGTTGTGTAATTTAAACATACATTTAACACTGAGTGTGTGCTGACTGCTACCCAGAGGTGAAGCTTGAATCCACTTCGTGCGCTTCTGTTCCCATGACTCTGGAGGAAGCAAACTTTTTTTTTATTATTTGGTGATAAAAGGAACTCAGGGAGTTGCGTTTAAAGTTTGCACCTTTTCTGACCTCAGCTCTGAAGTGGCACCCATCCCACCACATACTGCGTCCTTCCCCAGGCTTTCACAAAGCGGAAATGATGCATCAGACCGATCCCACAAACATATCCTGTGCTTTTTTGTGTTACCTGCAATTTCAGGACATGACCCCGCAGGGCGGTCCTGAAGGCACTGACATGCCACTCTGCATGGGAATGAAGGTAGTGTCTTTACGTTCCAGGATAAGGACGTAACTTTTTTTTAAAGTGACTTCAGAGACTTCCTTAGGCTGCTGTGTTAAATTGGTTTACTGCACGGTTGGTTGAGTGGAGGAAAAGAGTAAGCTCTTCTATTGCCTTTGGCTGTTTCTTGTTACTGCGTAGCTCATTTAAGTTATCTTCTCATGACCTGCCAAGCAGAATCTATCACTTCATTTTAGGTCTTGGTCTAATAGTCATGAAAATCAGTACTGAAAGTCTGTCAGAGATTTTGAGATTTTTGCATATAGGCCCCTATATGCGTTTTATAAAACTGCTTCTTGGTTATTGTTTAACTTCTTACATATTTTTTTTTCATTTTATCTTAAGTGTTGAAATTCTGAAAAGAGCCAATGAGTTGTCCTCCCTGAATTGGTTCCCTCCTCTTTGGAGAGTGCAGTTAATGTTAACTTTTTGGCTTTGCAGAGGAAAAAATCCATTAATACACCACATCACTTGAATTGTTCTTGTTGGAAACTGATTAAAAGATTATCGCTGCCTCGTTTGGCAAATGGCATGCATTATGGTTCTCATTTGATGGGCAGCCTGTTGGATTGTCAAATTAATCCATAGAATAATTCAATTATTCAGAGCAGCAACACTGATACGAAGAGCTTACGTACTTCATCGCTAGAGGTTCTGTGCTTTTAACTCAGCAGGCTGGAAACATGATTCATGAGTGGGCTGGTGCTTTAACAATGGAAGGCAAAGCTCTTTCTTTGTGCATTTCCTTTCCACCTCTTCCCTTATCCCCTCCTCTCCCCTCCCCTTCCCTCTGTGAGGCTATTTTTGTGGTCTGCATTCACTGGTGAAATGAACTCCCAAACCAAACTGAGAAGAAGGGAAAAGGGCCGAGATGAGAGGTGTCACAGTCCTTCATTTGCAGATTTAATCCATGTGCCCTCTCCAGAAAATACCAGGTGTATGTGGGTCAGCAGTCCCTGCAGATTTTTATTATTTATGGCCATTTCTATAAATACAGGACTTCACACAGTGCCACGCCACTTGTAAAGCGAATCGTTTTTATCCTTGCTACAGTCTGGAGGTAGAAGGTGCCAGCTGATAAAGGTGGAGGTGAAAGTAAGAGAGATGCGCATGCAACGAGATCCTGCCACAAGGCATGCCGTTTATTGATCTGGGAGAGCACCGCAGTAGCTCTGTTAGAGGACAGGGTTTTCAGAGTGCTCTTCTGTATTTGGTACCCAAGGGATTTTTTTCTCTCTCTGCGTCTGCTCCTGTGCACGAAACATAGGTGCTTCTCTGTGGCAGATCTGAGACCAAGGACAACTGGGTAGGTGGGAGCACGTGTGAACACAGAAGAAACTCTCTGCAGCTGCCCTGCCATGCCGGTCAGGACAAAACCTCTCTCTTGGTCGCTTGCTGCCAGCAAGACCTCCCTAGTAATGACTTAGGAGGTATTCCGCTCCTTCTCCCTGCGGTGAGCTCTGGGACTCGCTTGGCAGCCTGCCTCCCGCAGCAGCGAGTGCTCCGAGTCCCTATCAGTTGTTAGACAAACATTTGCAGCTGGAATGCTTGGCATGTTCCTCTGATTCGTCCATTCTCTACCTTGCATAGCAACAAATTTGAAATACTAAAATGTGCTCATTTTATTGCTGTTAACGTTCAAAGATCTTTTTTTTGTCTGGGCAGCAAGGTACTTGGGAAACGTCACTGCTGCATTTTGAGAATAAAATAGATCCCCATCCTCCCCCTTCCTCCAACCAAACTGTGTAGGATCCAGATCCTTTTTCCCTGTGTGTGTAGTCTAGCTTAGACTGTTGTGCTGCCTCATACCAAGAATATAGCAAACAACTAAGATATGTGCTCAAGGCCAAGGAAAACTTTAAACGGTCCCAGCTCATTTTAATGCAGCCACGCAGCATGGTCTTGGAAGAAGGGCTAGGATGATATATCAGAAGCTACTGAAAGAGATAATACTGGTAGCAGTTTGTTTTCAAAGGGATGTGCCTTTCTTGGGAAAGAGTATAACTCAAATATTCTAAAATATTGAACTGTTAGAGAACAAGTGCAAAGTAAGGGGCATTGTGCTGCATTTATTGCCAAGTGAATGTTTTCATTTCATTCAAACTAGAAGGCAAAGACTGTACCTGAGAAAGAATTCAGATGGCTGTCTTCTCTGTTTCCCAGACAGTGAGCATATAAGCACTGGGGAGCAGTTTGCAGGATCAGAACTTAAGCCTGCTATGTGTCATAAACCCTCAGGAGAGAAAAGAGAAACCCACTTTTTTTAATTACAGCTTTATTTATCTTAATATTTCTTCTCGTTAGATTGTGTTGGTGGTCAGACTCTAAGCACATGATTAAACTGTTAAAAAATCAAGACATTTAAGGATTAATTACTGTATTAAATCCTCTTACAGGCAGCGTACCCTGTTGCCCTGTAGATAGTATAATGTCACAACTGGTAATTTTCCTTTTCTTTTCTAGTACAAGGATGCATTTATGAAGGCAAATCCAGGGTACAAGTGGTGCCCCACAACAAACAAACCTGTGAAAACCCAGACTTCCACTGTTACAAACAGGAAGAAACTGTGGGCCTTCCCTTCAGACTCTGCAAAAGATTTACCAAGCCCGAGGAAAGTGACAAAAAGTGAAGAAATGCCACAACTCAACTTCGGGATGGCAGGTGAGATTTCCATCTTGTGAGGTTTCTCACAAGTAGCATCCTTGTTTTGTTTGAGGATGTGTGATTGAGATTGAACTGCAAGATCTGCAAATACGTTTCATGTCCCCAAATTAAGTTGCTAAGACTATATTTAGACTTCTGCATACCAATTTTGTACTGTTTTCCATAGTGCATGTTTGCTTTTTTAGAGTCAAGTACAGATACGTGGCATCTTCTAAGATGTGTCCATTTGGGGTCCAGATTTGATTTATTTTTAGCTCAGGCTTATCTGCTATTAGAACTAGAGATTTTCATTTTCTAGTCAAACAAGGATAGTGCTGATAGTATGCTATCATAGGGGTGTCCGAAGTTGGGGGTGTTAACATTCTTGTGGATGAATGTACCTGTGGAAGTAAGATTTTTTGTATTTAAAGCAAGAAGAGTGTAATTCAATTTTACTTAAAATTTGCTTTTTCCCATCATATCATGGGGGAAGGGTGCATAATCTTTTTAAATAATAATAATAATAATAATTGGTGTAAGTGGAGAGCCTGAGCTGGTGAAAGGCAGATAATCTCTTGCTGATATCCACAAATAGCAGAACTGTTGCAGTCATGACCTTGAAATACAGAGATATTAATGTCCTCAAATACTGGCAGTTTAAGAACCTAAGAGTCAAGGTGGAAAATAATTCCCCCACACACATACTTTAAAAAGGAAAAAAAAAAGTTTCCCATTTTATAAAAGTTGATGTATTTCAAACTTTGTTCTATCCTACCTAGTTTATGACAGTTGTGTGACAGATAGGATTTTTCTGCTTAGAGATGTCTTGATCTAGAGAGTGGAAAATAGTTTTATGGAACAAGTGAAAAAAGGATAGAAAGGGATGAAAAGGCTTTTATACTTTTTGCCAGTTTAATGGTATGAAAATTCCTGTAATGAAATTCATCCTGGCTACAAAGGAACTGTGAAATGTAATCCAAAATACTTCTTCATGCAACATAGTTATGATATGTGGGAGACCAGTTCTAAAACCCGCAAGCCTCTTCATCCCATTCTGTTTTGGCTGTCAGGGGAGTAACTTTTATGCTCCTTAAAGGTTTGTTGACTTAACAGGAAGAACAAGCCAGTAGGTCTTGGTCTACCTGGCTGCTGTCCCCCACTGTTCCCGCTGGGCTATCCAACTGCAGGGCTCCTGATAAGAGAGATCTTTCATCAACACCTGACAGAGGACTTAGGAATTAATTAGAAATTAATCTAATCAATTGTTTTATCTTCAGAGCCATTCACCTCTGAAGCAGGCTCTGTTTTGTGCTAGATGTGGTTTTTATTTTTTTATTTTTTTAAACCGCCGTCTGAATAAGTGAGTATACTAATTCATAGGTGTCTTGCTACACTCCTCATGCCAGTGAAGTTTGGCTATTTCATGAGTGCAACAGTAGCCCATAAAATAATGGGAGCTCCTGACAGAGATGTTAGCAGCATCTAAATCACAACAGGTCTGTCATACCAAATGGATGACAGTTTTGTCAGGGGTATACCAGTTCATGGTAAACATGTTTCGTTGTGTTCTTCTCCCTTCGACTTCATGAGGTAGCTTAATGCAAATCTGACTGTTCTGTCCAGCACAATCTCTATTAAAATTTGGCTATGTACTGGCTGATGAACTAAAATGTAGCTTGAATGACCATAGAAACACTTTTATCTTGGAAATGCTGCTGACTGTCTTGCATCTTCATGGATTATATGACAATCCACAATCATTCCGGGAAATCTGTTTTACTTGTTGGTAGCTGTAAATCCTTTCTGATTTATTTTTACATATTAAATTTCATTTTGGAAAACATAATGTAGAGAGAGTAAAATCTTCCTTTCCTTTTTAAGTCACCCCTCCTGCCCCAGGCCATCCCTCCCTTTATTTTTGGTATTCCAACAGTTAGCTATCCCTCTTCTTTTAAGTTTTACATTGACCTATTGTAGTATGAAGAGCCTGAGGTGTGGTGCCATCACTGGGCTTCTGACCTGCAGCATCGCTAGTGGTGTCCTTGCTCATCCAGCCTGCAAGCTGTAACTGAGCACGTTTTTCTCAGGCCATGGCCCCCTTGTGATCTGTTCTAGGGCATAAGGCAAAGAGAGCAGTTGTTCTCAGGTGAACGTGTCCATTGCAGCAGCTACTGTCACAACTACAGAGCTAAGTGGGCAACATCTTTCCTGCAGAAAAGTTCAGGATTTCTAATACTTCTATCTTTCTGTATCAGAAGAAGATACTCCCTAGAATAGCCAATGTCCTGATAGAGATGCAATACTTGTTCTTTAGAAAGTAGCTTAATTCTGAACCCAGGTGAAAGTAAATTGAAACTGTTACTTGCTGGCTGCCTTTCTGCTTAGTTCTTCCTCAGTTCTGTCTTTCCTCAGGTTGAAAAATTGCTATGTTGAACAAGCCAGCCTGCTGAGTTTCTAACCAGGCTAATACTAACAAAGTATGTCGTTCCCAAATAGTGAGATGGTGCAAGTTTAATCAATACTGAAAGCTGTTGAGAAAGCCGTGAATCACCTCCCATTCTGTACGTCAGATGTGTGTGCTGTTTTCTCATTACTGTTTGATTTAACTGTAAAGGACTTTAAAATAACACTTAATCCTTATTTTTCCATACCAGTAAGTTCTTAGTGTCATAAGAGAAACATTGTGCTGAGAAGGCACTATAAGCACGTGGCAGTGTTTGTGTGTATACATTTTGTCTTGCCTTATATAAAGTTATTTTGTAATTTGAAACCTTAGTGGAAGGATTTTTGTCTTTATCAAGATCAGACAGCTAAGTGCTAGCTGTCTGCTACAGCTGCAGCATAAGTATTCAGTTTGCTCGAGCACAAAATTTAACTTTCCACTGAGCTGTCATTTTTTTCATCCTCTTAATTTTTATTTTTAAATAAACAGTGCAAGTATTTGCTTACTTGGAGGAGGAAAGAAAATAAAATAAAAGCCTATTCTTGTCCTGTTGTTATAAGCTGTTTATTTGAAGGGCAGAAAGCTGAGACCACCTGTTCAGCGAAGAAAATACTTAGCAGTGAGGGAAGAGTTTTAGAGCTGTACACTAGGTGTTCTCCAGTTGGCAAAAACTGAGGAGGAGGAGGAAGACCTAAGGCAACTAATGGGAATCTCAAGAGGGGAGCTATGAGCCATCAGCGTGATGCAGGCATAAGAACATGCTATACTGCAGAGTGTCAGACAAAGTATTTTCAGGAGCTATAGAGAAGAATTAATACTGTTGAAGAGAGTACAGGTGAGAGCTCATCTGACATGGTTACCCTGCTGATCATTCATGTGCAAGAAAGACGAATTCTACCTGGTGTAACTGGAGAGGAGAGCTACAGGGATCACAAGGACTGTGGGAGATGAACATGTATGATGGTGCCAGAAGATCTTGATTTGTTTAGGCTGGTAAAGCAAGTGGAGGATGAACAGGGTGACTCCTGTAAATACAGCAGACGGAAATACCACTTAGAGAAAACAGTTATTTAAGCTTAAAGGTATGGGCACCAGATAAAACCAGTGTGCCTTTACCTACCCCTGAGTAAATTTAGGCTGAAAACTGGAAGAAAGCTCTTAATGTTTAGAAGACTTGGGTTCTGCAATGACATTCCAATGCAAACAAAGAAAGTAGAAAGCAGTAAGAAAGTAGAAACCAGCCAGCCCCTAACTGTTTAATATGGAGCTCAGTAAGTTTGTGGTGTGCCTGGAGATCTGTCCCTCCAAATTACTGACTGTTTAGTCATGGTCTTTCAAGATGTGTGTTCAGTTTTCAGTTTTGAATTGCTCTGATTTCCTCTTGTTTGAAGGACAGAACTGTTGCTTGATATTGATGGTAAAAAGTTCTGTGTTGACAGAATCACTTCACTTAAGAATTGTGCTTAAGTAATCGCTGACCCTTCCCATTTTCTGTCTCCATTTCTTCACCACTCCTTGTTCCTAGATTCTATACTTCTGGTAGTGCCTTATCTCTTTGCAGAAGATGAATGTCTTTTATTCCCTTTTCATTTTAAAGTAAAATGCTTAAAAATAAAAAAAACACCACCAACAAAAATCATTTCTACCTGTTCATTACAGTAAAGGAAAAAAGTAATTCCAATTGAACATTGGCTTTGAAGCTAAGTGCTATCTAGGCTGTATTAAGATAGTGACCGCTCTTCTATCCTTGAGATAGTGGATAAGCTTGGTTTATTCACATTGCTTTCCTATGCTTTGGTTTACTGCTATTTTAAAAGAGTATTAACAACATTTCTCCTGTGAACGTCAGTGTGAGATGCTGTCCAAGGGAGGAGCTTTGGCAGCGTCTGTAGTACTGAATTAGACAGTACCAGAGAGTGTTCCTGTGAACTGGAGCTTGATTGTCTGGAGTGTGAAAGGTTTACTGGGGGGTTTACAGGCGTGGTTTTGGCCCATGTCAGTTGACTTTCTCCAAAAAGTACCTAGGCTTGGCTCTCGAGTCGGAATGAGCCAGAGAAATTCCCAGTGGGCATTTTGGATGCAGCTATTGTGTTAGAGGCAGTTTAACCAAACAGACAAGGGTAATTGTGCCAGTTAGCCTTCATTCCAGAGAATGGTCCCAAGCATGTGTAATTTATTGTTGTAGAAATTTTTTTTTGTGTAGTTTAGCAAAAGGAAAGCGAAAGATATGAGGACGCACTTAGCAAGACCTGGGTAAGTTGCTTAGGTGTCTTCAGGAATATAGCAAGGATAATACTTTTTTTTTCTTTCTCTCACTCTGTGGCTGTTGTGTGAGATGTTTGGGCCACTGACTGTCTTCCTCTATTTGCATGGCTCTTTGTTAAATTGCAACCCTGCATTACTTCCAAGGCACTCCCCCAAAATCAGACAATTTCTCTTCATAATGATGAAAAGCAACCACTGTTTTGAGTGGAAAAGCCACTCCATGAGTAGTGCGGTGCCAGCGTTGATAGCTTTTACTTTTTGTTGTCATTTTTTTCAGAACTTGTGAGGTGTGGGGAGGCTGGAGGCTAGAAACTGTCAGAACCAAATATGCAGAGAAAGAACATTTATATCTCCATTTTACTTTACTCAATTATGTGTTGTATTGGCGGAGCAGCAAGTAGGCAGGCAGCTTGCCTGGCTGGTGCCTGTGCTGTTCTGGCATGGAGGATTGAGCACTTCATGCTTCAGAGCTGTCAGGCTGGCACTTTTCACCACTAAATGCAGCTCTGCATTACAGCTGAATGAAAATAGGAATTTTGCTTCAGAGCTTGATCGCGTCATTTTGTTCCATCCCTTTACTTGTTCAGTGGCTAAGGAAGGGAACTGCTCTCTTGGTAGGAGCATCCATTGAGTTATAAGCAAGCATGATATTAGTGTGTCTTTGTGTATATTTGTGTACGAGATCACTACACTTGCCTGTTTTAAAGATAGCCAGCTCTGTAGTGCATATATCCTTTGGCGGTAAAATTGTAAATCCACGCAATGAGGTGTTAAGCACACAAATCCAATTAAATCCTTCAAACAGCTTTGAGAGCTTCTCCCAGAGGGTACAGAAATAGTTATTTGTGATTCTCTTGAACTGCCTTTTATGGCAGCTTGCTTAGAGTGTCTGTGACAAGTAGTCTTCTGGGGGTTTAACACTGCAAATGGCAGGTTCTTTAAACAAGCAAATGAATAAACTTAAGATTTGTTTTTACTCTTTAACAGATCCTACACAAATGGGAGGCCTAAGTATGCTGCTTTTAGCCGGGGAACATGCCCTGACTGCACAAGAGGTAAGGAACTCTTCTCTGCCTTACCACAAGCCCTCAGTTTAAGAAGAGCTCTGAAAAGGAGTATCTGTTGAGTGGGAAGTGGAATTTAAGATATGTCTTAGGTAACCTCAGGTGGAACTGAAGCGTGAGCCCTGTGATGTGAGTCTTGTACTCCAACCATGACTGTAGACATCAGGCCTGGTTTTGATACCAGTCCAATATTAACTCCACGGGCTGATGAATACATGGTCAGACCAGGCAAGTCCGCCCAATGAGAGGATATTGTCACGGACAGAAGGGTTGAGATACAGTGGCTGTTAACAAACAGGTGGTTTGCAAGCTCTTTTGGGCAAGGAATTCATATGTTTATGTGCTTGTAATGCCTCACACAACTGTGGCCTTGGCACTAATAGCAAAATAAATACCTAATAATTTCCGTACAGTCACTGTAATTATATATGCATTCTGAAGCCATGCAAGTGCTAACAAGGAATAGACTGCAATACTTTGATTACCGTTGATTAAGTCTTTATGTCTAAAAAGAAGTTTGTAGTTCAGTTGCCGTCACAAACACTTCATTTTTACAAAAGACTCCAGTAAATGAGAGTTTCTGCATATCTCCAGGAGTGCAGAGACCTCTAGTCTTTCTTTAGACTGATTGTTATTCATGACCTACTTTATGGGCCAATTTTGAAAATTGTTCATAAGATGGCTTGTATGTTGAGTAAAATAGGTAGTCATTCTTCATTGTTTCCTTTCAATTCAGTGTTCCAGTGGTGATTGGATATGGAGCAAATATTTCTTAGGCTTTTGTTGCCCCAAGTGCAGTAAAGTTCCTAAAAACTATTTAGGCTTGGATAACTGAACAACACTTCTGACTTGCCATCCTTGGGATGGTGGACAGAGGAGTCATAAGATGTTCACTTCTGCATGCCTGGACAGCCTGTGGTTGGATTTCCATGTTTATGCTTGAACAGTTTCACCCTCAAAACATCATTTGGGAGGTTAGCAGAACATAACTGGGATGTGGCATGACAGGCTAAATAAGAAAAGCTCAAGAATTCGTTGTAGAATTGGTAAGATTCTTCCCTCTTAAATGGGAAGACTTTACTTGGGTTGTATTGACATGGGGGAGAAATCAGTGTCCTAAAGTAATTGTTGAAGTATCCCCAGTGAAAAGGTTTGGGAGTTGCTTAACTATGGAAAACATAGATCCTGTTTTATATGCACTTAAGACTACAAATATATGCCGTATATCTAAAACTCTGGCATTGCTATTAAAAAAAAAAAAAAAAAGACAGATGGAATGTCACTTTTAAAAGAGTCCTCTAAATGATATCGTGTAGTCTTCATTGTTATTAAAGTGTGTGTAGATAGAAAAATTGCATGCACATATGTGGTTCTTCAGCTGGGGGACTGCCAGAATTAAGATTGCCTATCAACATTTAGTTTGACTGCTTGTATATGTATGATTATGCAGACTTGGGTGGCCTTGTAAGCAAACATCTTAAAATACTATTAGCATCTTAAAAACTGTTGATACAAAGGAGAGGAGCGCTGACACAGTTTGTTCAGAACCTCAGAAATGATGAGAAAAAGGATACTTACATAACAGCTCTGCTAATCCCGAATAAATTTATTCAACACCCACTGATTCTCTATTAAGTATATGTTAAATGGATATATAGCGGCTTTTCAAATCAGGTGTTTAAACTTAGAGTTGTCAGCACTCAGATATCAGGTAACAAAGAGAACATGCACGAGCAGGAAAAGGGGAAAGAGGCACAGTAGTGATACTTATAAAAGTGCTTTGATGCTTTAGTCACCATCTTTCTATGCTGGTTACGTTCCTATTTTTGTAATTTTTTTTCAATACACCAAAAGGTTTTTCATCTGACAACAGAATTCAGTGTGATTGATTTCCAAACAGTGGCTTGAGCTATTAAACAGATAGGCAAGAAAAGTTAAAAACCTTAGCAACAGTAAATAAAGGACATAGATAAGCAATGAATTTTCACCTGGTATTAGGGTCCTTTCATCAGTTAAGAAAAACTGTGATGCATATACGAGCATGTTTTGTCAAACACCTAACAAAAATGCTTAATGGGACTGTCCTTGTTTCTCTCGTTGGAGGAGACAAAACCTCATCCTGTCACTTCACTGCAGCTGTTTTATTAGCAGAAAACCTGAAACTTTCAAGCTCCCCTCCACGCCAAGCCTCCCTTCCCTCGCTCACAGGACTGTTGCTTGCCTTACAGCAGCACCTAGTGGCCTCTGTGGTTACTTCCCAGAAAACCCTGCATTTGTAGCACAGTCTGAAACGTGGCTCTTCGACTGGTTCCCCCTTGCTGCTGCCCTGCATATCAGGACCATATGAAAGTCTTGGATCAGTCAGCGAGGAAGGCAAACGTGTAGCCGGGTGCTGTCCTGTGTCTTTTTCGTTCATTTTAGAGCAGGCTGTGGCCGCCCTCAGGGGACTGCGAGGACACGGAGGCAGCATCCTCATGGCCTCCTCCTCGCTGAGAATGAGCGGTTGTCTGGCGTGTGGTGCCAGGCTGCCCAGGGATCTTCCAGAGCCGTGTTGCCTGGGGTGTAAATCAGAAACAAAGATCGTTTCAGTGCAGCTGAGGGTAAGGCAGTAGGAGGAGAGAGGAGGAGAAGTGGTGAAATGTTGAGGACTCTTTATTGCAGCAGGAAATGAGACCTATGCAATGGCACTATTTGTACAACCATTCCCTACAGTAATTATTGTAACGCTTTGGTCAGGTTCAGCCTGGCGAAGATTAGAAACCCCAGAGATTATTAATTTCCCCCAAATTGGGAGTGTGGGCGCAACAGCTGAGCAGAAGAAACAAGCTCGAGTTAATGGTACTGTCAAGTGAAGGCAGCAGCACTGACTTTCTTCAAATACCAGAAATTGATAGGAAAACATGATTGTCGTAAACACAAAATCGAGAGGCAGAGCCACAGCAGCCAGGCTCAGGGGGCTGCTGTGCACCTGGGGTAGCGCAGAGCTGACCCGCGCCGTGCCAGCGCGGGCGCCTGTTAGGACATTGGTGTAGAAGTGCCCTCGGGTAGGAGCAGGCAGCTGTGGAGCCGTGGTCTCCTTCGTGGCTGGCGGGCAGAGGTCGGGCGCACGTGGCCCTGCAGCGCCGGCCTCGGAGAGGTGTCACACGGCGTCCACGTCTCATCTGAGCACGTAATGTCCCTTGGCACCGCGTGTTGAACGGGCTCTGCTTGCAAACAAGTTGCTTCAACTGATGCCACAAACGAAGGTGCATAACGCAGCTGGTGCAACTCCAGAAAATGTAAGCTATATGGGGAACCAAATCCCCAGTGTGATTGTTCCTGGGAGAATCCCACCAGTGATCTGGCCTGAAATAACCAAACGAACACTCAGACATGCAAGCAGCATCCTTATATATTTCACCCCAGCGCAGTGATTCAGACCCTCAGAAGCAGTTTACACACAAGCAGAAAGATCGGTATGTGTCTCTGGTACAATCCACACCGCTGCTGAGTCACAGACATTTTAAATAATATGTAAACATGAAAAAACATGAATAAACCTTAAATCATTGAAATCAGTAACACAAACCATCGAAAAAGCCAAAGCCAGGCATCAAAAGTATGTTCTTTATAACCCTTTGAGTTGGTACACTACTATAGTAGACTGACAAAGCATCCTGCTTGGTGTTCAGTAAATATAATGGAAGCAGTGTTACTGCTTGGTTTTGTGGCAGGGAAGAAACAAGTTCAGTTGTGTACATCAGCGAATTGTCATGTGGCATGGTTCTCTGTGGGCTGTGGATTTCTATGCTTGAATCTAGTGTTTATTTTGGGGGTGGGAATAGCAGAGTCCTGAAGTGAAATGCACTTGTGCTATTGCCACGCACAAGCATCTGGGGCAAACAGCAGCAGGAGCAGCAGTACAAACTGCATGTACTGTGGGCCTGGTTATTCTGTGGCACTTCCTTCTTGCAGGCAACACGTGCAGGTGCTAACCAATAAATGCTATTGACACACTTATTCTGATAATAAATAAGAAAAAAAAAAACACATTTGCATTGAAATATTTCAGATAACTTGGAATTTCATGAAAAATTGAAAATCATTAGGGAAAAAAATTCCATCCTGTTACTTATCTTGCTAAAATCCCACAAAGCCTCCTTCCTTTCTGCTGTTTCCTATAAGTCATGTACATAGACATATCATATTTTATATTAACAGTGCCTCAGCTTCTAGGAGTTACACATGTAAATATTTTACACTCAAATGTGTCATTTCCTATTCAATACAATTCCATTACAGAAGGATGCTTGAATAACAAATTTCTGGCTAATAAGAGTAGTATGGGTAAGGTCTGTATGAATTCAAATAAGGCTGGCTGTTGGTTTTTGGGTTTGAACAGTCATTTCTTTGTATTTTGATTTCAGTAGTTATGATGCTTTCTTGCACTGCTTCTCACAGGCACCCCTAAACGGATGTTTATGTACATTATTTGAGAAGTTTCATGCTTGTGGTGCCCTTAACTACTTATTTTCATGTTGTGAAGTGATTAGCGATTATTTTTGTCACTTAGCAACCCTTAGTGGTTTCAAAAACTTCTCTTTTAGCTTCTAAGTAATTAATTTTCTTCAGAATGGAAGTGTAAATTAAAGAGGTAATGGATAGCATCACGAATACAAGGTAGCTGTGTATGCAGCCCAAAATCATCAGTGTACTATTTTGTTGCATAAAACTCTTCTGCAAAGTTTGGAATAAAAAAAAAAAAAAAAAAAACCTGTTATTTTCATGCTCTTTCTTATTAGGTGATTGTCAAATACATTAAAATGGATGCTAAGCTATGTTTTCACGTTCTGATTTGATTCAACCGGTCCAGGAATCTGAATCATTACCTTGTCCATCTTCTCTTAAACACAGCATGTTACTGCTGCTTGGCATTTCATTTTGCCCACTGTTGTTCTTAGCTTGAAAGAAACACTCTTGAGGTCTTATTCTCCACAATCCTTGTTTCAGGTTTCCTCAAGTACTTGCCAATCTGATGCGACTAATTCTACGGAAGCGTGTCAGAAGTCGTCATTGTTTCAGTTTGCAGAGGTAAGTTTCTTTAAAAGGGAGTGTTTTCCCAAATGTGGTTTTTTTTTTTTTTTTTCCCTAAGAGGCATTTGGTGTTTAGCTAAAAGAGAAATCAAAAACCTCTGACTGAAATTAATGGTAGTATTTCTTCCTTGGTTTTGGGTTTATGGTACTGGATCATGTATCAGGTAGATGTGTCTGGCTTGAAATGCAGGAGAGGATGTTCAGGAACATGACTGAAACCCTAGTGCAATAATAGAGGTGTGTTTTAAGCAGTGATTTAGGATGTGTCATTCCTGCACTTAGGTATTAACTGGAGTCTTACTAACTAAAATCTCAACACATATATTTGCGTGTTACATTATATCAATTAGCCGTTGTGACTGCTTTAGTCACCGACTCCATCAAAAATAACTGTAGTTCTGGAATTTCCAAAATTTTCTTCTATTCTGTAACCACAAAACAGCTCTATGCAACTATGCTTTGGTTTTGTGATGTACAATGTTTTTGTCAATATATTTCCAGTAATTCCTATACAGTTCTACTGAACTGTTTTTTGCTTTTGTTTTTAAATATGCAATATTTAATTCATTTTTTAATGGATTTCATTGACAAAAATAACATGACATGAATGAGGTTGCAAAGAATCCTGGCCCTTTGTAAGCATCATTTGCCTGTTTATGTGTTTTCAATTTCTTGAATAATCATAATCTAGTGACATAAATATTTAGCTGTATAAATATTGATTGTACAGGATGCTGGGTGGCATTTGAGTAGGTGTGTATAGAAAGAAATTTTATCACAGCAGGGGCTTCTTTTTATTACCTGGTTTCACACCAGCTATGAATCTGACTGCCTTGTCTTTAATTCTTATTGCTGTATGCACCTTTATATTCCTCCCTAAATGTCATCACTTATGGAGCAGATATATACAAATCCTAGCATACAGAAAATGTGATTTTTGTTTTAACATTAACCCACAAGACCTTGAGTTCTAACTTAAGATCTGAGGCTTTCAAAATGTATTAGAAATAGATTAATGGACTGATCCTTTATTTCTGATTAAAAGTAATGGCCAGAATGAAATAAATAACCTATGATTAGGCTTCTAAACAGCCTGTTGGCTTTTCTTGTTAGGAAGGGGGAACGCCTGGCTTGCTGTTAATGAAAAACAATACTTCAAAGTTTCTTAAAATTGGTTAGTTCCAGTGTTAATTATGGTAGTAATTCAACATCCATCTTCCGGTATTTCTGCGATACTTTTGTGTACTTAAACTGTCAGTTGAGTGATGTAATACTTTGTATAGTTCCTTTTGATAATAGTCTGTTTCTTCAATTTCCCTGCTCCCTGTCTTTTTACCAGTAAGAAAAATACCAGTTCACTTATTGAATTCATTTTACAGTGCCCAAGCAGAAAGTGCCAGAATCACGTTGTAGTGGGCAGGAATTGTGTTGTGTGCTGCAAGATATGCTCTTGCTAAAGGCTTAGGACCTCTGGCTTTTTCTTACCCACCAAAGAACTTCAACGGGTGCCGGGAAACAAGCTCATCTGCGCTGCTAAAACTTGCAGTTTAGAAGTAGTTCACTTATGATGAGTAATTAGAAATGCATATTAGTTAGTTCATCGTATTTTTCAACAATATTGAGCAGTTTGTAGTGAGGCTGTGCCTAATTGGTACATACTAGGTATGCGTGTCAATGGCAAAATAAATGGTACTTGTACCTAGGTCTATGATTAATTCAAAGTGTCATTTGCAACAAAAAGAATTGACACAAGTTAAACAGTTTAAAAAAAAATGCAGTTTTTGTAGTCTCTGGGTTAGATCTGGTATCTCTTCTAAAAGTTCTTGCATGTGTTTTGTCCCTGCCCACGCTTATCTTCCATGCTGAGTAGCAATTTGTGCTCTATCAGCACCACCATTCTGTGGTCAGGTCTTTCACTGAACAGTGAAATACAATCTAGTGCTAAGTTTTTGTTGTTAACCCTCTTTTGACATGTCAACGGGCAAATAAAAGCCCTTCAAAAAAAGTTCCAGCCTGTTCTGTTGATCCTAGGAAAGATTTTCATTGTGAAAAATGATTCAGGATCAGCATTTACATGTCTCCTGGGAAAGCAGGTACTGTTCTTTGTAGGGGTGTGCTGGGACTCATCTACATGTTCTTTGGTACCAGTGGTCTTTCTGTGTCACGGATCAGAAATTTCACATGTTGAAGTTTGAAAATGAAACTGCAGGGTTAAGTGATAAAAAAATAATTGTTTTCCTGACAGATCTCTTCAAGCACATCACAGCCAGGAGTCCCGGGAGCTGTAAAGCAAACCGAGGAGTCTGCATTGTTTCAGTTTGCTGAGGTATAATAGCTAAAATATGGTGGGGAGGGGGGTGGGAGGAAGCAAGGAACCAATAAGGGTTGTCACTGAATGGTTAATCACCCTTTGTCTTAAGAGGTTCCCATCAGTAGATGTTTATCTTCATGACAGCATTGCATTAAGAAAATCCTGGGGGAAATAACCAGTGATTTGAAGAGATGTTGGCCAGTTCTGCTGGCTGTAGCATCCACAAGAGATACTGGAGTTGTGAACATTACCTATCCTTTCATAGCAATAGACAGCTTCAGGCATGCTTTTTTTTCCTCTTTTTTTCCTCCGAATGACCTGTTAATTTACACCTAGGAAAGCAAAAACTAAAAGACATTCTGAAATGACACTATTCAGTGCCTATGGAAGAGGCTGCAGCAGTGGAAAATGGCAGCTGCCCTAGAGGCAGGAATCCTTTGAAAAATAAACTTGCAGGTCAAAGGAAGCTTACCACAGCTACAAGGATATGTAACAGCATTGTTAGGTGGTGACATCTAGGTCTGTAGGCTACCCTTAAGTATGTATGTTGTCCTCCCTCCTCCATGTATTGAAAATTAGAGTTCCTAGAGATTGCTGTTATGAATTTCTTCTCCAACGTATTGAATGTGCCTCTATGAATTGATTTTCCACACACATTCTCTTCTTGCTTATTTGGGTGAGTCTGGTACTGCTTGCAGAATCTCTTACGCTGAAGGTATATTCAGGGTGTGTGTGAAAAGACTGTAATTGGCGCTGCTGCTATCCTGGAGGAACGTAAGGGGATGAAAAGACACCCTGTTGATTATTCCATGTGCTTACAGAGTTTTGACTACAGACAACATGCTTCCTTCTGTTAAATGTTAAGCTAGTTGCATACTGTGCATTTTTAGCTTGGCTGGGATGGGTCTTGATGTATTCCTTAAGTCCGATTATAAAAATATATATATAATTTACTGATTCAGGTACCATAAAATACCTGAATAGAAACACCCCTATGAAAGATACAGCAGAGTTAATATCTCTGGTTGTAAAAATGTTCTCATATGTGCTGTCTTTTTTTTTTTTTTTTTTTAAGTTAAATTGGAAAGTTCCTTTGAGAATATTAGTGGCATTTAGCCGGATGAATCCATGTGCTGAAGCCAAGCTTTCAAAGAAAGTAAAAGATCTAAACTGTAGAACATTCTTGTGAATTTTTCTGCCAAGTCTTACACAAGTGAATCTGCTAATTTAGTTTCAAAAATCTTAGCCATCATACATTTTAATTGTACATCAATTTTTGCTATATGCAGAGTTGATCAGGATATGAAATACCTTGATTACAGCATTTTCAAATCATCTTGTGAGGCCTGACTCAACCATACCTTCAAAAGTTTACAGAACCTAAAATCAGTTCCTCTCATACGTGAACAAACAACAAAACAGCAAACCCGAAAATTGTCTGGAAGATGTGACAGTGTATCAAATCTCATACCACTATGCTATGCCAGCTCACTTGTCAGATTAGAGTGCATGTATGAATCATCAAATGTTGGGAAGAAGAGGTGCTTAGAAAGTTAATTAGAAACTGGAGAGGACGATTTTAAAGACAGGGTTAATCTTTTTCCTGTTAAAAGTGCTAAAAATGTGTCTGCAGTCTGAAAGGGGTTGTATCTTTTTAGTTATTTTTTTCAGTGTCTGGGAATAAGGGAACCCACTACCAAAATAATATATATATGTGTTTTTTTTTTTCCATGGTTATATCTCCTGTGTTACACTATTTTTGTAAAACCTTAATGACAATGACTAACATGTTTTATCTAAAGCAATAGAGAAATGGCTTTAAGATTGCAGCCTGATTTTCATTTACTTTGTTCCAGGGGAAAACACTATGCATGCTAAAGAACCTCTTTAAGCTTTTTTATTATTATTATTCCTGCTATTAAAGCTGCCTGTGCTCCTTCAAATATAAGGGCTTTCATTTGCACAGGGTGTCTTTGTCAAGTTTGGCAAAAATCCCATTCCTTAATGTGCCGCTTCTTACTGGGTCCTGTCTATATGAATGCGTTACTGCATTTAGTAAGCTAAATTATGGTAAGCAATTTGCAGTAGGCTGCTGTCACCAATGTACAATGCTACAAAAGAAAAAAGAGACGGAGTGAAAGTAGTTATTTAGCCAGTGGCCAAGCAGACCTGTGAAGAAATGTGAATTGTGCTGTGGTCTGATTTGCCTGGAGACTTCTGGCAGCCATCCCATCTCATTTTTGGTTCTGACTGGGCGTTCTTCATATGTTTCCTTTCTCTTTACCACCTTTGCGGCAGGGTGAGTAAGAGTGATTCTTTGTGAAGACAGTGATCCCATTGAGTAGATAAGTCATTTTAAATGGACACCTCTACCCCTGGAGTACAAGTCCCCTGTCACTCAGAAACGGCTCATTGCGTTGATGTAGTATGGGATTCTTCTTTAGAGCCTCAGTTTGCCTGGTTGTCTGTCCCAAGTGTTATAGTCTTCATTTAAAGCTGATGAGGATGTGACTAATGAGGCCTTCCCAGTGTTGACTTGCCACAACGGATGATGAGAATTCTGGGAGTGAGACTTTGCTGGGTCCTCTGGGTGTGCAGGCAGCAAGTGCACTGGTCTATCAAGATGATGTGATGTCCTCATAAGTTTGTTTTTTTCGTTGTGGTGTTCATTTTTTCTGTTTTTTTTTGTTTGATTATTTTTTAATTTTGGTGTGTTGCCAATTTACATTCTTGGCTTTTTCACTCTGCTCTGATCTTGCAAATACTTGGTCCTGCTTCTGTCCTTCTCACCTGTACCTTTGTGGAAAGACATTATGTAGGCCAGTGATTTCTCAACAGTGGGCTGTGCTACTTGGCATGGTGCTTGTTTGCAAGCTGTCTGGTCACATGGGCTGGTTGCTGTCATCCTCCTTGCCATGTGAGGGAAGCAGAGCAGATGGGACCCTTTGCTCTCTTGGTCTTACTGGATGTGTGTTTGGCAAACGCGAACAGATGGTGATGACTGCTTCACAGGGAAGGAACACGAGTACCTCTTAGATTTACTTAGCTAGACTCTCATCCTTTAATAAACAAAGAAAATGCTTCCAGAGAGCGACAGCAGTAAAATTGCAAGTTTAACCCTCTTCAGCAAAATGAAGCCAAACCCCCCAAACTCTTCACTTACACAGGGGCTCTTCTGAAGTTTTTCTCTAGGTGATCTAATGAAAATACAGTCATGTCCAGGGTGCAACAAAGTGGAATTCTCCTTGCTAGTCCAACAGGTTATCAGCATTAAAGAAAAATGCATGCTTGAGGATGGCGTTGTCTCTGCTGTGTTCTCACGTACTCACTTTCAGTAGACCTGACGGCAACCCTTTCTATTCATTTCTGTGCTGAACAGAAGGTTTAAATCCAAAACATTGAGTCAAAATGCCTTGAAATTGGGATTGTGAGATCTAGTCAGTATCTTGTCTTCCAGCTTTCCTTAGGTAAAGCTGTAGTTTTCCCAGGTAAAGTCCTTACATAAAATAGATGAATAAACTTGATGTTTGCCTATAAATTGAAATTATTAAATATCTGTGTTGAAATGAAATACCTGTTGTGGGAGGGGAAAGAGTGTGTGAAAAACTGGCACGTGCATCTTATGCAAACTAGAATGTAATACAGTAGCTAAAATGTTCACCTCATTGTTAAAGGTATTGTAACTTGATTCTAATGGTCCCCGTGTTAAACCTCTACATAAGAAGGAGCTATGTGTGATTGTGGTACTGCAGGTACTGATTACTCTGATTAAAACTGAAAGATAGTGTTTAGACAGAGAATGAGATCTGTAATCTCACTGATTGATCAGCCATCTTCTTCTGACACTTGGCCAGCAACTTTGGCAGAACAAGTTCTAAGTTTCTCTCTTGCTGTTTTTCTTGACTATGAAGAGAAATTTTTTTGCTGAAGAAAAATGTTGCCTCCCTTTATTCCAATTAGTACTACAGGGATCTCGCTTGCATTTTGTTAGGAGTGCCCATACTATTCTCAAAACTGAATTTTTTATTCTTTTCTCACATTGTGCCTCAGATATGTCTGCATGTTATCAGGTTATACTTTAATGTATGAGTGTTTTTCTGTCCTTTTTCTGCCATTCGTGTTGCACTGAAGAAATCATTAAGAACTGAGAATGTATTACAGTGGAAAGAGGAAAAAATTAAGTCCCTCTTCCTGTGAAGTGCAGTGTACAGGAGCCCTTCCTACTGAACGAGTCTTGGGATCCTGAGTGGGTTCACTGAGCTAACTAGGATTTTGAATTATTTTAGTTTAATACAAAAAATAATTAATAATGCACAGTCAAATACTCAGCATATCTTAAATAGCTGGCAGTAGAATGGATGTTCAGGATTTCTGTTTTTCATGAAATGAATCTCCTTGACCATTGAAAAGCTGTTTGGGTAATCCTTTTAAGAAAAACAAACAAACAAAAGGCTATGTTTAACTTTTGCATCTGAAAGGTCATGGCCATAAGTGTGATTTTTATAATGAGGTAGATGTCACAGAAATACTGGTGGTCTTGTCCCTAATCTTAGGGTTTTTCAAGGCTTCCAGGCTAAATACTACCATATAATGTCATGATAAAATCAAATACAAGCAATAATAATTGTTGCGTTGGTGAACTCATAATGCTTCACTTGGAAGCAGGTCAGAATAGTTTGGCTGCAAAAGCAATTCTGAAGTGTGGTGGTAGCTATTTACCAAGCGCTGGTGCTGGCACACCAACATGTGTTTAGAAGGCTAAATTTGGTCTCCAGATGTAAGGTGGTCTTTCTCTTAAGGAAGTGAAGCAAGCACCCAGTGCTTGTGGGGACAAATGGTCCTCTATATCTCACCAAACGGGAAATATTGCCCAGGCTTTCCAGGAGAATTTTATTTAACCTTGAGTACCACAGATCATGTTTTTAAGCAACAAGTATGTCTTGTTCACTTTGAGTCACATAAAACGCACAGCATGATCAGAATATTATCTGTGCTTATATCCTGGTAACTTCTAAATGGCTGTTAAGTGTTTCTTGGATGGGATTGCTAATTTGAAGTAGGGCCTTCTGCCAGGAAGATATAAAAGTGACTGATTTAACTAACTCCTTTTCTTTAATTTCTTCACTCATTTGGTCCCTTCCTGTCTGTCTTTCCTAGTTGCCACTGAAATATTTTCTCCTCTGTTCATTTAAAACCTAGATTTCATCAAATACTTCCCAGTTGTCAAGTCCTGAGCCAGTAAAGCACTGTGGGAAGTTGGCACTCTTCCAGTTGGCAGAGGTAAAGTTATACCCATTAGCATCACAATGGGAAGATGTATTTTTTTTTCCCAGAAAAGTATGAATTTTATAAGGTTTGCTCTAGCATCAGATTTAGTATTTCCAGAAACATAAATTAGTAAATAATCAAACAGTAAGAGAATTAGGCAGTTGCAGTGGCCCTGGGGACCTAGGTCTTCTTCATACACTTGTTAAATGTGCATAGTTTCTTGGAGACCACACAGAAACAGTGCTTCCTTTTAGGAATAGTAACCTTATAACTGTAATAAAAACAAAGCTCAGGACAATAGCAAAGATGAGACAATGGCATTCTTTCTAATGAGGAGGTGAATACCAGGATTCAAAAAGTAAAGCTGTTAATATAAGGACTGGAAGGTGCTTTGCTGAATCAGTGACCAAAAGTAAGAAGAGAAAAGTAGACTTTGAGATCATCCAAGAATCTGTATGAAGAGCTGGAAGTAGTATATTGAATTATGAAATTGGCAGTTGTCAGCAGTCATCAAGAATACTAGGTGAGGTTTCTCAACAGTCCTGGAAATTGTCTTGAACATAACCTTGTAGAGGTCTCCTTTTTGATATGGATAAATCACTTGAACTTTTGAGGCTTGGCCTGCAAATTTTGTTCCTCTTGATGATTGAAAGATGAAAATACATGCTGCTTTCCAGGTTAATAAGGGAGGTTGCTAGCACCTTACTCATCTACTTTTTTTTTTGCTTACTTTTTCAAAATTGCTTCCTATTTCAGTGAGGAAAATGGTTCATTGGATCCCATCTGGTGGCATCCATCCATATGTTCTTGCTGTTGAGGTTAATCCCTCTCAGAGGAAAAGAAAAGCTATTGGAAACACTGAAAGAAAACACCATGCTTTCAGCCTGCACTGATGACTGTTTCATGCCTTGTTCAATGGACAATAATGCCAGGAAGACTGACTTTATAGGAACTTACATGAGTAGAAGAAAATTTGCCTTACCCTAGAGGCAGTCTGGCAGGAGTAGAGTTTGTTGGTGTGTGCTACATTGTCAGCAGTGCCAGTGCAAGGCTGATTACTCCTAACTGGGATCAGTGATCCATAAGGGCATTTGACTACTGCAGCACTGGGACAGCAGAAAAGCTTGTAACACTTAATCAGAAACAGCAGAAGTTTTTGAAGTGTCCTTTGTCACAGGACAGCAGCATGCTTTGAGTGGTGCCGTTCTGGAGTAAGGCTGTTGAGTCCAGCCTGACTTTTGGAAGTTGCTATTAAAAGTGGCGACGTGACTTTGAAGCTTGTGAAGTCCAGGTGCCTATCCACAGGAGTGCAGAGCTTGTCCTGCAGTTGGTGGAAGAAATGAAGCTGAGTGTGGCAGTGTGACGTTGGCGTGTTGGACAGGTTTCCATGATCTCTGTATTGGCAATTGCTCATATGGATTCCTACAAGCCTAATTAAATATACAAAAAGAATGTTAATTGCTCCGATTTAAACTGACACAGGCATGGCAGACATGTTAAGCACATCTTCCTTATCTCTAGCTCTTGTAGTACTGTTAGTAGTACTGTTTTTTAGTACTGTTTCTTGTTTGTGTGGTTTTGGTTGTTTTTCATTTTTGGAGATCTCTGTAATGCTAGACTGTAATTGGACAAATAAAATGAGAGATTCAACTTAACTTTTCAGACAGCAGTTCTGGATCTGGTCTGGAGTAACCCAAATAAACCGTGTTCATATCACCTCGAGGGTGTCTGAGGTTTGCAAGTTCATTTGGCAGACATTTGTACCGTGCCGCTGTAACTCCAAACCGCAGATGCTGTGCACGGAGGGGGCTGGACTGCTGTCTCTATACTGCTGGCATGGCAGGGATCTGGAGTGTGGGAGACTGTCAGCTTCGGCATAGCACACTGCTCTGCTTCTCCTTCATCTCTGTTATGTGGATTAACCNTATTTCACAGGACTTCACAGATGGTGATAAAGTAAAGTGTAGAAGTGGGTTTAATTCTTTCCTAAAGAATTCTAAGAATTTCTAAGCTTCTAAAAATGGTTGGAGCAGCCGTGCTGCAGGCTGAAGCCTGGAAGGCTGCTGCTGCTGAGCTCTGCTGAGTCTTTTGCAGCGCCTGAATACACACTTTGTCTTCAGCCTTCGGTGCGGAGGGATGACAGTGAGGGGAGGCAGCGGCGGACGTGTGTGCGTCACCTCCAGGAGGCAAGAAGGCCGCTTCTGTCACGGAGTGCTAGCAGCACTAACAATGTGTGGCTGTAAGCAGCCGTCAGAGGCTTGAGCTGGAGTCGTCAGAGTTTGGCAGATGCTGTGAAAAGCTACAGCTTCCGGGAGACATAGAGATAGCATTTTTAACCTTTTTTCTTTCTTTTCTTTATGGCGATGATGGTGATTTCTGCAAAGCAGACTTTGTGGGCCCATGTTGGTAGACAGCAGTGAAAACTGAGCTGAGTTGGGGGTGCTGGGAGGGCTAACTAAGGTGTTGAAAATGCTTCATACCCCAGTCCCTAGCATTCCAGCTCTTTTCAAGGAAGCCAGTGTAAGAAACCTACAAGCCTGATCAAAGATTATGGAACATAAGCTTACCAGTAGAACAGTTTCTTCTTTACACTGATATCCAAATCCTGAGACTGATGCTTAAATAAGTTTAGAAAACAATTATTTCCTTGCATCCAGCTCAAAACTGACACAAAATACCGAAGAGGATCACAATCTAATACAAGAAAAAAGGTTCTTGGAGAACAATCAGATATCTGCTTGCCGAACAGCCTCCCATACACTGAAGAGTAGTAACCAAAGGTTACTAAAGACTTGAGGGCTACTACTGCACTTTTGTTTCATAGCGTTTCTGTTATATGAGTCCAATAGAACACCAGCTGGCAGTGCCATGTCCTGACAGAGTTAACCTTCTTAAGCTATGACCGTGGAGTGATTTTGCAAGCCAATATCTAACTAAGCCTTCAGAAACGTCAGCTGGGTTGCATGCTGGTATAGATTGGTGCAGTACTGTTGGCCCTAACAGAGCCCTGGAGTCTATTCACATGTGAGAGAGCATGTTCTTCAGCTCATCCTTCGAGGAGAGTCCTGACAAGAAGAGCCCCAAATCTGGAAATAGCTTTTAATGTCCGGTGGTATTGTCCACCAGAGCAATGGTGGAGTGGGGTTTTATTTATAATAGCATGCACAGGTCTACACTTCTTTTTGATACATAATTTTATGAATGAATTTTGGGAAGAGGAAGGAAATAATCCTTTCAAAAGCTGTGTGATAAGCGTAAAAGAATTGTACTGGTGAAATAATGTTTTTCTGTATCCTCTGTTTTTTCTTTAGATTTCTTCAAGTACATCCCATTCAGGTCCTTCTGATTTAACAAAGCAGTGTGGAACATCAGCATTATTTCAGCTGGCAGAGGTAGTATTAAAACATTGGTGACTAATTACTACAGGTGCAGTGGGGTGGAGAAGTTAATGATATTGATTGCCCAAGTCTGGAAAGCAGAATGTTGCTAGTTATAATTACACTGTTGCTTATAGAAGCATAAATTATCTTGGCTTGGGTGCCATAAGCTAAGATTTCTCCAGACTAGCCATCAATTTGGAGACTTCTAACCATCCATGCTGCAGCTGATGAGAAGTACCAGTCCCTGGTGGCAAAGGGGTTATCCAATCTCCGTTTAATTGTTTCAATTAATTGTTTTAGGGATTGGGGCTTTGACTGGTTTGGTTTGGTTGGCGAGGGTGACAGGGACAGGGAGGAGTAGAGGGGAAGGGCTCAATTAGTCTGTTTAGATTACATTGCCATTACAAATACCTGTTAAAGGACGTTAGCTGCGTTTTTTTTTTTTTTCTCCTTGTGTTTATACTGTTTATTGAACTGGGGAAAAAACAGGTCAGTAACTTCTACAAAAACTCTGTTACAATGATTCTATCAGTAGCTCCTCCTTCTGGGAACAGTTGAAACCAATGGCCTCTTATGGAAATGTATTTTGTTTCTAAGCCATTTTCAAGCTTCCCAATCTTACAGGCTGTGAATTGCAAATTTATTTAGAGCTCACGAAACAAAAAAAAAATTTTTTTTTTTAGCCACAGGCATAGCCTTCTGTAGTATTGGCTACTGCAGAAGAAACAAAGGTATGAAGAGAAAAAATCCATTGGCAGGGTGTGACGGTAGAGGTATTTAATTGACAAAATATTATTATTGTTCAATGAGTTGCATTTTTAAGATTGATCTTTAGCTTTTGGAAATCACAGGCTGTGTTTACATTGCAGTGCAGTAAAAAAAAGTCACAAAAGTACCTTTGTGCCACAGCCCACCTCAGCATAGTTATGGGGTTCTCCTCTGCACAATTTAACCTGCTTCCTAAGAGACACTGTGCTGCCAAACCTCCAGTGTTTCCAATGATCAGCCTAGTTTGACCTGAGCCACGTCAGGGATTTCTGTCCCATGCAGAAGGAGTTTCAGAAACTTATTTCAGAGTTCTATCATTGCTGTTACACTCATATATTGGTGTAAGAGATCTTCTTAGTTTGCAAGAAAAAATGCCTTGCCAATTTGAGAAATTGAAAATCGACCTAAAGAGAACCTAATGATCTGTACATCCATCCTGACCATATGGCCCATGGGCTGAGCGGCAGAATAGGGAAACTCGTGATGTCTAGTTCAAAGCAAGCCTCTTCCATCTGGTTTCCCAGGTGGCTGTTCGGTTGACAGTTGTTTTAAAAACAAAATAGCACTTGGAGTTCAGCTCAGGGGGCTTTAAGAGGGAGAGCAAGAAGAAGAAATCATGTCTTCCCGAGGGCAACTGCTTGGTGCTATGAAGTACCACCCTCTATAGCAGTGTCAGTGTGGCTTACAAGCGATCCAAAACTGAGTGGATCTTCCAAGTCATTGCTGAAGGAACACAGCAGTTTGGTGACCTTGTTATAGCTCTTCTTTTGAACATCACTGTTCCTCAGACAGAATGAGCATTTTGGTTTCCATTAATGTTATCTCCAGGAGGAGATAACCATGGCAACTACTGCTGCTTTGCAGTTCCTTGCAGAATAAGACTGTGGCATAAGAAGAAAGATTTGGAAGGCTTTTTTACTACCTTCCAAATTATTTTGCACATTGAAGTAAAGGAAAATAATCGTGATTGCTGAGATTTGATCAACTTTTTTTCCCCCCTTCAGGGCCATTTGGAAAATGGAGGAAAGAATTATATATGGGGATATTTGGGAATTGGGGGTATGGATTTGAGATTTCATATAGCTTGTGATACAATATAGTGATAGTGTGAGATACTGTATTGTTCCATTGCACTTAGGGTATTCTGGAAATAAATCTAGCCCTGGGTTTCCAGGATATATAAAAGGCACTTTAAGGATCATGGAAACACCTGTTAGATCAGTTGGAGTATTTTTCTGTTAGAGCGGTAGAATCCATCAGCCTTATTCTAGCACTTAGCCATAATTACATTTCATCAGTTTCATTAGAACTTCAGCATTTTTTTGGTACTGTTCTTTAACATAATTTGCTTTCATAAATTAGGATCCCAGAGAGACTGCACATGTAACACTCCTCCTGTTAATATAAGTAAGTAATGTTAACAGTTGATGTTTGTTTCATGGTGACTATTTTTAACTCATTTTAGATGTGCCTTGCTTCGGAAGGGGTGAAAGTGAAAGAACCTGGGAAAACAAAAGTGGAAGCATTAGAAGATGTGGCAAGGGAAGTTCCAGAGGAAATGGAGTTAGAAGAACTGGAGAAAACAATAATAAAAGACTCCTGTAAAGGAAAAATAGAACAATCAGAGACAGCGAAAATGCAAAACCGGGATGATACAAAAGCTGAGGAATCAGAAACTGCAAAATGCAGAGATTTTACTAGTCTTGTAATGGAGAGCAGTCCTTTTGAGAGAAATGATAACACAAAGGATCATATGTGCCGTTCTCCAGAGCTTTCAATGGCTGACATGAGTATCCTTGGGCTAAGCAAGCCAGAAAAGATAAAGAAGAAAAAGAAAAAAAATAAGTTGGACCGGCACACAAATGAAAAGTCCACCCCCAAGAAGCCTTGTAAAAAGAGGCAGTCCTCTGAGTCGGACATTGAAAGTGTAATGTATACAATTGAAGCTGTTGCAAAAGGGGATTGGGGTGCCGAGAGACTTGCGGAAACTCCCCGCAAAAAAGCCCGCCCTGCCTCAAATGTGAAGGGAAGCATGTTGGATACAAAATCACCAAAGAAAAAAGTGAAATCGAAAGAGAAGAAAACATCAAAAGAGAAACCCACGGAGACCACCAAAGAATCAAAGCCTCCTGATTTCCTTAATATTACAGCCAACAAGGAAGTACCCTGTGAGGCTTCTGATAACATTAAAGTGGAACCGCTGACCCCAACAGAGGAGGTGGTACCCCAAAGCTTACCAGAACAGGTCAAAACTGAGGACAGTGACTGTGTTAAAAAGATAGAAACCTGTGGCTCCAGGAAATCAGAGAGATCTTGCAAAGGTGCTCTTTATAAAACTCTGGTGTCAGAGGGCATGCTCACGTCTCTGCGTGCTAACGTGGACAGAGGTGGGTGGCTTTGACCGTTTCATTTACAGCACGAACTGCAAAAGTCTGCCTGGAGTGGGAGGAAGAGCAAAAGTTCATGTTTAAGCTGGAGTTCAAGCAGCGCGTGATGGGGATTGTCTGATCACCTGAAATACTGGGGGCGGGGGCTCCGTGGTCCAGGGCAGGTCTTCTCGAGTCTTGCAGTCTGTGTTCCTACTTATCTCAAGAGCTCTTAGCTTCTCCCTTTTTGTCTTTCATGACCTGAGAGTTAGCTTTTTGACTGAAGGCTTGGTCAGTTGATTGTCAACCTGCTGATAGATGTCTGCAGGACCTGTGTTGCATGTAACCCTGAACAATCAGTTTGTTTCTATGTAAACAACTCTTGGGTTTGTGGTTGTGAGCATAGCTCTTCATCCTACAAGAGGCAGATGTGTGGCACTTTCCCTTGGGCTGTTAGTTTTGCTGTAGGTGGTGAGTGAGAATCCGTTACCTTGTGGAAGGATAAATTTTAGATTAAAATTTCTGGAAGCTTTCAGTGAAATATATTGGAATGTATTTTTCCAACTAATAGATTTAAATGGGTAATTAGTCAAAATGGAAAAGAAAAAGATGTTTATAAATGTTTATAATTTAGGTAAGTTTATTACTGTAAGTCTACTCATCTCTTTCTCCTCCTTGACACCTCAAGAGATCCTGACTTCGGAGGTAGTGTATACGTAAGGGGAAAAAAGCAGTTGCCAACAATATTATTATCCAGTTAAAAAAAAAAAAAAGTTTGACCTTCTTGAAGGGGTTACAAAACAATCTTTAAGTTGCATTGCTGAATGAGTATGCAAGTTCCTTCTGAGCCCACTTTGTTTTGGCACATTTTCTAAAGATGAGAAACAATTTTCTGCCTTCATCCCAGGAAAAAGAAGCTCAGGAAAAGGCAACTCCTCAGATCATGAAGGATGCTGGAATGAAGAAAACTGGGCTTTTTCCCAAAGTGGGACAAGTGGGAACAAAAAACTGAAAAAGCCTAAGCCAAAGGAAGAGTTTGTTTTGGGGTAAGTTGCAGCTTAACACTGTTCAAAGTTTTAGCTAGGTCAGCCTGGTAACTTAAGAGTGAGTCTTCCCCATTGCAGCTAGTGAACTGAAGCACCAGCATCCAACACTCAAATGTTTTAAACTACGTAATCACAATTAGGCAGAATTCCTGAAAATTGTAAACCCTGTTTGGCTGAGTCAGGCTCTAGTTTCCTGTTGGTTATATACCAAAGTAATTCCTCTGAGATCTTTCCTGGTTTACACTACTGTAAACAAATTTGAATGACATTATTTGCTCACTTCTTAAATATTGCAACTTCTTTTTTTTGATTTGCTCAAGAGATGGTGAAGAGGGTTAATTATATTTTCAGAGCACTTTGCAAACAATATTTAAAGTTCTGTGTAGGTGTTCAATCATAAACAGACAAGAAAAAATAGATCCCTTTGCCTACTTGAAGAGATTGCTGACAGAGGAAAAGTAAACAACGTTCTAATATTTGCAAATAATTATGAGAAATACTCCATTTTTCCATTGTAGAGGCAAGATATTTAAACTGTTCATGTATACAATGAAGAAATTAAATATATCAGAAGAATAATTAGTGATTACAAATGCATTAAAATTTAGCAAGGCTGCACAGAATTAATGTTCTAGTATATAAGTAACAATTTTTGTCAGAGCACTAACAGATGTATTTAACTGCAGGCATAGCTGTTAAATCTGCTTTGCCATTCATACTTGCAAATTCTTGAAGACTTCCAATTATCTGAATTCAGAGGGTGAAAATGAATTAAAAAAAAAAGTAGATTTTCCACATGTCATGCTTAAAATTCTAATATGTTTCTTTTGTGCAGGCCTTTTTACGTATACTTATTACCTGGTCTATGTGAAATTTACCTGCAACTCACTTTACAACAAAGATATTAAATTGATGAAAATATTTAAATGTTCTTTTGTTTGGAACAGTTGAGGAAAACTAATGGCACACTTCTTGTATTTTTACTGCACTGTATAGAAGCTTTGGAAATATCTTTTAAATTTAAATTAAAAAACTGGAAAACTTTGTCACTTCATGGCAAGAAAATCAAATGCATCTCTGAGTCAAAATATATATATATATTTTTTTTTTTTCAAATGATTTATTCAAAGTCGCTAGGAAAATTGTGTAAATATTTCATTCATTTGACAAATATTGCTCTACCATCATTATCTGGCTGGATGGGGAAAATACATATTAGTGAATGTTGCTTCCTGGTTCAGCCATGCCATTAATGAACACTGTTCAGTGAACTCTGTAAAGCAGAAGCAGTTATTTGTGGAGCCGAAGTGCTGGAGAAGGTATCTGTTATCCTTGTTCGTTGCACTGCCTGATCTTCTGTCTACTTGAAGAGCTAGTTTTACTTCTGCCCACTCCTCTGAACTGTCTTTGCTCCCTTCATCATCACCTTTCAGCATTAGGGTGTCTGTCTGTCTGCTGGGGTCCTCACTGCTTGCTGCTGTTGGAATTGCTCCTTTCTCCCGGTACTTAACGATATCCCCTTAGTGTCTCCATCAGTAGCTGCCCACGCTTTCCCTGGTGGTCCATGCCAGGTGTGCTTTGCCTGTGTGCAGCCCCACTCCTGCTGGGCGGAGATAAACGAAGTATATGTGTACCAGAATGCAGTTGGAATGAAGTGCTGTTTCGAGAAACAGAGAAAGAAGTCATCTTTCTTGTGACACTTCCAAGTGTGTGGTGTCTAATGGCCATCCCTTCCAACAGTCATGCCAACATCTGTCTAGTCGTAGTTCTCCATAGCAAACAGAATTTGAGATGAGTAGAAAATGTCATTGTTCCCCTCTCATGGGCACTTCTATTTATAATCTGCCTAGCAGTGCAAATTGCCTTTTATTAAAACCGATTTGCTTCCTGTGATCCTGCTTGGTCGCAGAAGTTCGCTGAAAAGTTGTGCTTACACGAGATAGCACCGTCATTACAGGCGGGAAGGCCATGCCATACCATCCAGTTCAAGTGCTTTGTCTTCATCTGGCAATCACGAATAATACCACGTCTGTGGATTTCTTGAGTTGTAGATAAAGCTTATTACGGTCACTCAGGCTGGGCTGACCTATGAGGAACATCAGGTTTCGTGAAGCCGTGAGCTAGTTGCATTTTTCATCTCACCACAAATAAAATAAGAAGGGAGGAAATATAATCCCCCAAAAGAAATACAAAACTAATTGCTATCCCGAAGCACCAGGTTTTAATTTTTTTTTTCCTTTCCAAAGAAGATTGGATGGTTTGCCATTTTCGTTAGACAGTTTTGTTGTAGAGTTTGACATTTTTGCTCTAGTTTAAGTTGTTATCTCCGTTCTGGTGTAACATGACTTTTATGTGAAATTAATTTATTGGTTTGTTTGTTTATTGGTTTTATTGTCCTTTCCCATTCCCCTCATAGAACAGGCAAATTTGCTTTATGAATATGTGCAGCTAAATGTCACCAGCATGGCACTGATTTTTTTTTTACATTATTTGCATCTATTAAAATTTAATTAATTTGTACAGAGTTACAAATTCAGAAACTGGATTGTACATTCTCATCCCAAATTTGGATTAATATATAATAGTTTGATGTTTACAGCGCGTGTGTGTATATCTCTTTCCCTCTCTCTATATGTACGTGTATGTATGTATGCACAAAGAAAATATTATATTCTTTTTCTCCAGAAGTGGAGTTGCATTGAATTTGATTGGTTTTGTTTCCCCTTTAGCTTAGCAAAGTTGGAAGAAGAATTTGAAAAGAAATTCAACAGCCTCCCTCAATACAGTCCTATTACCTTTGACAGGAAAAACTCATCTGTTCCAAGGAAAAAGAGAAAGGTTGGAAGCGGCTCATCTGAACAACCAAAATCCAACAAAGGTAAATTACTGTGTTCAGTACGTTTTTAATCAATAATAATGCTATGACAAGCTCAGGAATTTATACTTTCTTACCTTACTGTTATACATGTGCAAAGCGTGAAGTAAAACATTTTTCTAGCACTGAAACTAGTTGATTCTCACCTGGATTAGTTTTCAGGCTGTAGTCTCGACTTCTGCTTTTCATGCTGAGTAGAGTAGAACTGGTTAGAGCTTGTACATGAAATAATTTCCTCATAGCAAGCAAATTTAACAAAAACAGGAATATTTGTGAGGTAAGTGAATTTGACAAGTTTTCCCAAGAGAAAATGGGGGAAAAATGGCAGATGATCAAAAAGTTGTTTTGACGCTTTTAAAAGCATAGTTTTATGTGGTTTTTCATTTAAATGTACTTTTAGGCTCTGTAAATAAGATACCAGAAATGTCCAAATGAATTGGATTTTTTTTCCTCAAGATTTCAATCTTACAATGGAAAGTTAGACCAAAAATGTTCTGAGATAATAAAAATGGTTAGAGGACAGGCAAACCAGTTCTGTGCTCAGCTCTATTGCTGAGGGTCATAGAGGGAGAAAAACTCATGACATGTTTGGCTGTTTTATATACAGACAGCCTCTGTCACAGGGGTGGTAGAGAAGTATACATGAGGGAAAATGCTTTTAGGCTGTGGCATCACAAAATGAACGAATGACATACCAATAATTCTACAAGACAAAAGGATGCTCAGAAGAATGATCATTACGCACAGTTCACAATGTAAAGCTGGTTTCCTGTTCTGCTACTATGGTAGTATCATGGACTGGCTGATTTTCAGATCCAGTATATGTATTTTAGCCAGGCGACACTGGATTAGATCTATGCCTTTTGAATGCTTCACAAATAATTACATTAGAATATGCAGGATTGAGCAGCTGTTCTTTTCTAGTGCATGCCAATTTTGGTATTGATTTTTGTATTTATATAATTAGACATGGAACAGTCATACTCCTGCAAATTTAGACTTGTGCTAGTACAAAGTGAGTTCTGTCTCTTCCATTTTTTTATGCTATATATTTGACAGAACTTTAATGAGCATGAGTGAACTTTTTTTTTAACAGTATGTTAATACAGTGGTTTACGCAACATCTTTTGGGCACAAAATGATCTGGCAACTGAAGATATAATAGCAGCTGCTTGGATTTCTCACTACAGTATTTACCTGTTCAGGTGTCTGTATGTCTTAAAAAAAAAAAAAAAAAAAAAATGCAGGTCCTAAGTTGTTTGGGAATTACACAATGCCACCCCCAGCCAGGTAGCCTAGAACTAGGTTCTGTTTTGGCTAAGTTCCTAAGTACAAGCTCATTTGTATCCGTGTTTGCATCACTGTTAAAAAGCTGTGGAATATTTTCAGCCATGTCTCAAGGGAAGGTCAGAAACATAACTGCAGGCAGGTCACAAGCCTGATATAAGTAGTTTTGGCACAGCCCTGCGGAGGAGGTCATGGAGCATTTGCCTGTAGCTGGCAATAAGGGCTCTTTAGACTAAGCCAGCTGACTCTGTACTGAAGCAGATGGCTAACAGTCACGTGAACTTTTCCACCAACTGAGCTGTGGGGTTGCAACAAGCAGCCCAGGGGGCAGGAATATCTGATGTTGACACTGCTGTTTTTGCAGTGAACATCTAACCACAGCCCTGAACTAAATCTAGACTGAGATAGTGATAGCTGTTCCTAATTCCAATGAATGTTGAATTTGCGAAAGCTAGCTGGGCAAGCTGGCAGCTCGCATCAGTCATTCCAGCTCCCTGGAGAGTGAGGCTCAGCTCTCAAGAGCTAACTGAGAAACTTTCCAACATACCTTTTTTTTTTTTTTTCTTTTGGAAAAGAAAAATTGCTAAAAAGATATAAACATTCCATGGCAGTAGTTTGATTTTAATTTTTTTTCTGACAGATTTTTTTTAGGATTCTTAAAATTAGGATGCGAGCTGTGTATTTGAAACAACCTGAACCAAACTGCACATAACCAAGCTTACTAGCTCAATAGGGGAAACTGTTCCAGCTGAGCCAAACACTCATTAAGCTGAATCCCCAAATTAATTTGTAGTGTACTGACAGGCCGTTCAGCCTAGTCATGCTGTTGGCTTGCCTGCAAACTCTTAAGTACAAAGACAGCTAGAGAACACTGACCTCCAACAGTGTTACACACACAGGTCTACAAGCTGGGCTTCTGCAAGCGTTGCAGGAAATGAAACATGGGAAGCAGGCATGTTGTGCAAAATGATGGACTGCTTTGGAATGGTTCTGGTTTTTTTAGTTATCATGCTTACACCATTAGAATTCAGCAGAAGCGAAAGTGGCGTTTTTTTCTTGCAGCATGATGAGCATCAACTGTGAAGAGGCAATATGGTCCTATGGGTGTGACTCTGTGTTGGGATGTAGGAGACCTTAACTTCGCTCTGCTGTACTCTGCGTTATCCTCTTGTCTGGAGTTGTCTCTGCTGCTTTGCTCTTTCTTGGAGTTGTCTCTGGCTTGTAAGGTCATTAGAAGAGGCATCCATTACAAATGGTGCTTTCTAGTGGCTGGGACCTCTGATGTGCTTTCTTTCCAAACAATAGATAATGGTCATTAGGGATAGGTTTAGTATACACTTTAAAATCAAGCCCTGCTTTTCCTGAATGAGCATGTGCAGAATCATAAACTTCCCATGCATTTTCAGTCCTCAGATGAGTACTTACTTTCTGCAGTCTTCAGATCAGTGCTTACTAAATTGCATCTAAAGTCTGAAAAGTAGATTGGAGTGCTGCACACTAAAACCCCCATGGGATGTTAGGTGAATAGAAATAGATAAATATTTTGTTTGTTTGTTTTTCTTTTGTTTGGGGGTGGGTTGTTTCTTTTATAACTAAGTCTCTTGCCTAAAACAAACAAACAAAAAAAAAAAAAAAAAAAAACACATTCTATCCTGCCTGACAAGGCTTTATCTTATTTTGGAGTAAGTGATGCCAGATTGATTTTTCTGTCAAATGTCATTAAACTGTAGCTACAGGAGGCTAAATAAGGTGATGGGCCTGATCTGCTACCTAACTCAGACAGGATTATCAGGGCATTTTCCACTTTTCCAAAGTGGGACAGTGTCTACTGTATCCTTCCATCATGCTTGCCATGCCCAGTCCTCACTTCAGGCAATTCTTTTAATATGAAAACAGCTGAAGAACCCTGTAACATAACTGTTTCAAGTCCATGTGCAATGGAAACTTTGAATTTTCTTAAATGAGAGACAGTTTTTTCCAAAATTTTCCAAATTGTTCAAATTCTGCTCTCACTGAAATTAATGGAGATCTTTCTTCAGTGGGAGTAAAACCAAACCCTTCTGCAAATCCTACCCCAAGCGTACCAGGAGCATGCATGTACAACAGTAATGTAACAAAATGGCTGAAAAATACAGCTATACTGAATCTGTACAGATGGCCTGCTCCGACATTTGCTGGAGCTGTGACTGATTTATTTTTCTTCTTTCCAATGGCATATGTGCCAAAACATCCCACCACACAAGTCATCAGTCTACAGTGAGTCACTAATTCGCTTATATGTAAAAATGAGCAGCAGGCATAGTCATTATTTCTGTGGTGTGCTGTGAAGAAATGCTCACTTACACACTAAACGCTTCACTAAAGCTCTTGTTTTGGGAAAGCCAGGAGAGGAATGCATGGTGTACTTTTATTCAGGAAAGGGATTGCCTACATTTTATTTTATTTTATTTTATTTTATTTTATTTTATTTTATTTTATTTTATTTTATTTTATTTTATTTTATTTTATTTTATTTTTATTTTATTTTATTTTATTTTTCCTGTGGCCTCTAGGACTAGAAATAAAGCATCACCTTAAAACTAATCCTTCTTTGTGGCATTCCTCTCAGCCGTAGCTTGGGTTTTTTGGCTCAGTTCTAAGCATTGGGATATCCGGAGGTGGCATGCAGTGATGTTTCAAAGATCACAACCTAAAAATACAGCGTCATCCTCCTGAGAGATGTAGAAAGGTGGAAAGAAGTGTTTGGCGAACTCCAGTTCCTCTGGGAGCTGTGGAGCTCATGGGGACACGCCAGCCCAGCGGCCTCACAGGACAAGGCAAGGATCTTAGCAGGAGGCCGGTCTCTGAAGCCGGGGGAACAAGCTGAGCCCCTGGCAGAAGTTACGTGAGCTCCAGCACCTCATCTGTAAGGTCTCTCTTTCCTCATGTAAAATCGGTGCCACAGCCTTCTGGGAGGCATGTGTGTTCATCCTGGTTGTCTTATAATAAAGCTGAAATGTTCTCTTTTTGATCTGGCCATGTGAAATAAAGAACTCTGGGGGAGTAGAGGGAGCACATGTGCGAACATGGAGGAAATGCAGTTATGGCTAGTTATACGTGTTCAGTTCATTTTCTTGCCTGCTGCTTCCCTAAGCAGCTGCTGTTGTCCACACTGATATTCCCAGAAGGAAATTCCTGGTGCTGTCAGTGAGCACAGTGGGCTCACTGGAGCCAGGGATTGGCAGGTGGTTAACTCACGTGGCAGCAGCTGTAGTACTAGGAAAAGAAGAGCAAAGCAGAATATTTTCAGTCGAGGAAGATCAGCAGGAGAACAGGACTTACTCTGCACTTAAGGTGGCAGTATAGCAATAGCAAGTAAACTTAACAGCAATAAAAGCAGTTTTCAGCTGTCTATAAGAAGTCACTCCTAGGGTCCACTGCCTAACAGCAAGCCTCTTAGATTGGCTAGGTCTTTCCCTCATAGATATTCTCTGGATCGAATGGTGACAAGTGGTGTTTGTTTGAAATCTCTGAATACTTGATTGCTGTCCCCGTGAAACAGGTGTAGCACAGCCAGCACTTGTGTAAGCTCTTGCATGAGCTGGAATGCCTGAACCGTGCTCCTGGGGCACCTGCTCCTGAGAGAGTGAAAAGGGATATTTGATCTTAGGAATGCCCCATTGTTTAGCCTTTCCTACTGAAACTAAGTATGTGTGCAGATGTCTTCTTGGGTCCCGACTATATTTTGCCTTCTCCATTAGTTTGGTTAATTTGTATTGGGAGAAAAAGAAAAGCTCTGGTTTTCATACCTCAATATGCCCTACAAAGCTCCTGTATTTGGCAGTTCATTGGTTCATGTCTTAACCTAAGGGAAAGATTGGATGTGGACACTTTTCATTTTCAAAGAAGAACCAAATAGTCTATTCAGTAATTGCTAGACAATTTGTATCTATGAATATGAGAGTGATCATAATTTGGCTTTTCACAGAGGACATTGAGCATATCTTCTAGCTCACTCCAAGTAGTTCAGGCAGGGAGTGTGAACTAAGTTTCTCATGGAGTTAGAAGTCATATTTTCAGGTCCGAGTATGGCGTCTTGACATACCTAACTGTTAACTCATCTTCTCTTTCACTACATTCATGGCCAAAGGGTATAGGAAGTAACTATGGGTACTGTCTCACAAGAGTAAAGGCTAAAAGGGTAGCATATTGGAAACTTCCTTATAAGAAGGTGGCTTCTTTTTTCACTCCCCTGAAGTCAATGTCTTTGGGTTTTCCGTTTGGGAACAGAATTTTACATGCAAATGGCATGCACTGTGGAGTACCCTACATGGTGCAGATATAAGCTTATCAGAAATGTTCCTTGGATGGTAGAAGAAAAATTAAAGACACAGTTTTCCTTCTTCATGCAATGACTGTCATCTTTTGGGGAGTTTTTAATCTCATTTATTCTGCTCAGTTGCTGGCACTCGCTGACAGTGTGGAATTTGTTTAAGCAGTTTATAGGGTGCAGGTTGAGCTATAGAAGTGGAGATTTCTGTGATACTATGTAAAATGTTGCTTATTCCAAGCACCTACAAACCACAAATTTGCAAACTTAAAAAAGAAAAAGAAAAAAAAAAATAGAAATGTCCTGAGTCATCTATTACATATCCCTGCCTCTGTGTTCTGATGGAACTGTTTTGGAAAGACTTGTCTTTGCTGATGTAAATGAAGTGTTTGACCTTAGTCTTCAGAAGAGCCCAGGTTTTTCATTTCATTAGGCTTTCCTTCAACCTGCTTGAGCTTTTTCATGCCTTATTTTGCATTTTTGTTGTACTGGCACTGTAGTGCTCGTCCAACTCTGTGATACTCAGGAACCTATTATAAAATTTGCGGAAAGACACTTGAACTAGTTTGAGTGAATATGGCCTATTCTATTGAACTTTATAGTATTTTCTCTACAAGTCCTAGAAAAGCTGTTAAAATTCGAGCTGATGTTGCCTAAGATGGTGTCTAGCCTGGATTGTTTTTTTGCTTTGGTTTTTTGTTTGACGTCTGGATTTTTTGTGATATTATTCATCTTGTCCCAAATTTTGATTTGTTTAGTAGTTTTATTTAAAAAAAAAAAAAAAAAAAAGCAGCAGTGAGCCACAAAGCCAAAGTATACAAAATCTTAGGATTCTATGTCTGTTTCTATCTGGATTTTACTTTTCTTTCTGCATTTTTCAGTATTATTCAAGCAGAACTTAGTTTCTGTGAATGCTGTTCTTCTAAAGCTAGATCCTTCTTGCATGTACTACACATTTTTCTCCTTCATTCCCCAAATACGGAGCTGGTTAGTGATCGAAAACTGCAGATGCATGACATGGACTTACCTTTATCATGTTAGTACACATTTACAGTTGTGTCTCAGTAGCCAATGTGTGCCTGGCTTCTTGTAAGGATTAAGAGGAGTGGAGGAGGTCAGTGTTTGTAGTGGATGGAATGCAGTTCCTGCTACACTGCAGGTGGGAAGTATGCCCTCTTGTTAGACTGTAAGCCCTCTTGTCATTTGCAATGCATCTTCCTTCTCTTTGGGCAGGTCTGTTCTGAGCTAGCCTGAAGAGTTGCTGACCTGCGATATCTTTGGAGATAAGATTTTAAAGTGCAGTTTGGTTCTGAAAAGTAACTGCATAAAAATGGCTTTGCAGTGTAGAAATCATGTATCTGTTATATCTTTGGTCTATTATATCTTTGCTGGTGTGTTGCTGTTTACTCCATTAGTGAGTCAAAGGATGGCTTCCTGATGGCCTCTGCTAGTGGCATGCTTTGTTGTCTGCTGTCATGTAAAATGTCTTCTGACTACTATTAGTAAAGTCTACTATCACAGTAGGAATGATACCATCAGCTGGGCACACCCTCACCTTCCTGTCCTGGGAGCTTTTACTTCTGTACTTACTATAAACTTATTTCTGGTCACCAAAAAGGCAAACTCTTAGATCCTGTGGTGGGTTGACCCTGGCTGGGATGTGAGTCCCCACCCAGTTGCTCACTCCCCCAACAGTGGGATGGGGGAGAGAATCAGAAGGACAGAAGTGAGGAAAAAAAACATTTGTGGGGTCAAGATAAGGGCAGTTTAATAAGTGACAAGAAAAAAGAAAAAGAAACAAATGATGCAAAAGCAATCACTCCCCACCAACAAACCCATGTCTAGCTAGTCCCTGAGCAATGGCTACTTTGGGAACCCATCCCCAGTTCTACTGCATGACATTATATGGTATGAAATATCTCTTTGGTCAGTTGGGGTCAGCTGTTGTGGCCATGTCCCCTACCAACTTCTTGTGCACCCCCAACGTCCTCGCTGGGGAGGCAGGGTGAGAAACAGAAGGCCTTGGCGCTGTGCAAGCACTGCTCTGCAACAATTAAAACATCGGTGCATTATCAACATTGTTCTGGTCACCAATTTAAAACATAGCACCGTCCAGGCTGCTATGAAGGAAGTTAACTCCATCCCAGTACACATCCTAAAGGGAGCATGTCTTTAAACAAGCAAACAAAACCCTTGTTTTACTGGATGGCTAAGCTTTCTGAAAGTCATCGTTCTACAAAATGCTTTGGGACACTTTCACATAGAGAGTTGGTGGGTTGAAGTACAGCCTACTTAGGCTCCAGAGATCATAGTGGGTGTTAGGTTTTGTACTCCCCCATGAAATGGCATCCTGTATTAGTGGAAGGGGAGGTTTTGTGGTACATGCTGTGACTGTTGTACTCTTTTTTAAAACTGCTGATTAAAAGTATGTATTATTAATGTTGTCTGTAGGTTCATTCCAGTCTCAGAAAAAGAACTTATTCCACAAAATTGTCAGCAAATATAAGCACAAAAAGGAGAAGCTTAATGTTCCGGACACAGGTACTGGTGCATTACTTAGTTAAGGCTTTGGTCCGCCTGCTCTCTGAATTCAGTCTCGGGTGATGCTTCTAGGCAGAGGCTACTCAGCTCTCGAGTCTTTGATTGCTTTGGTCCCTTATTTCCCTGTCTGCTTTGACTCCATTAGCTCCTGGCTCCAGTTGATCATATTACCTTATTCCAGTACAATTCTGTTTTGCTGTTATTTGGTATCTCCCTTAATTACAGTTTCCCTGCTCCAGACTCTGTGCAGCAGAGCTGACAAAGCGGGTGCAGTTCTGCAGTTGGCCCTGAACTTTATCTTCCACTGCTTGTAGCTCTCTAGTCCTTTGGTTGCTCTTATCTCCGTCCCTTCTGTATGAGACACCATATTATTTACCCCTTGACCATATTTATTTGTCACTAGCTCCTCTCCCTCTGATTTCTGTCTGTCTGGAGCTCAGCAGACTGCACCTGGTCAGAACATGAGAGCTGGTTTCTGCACCAGCTGCACGTTTGCCTCAGATTGATGATAACACCTACAGGTTTCTTTTAAGTTCTGTCACAGATCTGCTCTGCCCTCTACGCAGCTGGTAGTTCTCTGAAGTCTTTTTCATGTTACAGTATTCTGGTCCTGCATACCCACACACTCCAGTTCCCAGGGTTGTTTGCAGGTGTACAGTATACACAGGATTATAGCTTGGCCTGTTTTCCTGGGCCTTTTTTTTTTTTTTTTTCCTCCCCACCCCCTAGTCATCTTCTCCGTGCTATACAAATCATGCCCGGGCTGTTCCTTAGCCCATCCACAGTGGGGTTCTCTCCCACATTGTTCTTGTGATACGGCGGGGCCTCTCTGGTTATTCTTAGCTATTGGCTAAGAATAGCTTCTGGCTATTAGGTAGCTCCATGAATTTCTTTCATTTTTTCCCATCTGTGTCTGTCTCTTTTTAAGATAATAAAATGGCAATCTGTATCTCCAGTTCCCCCAGCTATCTTTATGCTCAATCCCTTTCCCTAAGGCTTGGCCATGTCATTTCTTCTCCTTTCCTGATGCTGTGTTTTGTATCCTCTGTGGTGCACTTGCACTGTTTTCCCTTATAGGCTCTGTCAGCTGTGCTGCATTCAACAATGCAAATATTTTTTAATTACTTGTTATTTCTCACTGGATTTGTACAACAAACACGTTGTGAGAGTTGCTCATGAGAAGTAACTATCGTGCTTCCACATCAGAGTGAAAAAGACATCGTACATTAACATAGTTCTTTTTGGGTGCCATTCAGATTTTTGTGCCTAAATTATTAATAGACCATGGAGAGAAATTAGTATAAATAAACAAATGTAAAATTAAAAACAGTGTTTAAATTCTCCTATAGGAAAAGAAACAGCATTTAATACAAGATTGAGTAAAAAATATATATATTTATGTGTTACAATTAGTAGATACAACATGAAACTAAGCAAAATGTGAAAAAAACTAATTGAAAGAAATCAAGCTGTTTTGATATAAAGTATGCACTACGATCAAAGATTCAAGCCTGCCAAGTGTTGAATACCCTGGTCTTATTCCAACACAACAGAGTCATGTCCCTGGAAGTTAAGCATGTGAATAATGTCATAGTGTCTAAACATTAAAGATGTGTCTATGCATTTGCTGGAGTAGGGCCAGTTTGCTAAGTCCATCCCAAGACTGAAACAAAGGTATGAGAAGCTTGAACCTACCAGTCTTACACAGCCCACAGAGAAATCATCAAAGGAAGGACACTGGGTATATATGTTGGAGGGGAACTGCACTTTCTCAGAGTTAAAGGTGAAAATTTGGGGTCTTGCCTGCTGTAAGTGTACGATGTGGTGACACAAAGTGGAGTGGTTGTCAGCCAAGCACAGTGTGTGTATGGCCTTGGCATATGGCATACAGCCTCACCTAACATCATAGTTTCATGAGTTCCTAGGCAGTGTGGCCCTAAACTCTTCAAATCTACTATCCCATGTTCTGCAGCACTCAAGCTGGGAATGCCAGCATGTTCATTTAAATGAAAATATACAAGGATTTAGTGAATCAAATACTAAAATGAAAATTCCTGCTCCTTTTTGTAGTTAGTTTATACTTGTGGTGAGCCACAAGTGTATATGTATATGTAAGGTTTTTACGGGGTTAATTTTGCTGGAGGAAGGAGAGGCTCGGATATTCTGACAGCTGGAGGGGAGACACTTAGAAGGGCTGCTGTCAGCAGGGGTCACGCTAGGTTCATCCTTCTACAGCTTGAGAAATGTGAGCGTGCGCGTGTGTACAGACACGTGTGAGAGTCTGTGTTTTGAATGAGAACTTCTGTCTTGCAGACAATAAAGGCACTAAAGGCACGTTTTGAAATGACAGGATCATGTTGTCCAGGCTTCTCTCTGCTTTGGGTATCTGAGTGAATTCCGACTTCATGTGACCACACTGTATGCAGCATCACCAGTGCAAATCACTGTGTTACGAGTTTGCAGATGTTTACAGAAATATAACCCAGTAAAATGGCAATGGACATGCCGCAACACCTGCTCCTGTCTGCCTTCTTGTCAGCTGATGTTGCTCTGCTTGTTAGTCCCACTCCTTGCTACAGCTCAGTGTGCCTTCTTACCCCAGGAGTGGTATTGCAGCAGCAACCTGTTGTCAGAAGAACCGGTACTTCCACCAGGGCATGGGTCAGAGTTTGCTGCTGTTTCCTAGGCACTGGTGAAGAGAATGCTACTTGAAGCTTCGCTCCCTGCCTTGCTAGGCTTCCTCTTTTTAGCTTAATGAAGGTGATTATATCACTACAGCCTACTTTCTTTCTTCATACCGGCATGCTTGGACCCACAGGAACATTTGTTCTCCACTACACATGGTTAAACTGCAACTCCCATTACAGTTTGGCATTGTTGAAGAAGTTGTTTTAAATCCATCTGGTGTCTTACTGAAGTTCAATCTGAAAAGCTTGTCCTCCACTATGGTGTGCTGAATGACTGTAAGTGTTGTCATTTTTATGGTCACAAAAGTAGATGATAGCTCTTCAGTTTTGAGTGGGACCGGTAGCTATTCAGTGGGATCTTGAATTCAGCATTTTTAACATAGACCTGCCTCTGTGATTTGAGTGCAGTTTTGGCACTAGCATTTTCCAAAGGGAGTTCTGTCTTACCCTACCTGTCCTTGATCAGTATGGCATTAGGAGAGAGATGGGGTAAAGACAATCATCAGTGTTTTTGACACCACCTTATCTGTTTTTGCTTTAATTGCATACTATTACACTGCAGCATTAAAGTCAGGATTAGCAACAAAGTTCCAATCTCCAGCTGCAAGCTTTACAGAAATACTGGTAGTTGATATAAATGAGCAATACCAGGGCAGTGAGTCAGGCCTTTTGAATCCTCACCTTCTCTCTCCATCGATTTTTATTTATTTATTTCCTCTCCATTATGTGTAAGAATTGCGTTAGAGCTATGCCAATTTCTCATCTGCTATGTCAGACTTGTGTTCTGTTGCATTGCAGCTTGCGCTCTACAATGCAAGAAGAAACCAAGCATAGATGGGGGCAATAAGAAGTTTGCATGTATTCTGCAGACCTGCAGAGCAGGGTAAACTGTCTATGCTAACTTTAAACAAATCTAGCTCAGGAAGCCATCTGGCATAGAGCTCAAGATGATTTTCTTTCCAATTCATTTTTGTGACTGTGGTGCAAGTATACTAAAAGGCCCAGCTCTTCATATCATGTGCTCAACTCCTCTTGCAAAAAATAGCCCTCTAGTTCTGCATACACTACTGTTATGTGGAAAGGTAACCGTAGAAATGTTTTCAGGACTGAACAGTAGCTGCAGAACCTCATCTCATTTCTAGATAGCTTTCTGCTGAAAATTAGCTGAGCTCTACAGCGTTCTTGCGTGTAGGACAGTGTGGGAACAGAAGGGATATGAAATGGATTAAAGAAATTATTAAAGAAAAACTGAGGGAATTAAACTTGTTTAGCCCTGTCCTTTCTGCACTGCAAAACTAAGGCCTGATTAGAGCATCCATATGGATATAGCTTTGTCAGTGAAGCAATGAGGTACTGTTTCTCTCAAAGGAAACACAGGATGAAGACCCCTGTTAGCACCTAGCTTGGATATTCAATTGTTGAAGCATGGACTCCTTTCATTTCTGGAGTTCAATGCAAAGGGTCTTGTGGGTGAAGCCTTTAGTCTTGTTTGATTTCCTCTGAGTTAGGTTTTATCTCTGCTTGAATAATAACCTGTAAAGAACATAATGAAATGATTTCTCATCCCAATTTCTACCAGGACTGGTAGAGAAGAAAAATCCTCCTGAGGAAAGCAGTTCTTCCCTTCAAAACCCACTCTCCTCACTCCCAGGAGAGGAAAAAAAAAAAAAAAAACCTCATTCCTTAATTCTTCCCCATTCAAAGTTGTATGGCAGTAGTGTTACAATGAAGTGATAAAGATCTTACTTGGGAGTTAGAGGAAACAATCATAGAGGACTCTAAGTCTCATTTCAAGGACTGAGAAACCTTAAAACATGGAAGGGGAATACACCTACTGCATCCTGAATTTGTCAGTCACCTTCTACTGTTTCTTAGTGAAACACCCAGACATGGTGTACTCCTTCAACTTAATCTGTTACTGTTTTTTTTTTTACCATTTTAGGTCTTTAATTTTATTAACTATTGCCTCTTTTTATTCTACCTCTCAAGGCTTTTTATGTTAGTAATCTCTTGATCTTTTTGATGTATACAATGTGAAAAATAAAACATAAATTTAAAAGGAAGCTGTCAGTTGTATTGACCAATCAAGTTGATTTCCAATGTCCTGACATAGCTCATACTGTACTACACATTTAGCTAAAAACGCACATAGGTTTCTTTCTATCAGATGTTTATTGTTTGAAATCATCAGAATTAGCAAATACTGTTGGACTACAACCAAACCATTACATTAATACATATTCAGCACTTATGAATTCCCAAATAAGAAATCTAGAGAGAAAGCTGCCCATTTAATTATACAACCCAATTAAGATTTTGGTCTCAGTCAATATAGTAAGCTTATCTGAATATCTCACTCTTAGCCAAATTGAATTACTTGAAAGTCACATTTATAGTCATTGTTGCTTTTACTTAATTGGACTGTTATGGGGCAGATCTTATTGTGATTGCTCTTGAACTCTTTAAAAAAGTTTTATAATAATGCTCTGTCCTACGAAGGCTTAGCATATATGGGTAAACACTGAGAAAAGCTCATCAAAGCTGTGTGCTTTTTTTCAAAATAAAGAACATGCACAAGTCAAAAAATTTTTACACAAGAAGATATAAAGATGGATTTAAGACCATAAATGAATTAAGTTTTGGAACATTTCCAGATACTTTTACACATATGCAATAGATCTGATCTTATTCTTATGCCATAAAACATTGAAAGGAAAACAAGATCCCCTTCCACTTAAAAGAGCAAAGGGCAGCAGATGGCAAGACAAAAATGTGTTACAGCTATTCTCTTCAGCCAGTCTGCATGCTCACAGTTAGCATTTAACAGAAGCTAGCAAAAAAGAGTTTATATTAGCCATATCTAGCCAGTACAGAAACAGTAAATATGTACTAAAATAAAACAGGGACAAAGTCCATGCAGATTGGTTGTCTATCATGCATAGTTTGTGGGGTTTGGTGCTCCTGCATGACATGCCTAGTCTCAGTGTAGGAGATCGGTCTTGTTCAGTGCTTAACCCTTCTGAAAGAGCAGTTGCTGGCACTCTGGCTTGAGTTTTGCATATGTCATTTTTTGCTTGTCCTGCCACCCACAAAGTGAACACATGGGTCTTAGACATTTCTCAAAAATGGGAACAAAGATTAAAAGAAATGGTGGGGGAAGAGAAAGCTAAACATAGACATGGTAACAGCTGTGAAAGGACTCTTAAAAAGAGGGAGGCTGTAACCTGATGGGTAGTAAAGAAAAAAATGACTTGAAAGTGCTGCAGAGGAGATGAGATGCAGGCACTAGGAAAGATTATGTAATCAGTCAGGATGCAGTGCATCTGGGAAAAAAAAATAACCTGAGTACTTGGTGAAGATACCATGAGTATTCCCAGTTTCAAAACAGGTTAGACAAGCCTCTAAGAAATGACCTGGGCATTCCTTTTGTTGCCAACCCTATCTTCCTGTAGTCACAGGTGAGGTAGGCCTCATAATACTTTTATCACAGGAAAAAATCTGTCCCAGATGGAATTTATAGACTAGTGATATCCTATGGTATCAACACTATGGTTTATTAAATCACTGGAAATGGCAAGCAATTGATGACTGTACACTGATCTCAGACTTTAGAAACTTAAATACTGCCAGTGATTGCTGTTTGACCAATTTCTGTATGAACAAGAGTAAAGTCGGTGTCTAGTCAGGTGAAAATCTGTGATCGTGTTCCACTTAAGGATGGAAGGTTGCTTTGGAACGCCAACACTGGTACTGTTCCTTTCACACTCCGACTTTATGTAGGTAGTATTTTCATCGCAGTATTTTATTCCATGTTTACTTTCCTTTTTTAGCATTCTTATCTTCAGATCTGATTTAGCTCAGCTTTTGTATTTGCTGCCTTTGGGTTTTTTTTAAGCTTTATTGTTTTGTAAAAATCAGCATTTCCTTTTGCTTCAAGGAGACAACATAGAGTAACTATAGAGAGAAGTCTGAGGGGTATTCAGGAATTTCTGAATTCTGCTTGTGATTCTGGCTATGAGCTAAGATAAGCTTATGTGAACTCTAGCCATTATTGTTCCTTAAATACATTTTGTCCACCAGCTACGTGTTAGCATCTTCTGTTGTAGAGCGTTTTACACTGATTGTTTGATACCATGCTCCCACTGAAATGCTGCTGCCTGTCTCACAGTTTCCTTTGCAAATGTTAGAAACTTGAACCTCCTAGGACATCTTTAGGAGCTGACGCTTCTATTCCCTTGCAAATACCTGCAGCATCCAGGTGGTATCTTGCCATGGGTTATGCTCTGAGTACCTGTGAGGGAAGGCTCAGTACATTATGTAGATATCTACAAAACGGTAAATGAGCTTAGCTAGTAGGTGAATTATTCTACATTTAAAACTGCATTTTTGTTCTTTTTCAGCCATACTCTCAGAAGACAAGAATTCCAGTGAGCCTGCCTGGAAAAATAAAATTTCTATATCTGCCCTAAACACTCCAGAGCCAGCAATGATGCACGAGCCTTTAGTTGGCAGCCAGAAAAGGAAAGCAAGGAAAACTAAGATCACTCATCTTGTCCGAACAGCAGATGGTCGAGTGTCACCAGCAGGAGGGACACTGGGTAAGGAAATGGTAGTTTAAATTCTGTTAAAATTGAATAGTTGGAGATGGTATTAGAGTACGACCAACTTATCAGGGAAGTATTGTTCAGCCAGCACAGTCTCAGACCTACTCAGAAAGATCAGTCTATAAAATGCAGACATCAATCAACTAGGAAATCAGCGCGTCCATAATGGCCAACCTCTTTTGTTTGGCTGCCCACATCTGTCTTCTCTCCCTGGATATTTCTCTAAGATCCACAAGCTGATTACAAAGAGAAATGGAAAACAATTACGTATCATTATTTCTTTCCAGTCCAGCAAAGAAATTATACTGCAGCTAGTTAAATGACATAAAAACAAGTTCTATAATATGACAGTCAGTGCCAAAGCCCTTGCAGGAGTCCTCAGCCATTAAGATAATCTTTCAGGACTTCTATGTCTTAAACACACACAGACACAAGCTCTCTTGCCTGACCTAAAGGATCAAACTCAGTTGAATCCAAAGTCAGTAAACTGCTTCATAAACCTCAGTATGCTTCTGCCAGTAGCTTGGGTCAGAAGAGGTTGCAGCATGAATTGGATTACACTAACAAAGTCAAAGTCCTAAAGGTAAAGATTCTGTTAACACCAGACTGGTCAGTACATGGATGTGCTGCTGTGAACCTAAGGCCTAGACTTGTAAGCTTAACTCTCTTTTGTTTCAGAGGAGAAGCCAAAAGATCTGCCACAAAGTAGTCTTCAAAAATCGTCAAGTGCAGAAACAGATTGCAACAGTGAATGCTCCAGAAATGCAGAGACAGAAGAAAATCATAGTATTACATCAGATATGCCAGCAGTGTCTGCATTTTTTAGCTTAGCTGCTCTGGCAGAGGTAGCAGCAATGGAAAATGTACACAGGTATGGTTTTATGGTTTTCTTTTCTCCTTGTTGCCACCTTGTTCAGAAAGCAAGCAAATTGCAGTGCTTGATTTGGCCTGTTTCCTCCTCCACTGCTTTCTCTGAATGTCTGTTTTCTACCACTAGCTTCATAGTGTTAAGTCTTCACCTACATAACAATGTAATCTATCTCAGTAGTCAGTAAAATGATCCTCCCTGGTGAGCTTGCCTCCCAGTTTTTGTATATAAACCATTTGATATGCTCCTTGAGATCCTAATGATGAAGGGTTTCTAATTTTCAGACACCATTTGTCAGATAATAGCAGATTTAAATAACTATTGCATGCTGATTTGTATGTCTCTGTGGCCTAAGACTGTGGAGAGAATTTCATATAACTTCAGCAGAAGTTTTTATTCTGAACATGACTGAATGAAGCTAACTTGTTATTTTTACTCTTGTGCTTTGCTGTGTAGGAGGCAAAGCAGCTGCAGAATGTCCTCAGGGCAGAACAGTTCTGGGTGATGGAACGTCGTGTTACTTTGGGCTGGTCCTCTCAGTGTAAGAGTTAGGCTATCCACAGAGATGATGTGGAGAATGCACGTTCAGGCCTAAGGAACCTGTTGGGTCAATTCAGCATGGTCAGATCCTGCTTTCTAGACCTGTGATGGCAGGAAACGAATGATGGCAAGTCCTCCTTAGCTCTTAATTATCTAGTATTGTTCTTTGATGCTCCAGTGTGTTGGAGATGACACGCCATCCTTTCCTATAGTGAAAAGTCAGTGAGGAAATCCTGGGCCAGTTTGAAACCACCACAGCCTCTGCAAATGGCTTGTGACAGATCGCTGGCTACCTAAGAAACTCCCCAGGGCAGCAGTTGATGAAACCATTTACTACCTCATTTTACTGTTAATGTTGTGGCCCCCATTGGGCAATCCAGTTCTCTGTATTCAGGCTGCGTGTGAAATGTGGAAAGGCTTTTTAGAAGCTCGGGGGGGGGGGGCACCAGGAAAGAAAGTCTGATGAACCCAGCATGGTAGCTCTTTTCTGCAGAAGCTGTTGTCTTGCTTAAGCAACAGCATTTTGGGTGAGAAATGTTGTCATCCAGCAGTCAGCCCGGACTTTTCTCCCAGTTTTGCAAAACAGCAGTCTGCTATTAAGACAGCAAAAGTATGAACTCTTTTCTGTCTTCTTCTGTGGTTAGAAGCCACAAAGTGAGACATGGGGAAGTGCTGTGCTGAGTTCTGCTGTCACTTGCTTCATTGTGGTTTCATTGATTTCCAGTGATACTATGACAAGAACTGCACAAGTGTGACAGGATTTGCTTAGTTATGATTTTGTCCTGTTTGTTCTTCTAAAAGGGTTTGTCTTCCATTTTTCCCCATTAAAGTGAATGTCTTGAACTACTGTTTTACATACCTTTCTGTTTGGGTCTTTCGTACCTAGTCCCATGTTTTATCATCTCATCATGCAGTTAGAGCAATGCAGCACCTTCCATGAAGCCTGAAAACACCAAACCAGCAAATGTCTAGCAACTGTTGCAAATGCCAGCTTCTAATCCCAGGGAAATGAAAACGGGGGATTCTTTCCCAGTAGAAATTTAGCCAAACGTCTCTTGCAGACTTGGCAAATGGAAGTCAAAACAGAAACCTAAATCTGATGGGCTAGATCCTTTGCTAACTTCTACTCTGTTGACTGTTTCTTATCTTTGCAGCTTCTTTATTTGCAAATAACTGGAAATGAGAAGAATAGCATTAGAGGTTTGCTTGATGTGTTTTTTCAGTGTCTGAATTCAATTGTTAAATACTTTTACAAAGCCTTGGGCGTTGGAAGCCAGACTCCTTTCTAAGTGTAATAAAAGCTTGTCTGGAAGTGACAACCTGGATTTCATTTGAATGTTTCTGTTTAGCTTTGGTTACCCTGTGTGTGCCCTGGTTAAGCACTTGTGAACCTGAGCTGCATTTTGTACCAAGCCCACTTCACTGCACTCCCAGAGTGCAAAGCACGTTGGTACCTACATTTCTGCAGAGGTCTTCACTCTGCCAGAATGAGGTATAATGGCCTTTGTGTAAATAAGAAGTAGGCCCCAGATTTTCATTGCTGTGACACATAATATAACAAAAATAGAATCTGACTTGAGAGATTAGATAACAGGTGGTGATGTGCTTTGTGTATGCATCTTAAAAGGCAAGCTGCAAAGGAGTTCTCCCAAGTCCATCTGCTTCAATGACTGATGTTGATTTCCAGCATGTAATTCTGGTGCGGTTTATTTTTATGATATCCTGTGCCAGGGGATCATTTGTAAATTAACACTGCTGTAGTAATAAAGAGATGTTGTGCTGGGCTGATGAAATGTTAAGTCATGAAACTTGGAGTAATCCCAACATGTAACTCTGCTGATGGGTATATTTCCATATTGCTTAAAAACTGGCTATTGACTCTCATTAACATGACATACGCCTCTGTAGCATCTTTTGCTACACATAAGCTGTACTCTCCGCCTCTGAGGGCTGAAGCCACTCACTTATAAAATGAGTAACAGCACTTGTATGCTCTTAACTTACTCTTTGGCCATGCATTTTGTTTTGGGTAGTCAAATACCATCAACACTTGGGTTCGACTGACTTTGCATTGTGTTGCAGGTTGTCTTCGGGATGTTTTCGTACTGTTGCAGGAATACCTGTAAAACGAATACGTAACCAGCAGTATGTGGATATCTGTAGCAGTAGGGAGTTATGGTGCTGTAACATCGGATGTTAAACCATATCACATGCTACTTTCTGTCCTTTCTGGTCTGATAAAAGTGACTCCCATGCTCCCGATAATGATGGGTGGCTTTTCTTTTCTTCTTTTGCAGAAGTCAGAGGGCCACACCTCTCCCACACGATGGACAGCCAAATGAAATGTCTCAGGCTCCAGTGCTTATTTCCTGCGCTGACCAGTGAAGCTCCACTTTATTGTAAAACATTGTGCTTTACCTAATATCCTAGCCTTGTCTTTACCAAGGGAAGCTAGTCAGTCCATGTGATGGAAACTATAGACTGCAAGCAAGTGCTTATTGCTCTGAGTGGCCCAGAATTCACTGGAAGCCAGACATTAGCAACTTGGGCCAGGTCCTCAAATCGGAACCCAGTATGTAGGAGGGTGATATTATTTGTCTATTAATGAACAGAAATGGAATGATCCCAGAGCTTGCTTTCTATTGAAGGCTTTTAAACAGTAAATAGGTGGTTGATGTGAAGAAGGCTGCCTTTACTGTTAGCTCACTCAGCATCTCTTTTACCAACCAGAGAGTATGGCAACTAGTTTCGTATAATACCTAGTTAAATGAAAATGAAAAAAAAAAACAACAACAACGAAAACACTGACGCACTGCACTAGTTATTATTAGATATTCTTAGTCATTTTTGTACATGAAGATTTAAGTTCTAAGATGGTTTATATTAATAGGTTATGCCTACGTTTATATTGTAGAATGAATTTAAAACCTGTTCCAGAGAACTCAAGGCAGCCTGGACAGATGTACCATTGTTAGCGGTGTTTGGGCAGCCACGTGGTCCAGATGTTCTGCACTTTTATATTCGCCACCAGAGTGGTAGAGTTTACTGGCAAAAATTCTGACAGGCTATGTTTGGGTTTTGTTTCTTTTTAATTTAGCTTTGAATAACCAGGATGATGTGCATTAGAAAAAAGGAGTGGTGTATGGAAAAGAAAAATACTGCAGATAATTGACTTGTCTTTCATGCCTTGGAGGGTTCCTTTATTTTTGCATAGATACCTGAGTGACTTGGTGAAACTTTCCTGTAAACGAGAAGTACTGCAAATATGTTTTTCAAAAGTGACCTTAGTATTATTTCACCATTCTGAAAAACCTAAAAGCATGACTTTTCAATATACATGTACACTGATACGCATACCTTTTACATTTTGCAGACACTGGCATTGTTGTAGTTACTATGCACAGTCTAAATCAGCTTCAGAGTTTGTATAAAGGGCCAATTACAGTTTATGTTGGTCAAGGGGCAAGTTTTATGCAGATAAACTACAACTGACGAATAATGTTTGACTGAATTCAGACTACCAAACAGATCCATCTGCCAGTTTCTGTCTTTGCTTATGTTGAATTTTTGTGGTTTGCTCTCATAAATACATCCCAAAAGCCAGGCCAAGTGTATCACTTGGTCTGTTATCTTCACTATTTTGACTTACACTATTGTATAACCAAGCATTGATTCCTACCAACAGATGCAAAATGATCACTAGTAACTAATCTAAAGCTACAAATTCAACAGGGTACTTCTTCAATAGCACAAGATGTTTCCCTACTTTTTGCATTGTAGCACAACAATTTACCAAATTGGACTCCAGCAATAATTTTCTATTAGTCTTCGTCATACTGGCTGAATTTTTGATAGTATTAGATTGAGTTTGAAGTTCTTTGAATTAAGTCTTTAAATGATGCGAGTTTACATCATTCTATCAGGCATTCTTATTTATACTTGACTGAATTGATAATGTGTTTTGGGGTTATTTTGTAACTAATTTGATGTAATAGCCATATGGACAGTAACTCTATTAATGCTTGCTAGGTTTAGCCTTTCATTGTTGTAGTTAAGTGAAAGTCTTTGGTTCATTGTTGGGAAACAATATACAACATACCACACAAGTTGTAACACAGGATTAAAGGTTTGACATAGGGCAGACAGCTTGGCAAGTCTCACTAAAACAGCACCGTCAAAGATGCATGTGTTGGAAGAAGGGAACAGCAAAAGAACAACAAAATTTAGGAGCCAATGAGTCAGTGAAAAGGCTTTTTAAAAATTCAGGTGAATATATGACTAAGAGCCCCTCAAATGCCATTGCAGCCTATGGCAGTATTTTTAATAAGATTTTATTAAAGTTTTATAAGTTATTTTAACAAGACAGGAAAAACTTAAGACTTAAAACTGTTGGGTCACAGCAAGGTGGCTGTTGGAGTTTTGGACCACTTTATAATTAGCTGAAATCCAAATATGTTACAGTGCAGGCCGTTCACGTTGACAATGGTACTAACTTATTTCTCTAGAAACCTTTAGAGTAGATATATTTTTGTCAAAGCACCCCATCCTTCCTCAATTTAAATTTCAATATTGTTCCTGAAGATATTTCTGTATATTAATGGTACCTTTTTTAAAAGAAACAGAAAATTACTTTTTTCTATATGAATTAATATCTTACTTGATCTGCTTTTCCTTGACTTTCCCTTAGAGAGGGGATAGGGTTGGGTCAGTTTACTGGATATGACTGTTTTCAGATACTTATAAACCTTTTTGTAGATATGCTTAATTTTTAAGCGATTAGGCACTGAGAGTAGCAGAAATCCTGCAAAGCTTTATAGTTCACTAGGCATTTGCCTTTGTTGGTTCTCTGAGTGACGTCTTGATTTCAGTAGCTAGAATTTTCCCTGAATCTACTAGAAGGGGTATCAGTATTTTCAGGTAACAAAGTCTGTTAGCACAACAAAAATTTCAGACCAATATCTTACTGTATTGGGGTTGGGTTTTTCCTTGTTTGTTTTGTTTTAATTTTTATTAATTTCAGCTGCTTTTATTTTGGAAAATCATATTGCTATTGTGTGTACTTCAGTATACCAGCAAACACTGTTACCCGTTAACACATTGTCCACAAATGCCTCTAGAGAAGAAATTGTTGCACCTTATGTATATCTCAAGCAAACCAAAATATGATGCTTTTCTGCTTTGTTTATTCTGAATATGTTGTATCATACTTTACTGAACCCGTTTTAACTTAGCTAAAGCTATCAATATTTATGCATTTCACATTATTTTCTGGATCTGAACCTGTGTATAAATTTTTCTTTAAAAAAAAAAAAGAAAAGCAATTACCGTAGTCGTCCTCTATCACTTATCCATGGGAGTGGGGAATCTTGTCTCAAGTGTAAAATGCAGTACTGTCCCAGTTTTCCTTAGCTTTTATTTATTTAGTGACCTTTGATATTTCATATATAGTTTTGAGGTATACAGAATATGTTGTCATAGCTGAAGCTACAGATCTAAGCAGCTGGGAGAAATTTACTGTAATGTCTTCTTAATTGTTCTAGTACTGTATACAAATATGGGAAGAATGTTCTGCAGAACATTTGAGATGGAGATTCTTATCCCCACAGTAGGTTATTTTCCAGATATTAGACCAAATCAATCAAAAACGTCCATGGCGATTACTTAATGCTCTGCTTATGAGAGTAATTACCCCTTGAATGTGCTGTGATTTCAGAAATAGAATATATTTATTTAAGATGACTGAATGCTCTTTTATACTAATACAATATCCCAAAGTCATAAGCAAAAGATGTCTTGTTAGTTTGGGTTCCTATTTTATAGCATTGGTGCATGACTTTTGAAATTAAAGTGATCAGCATTGTTGTTGGAAAAGGGCACAGGAACAAGGGATAGGTAGAAGCGTGTGAACTGGTGTTCAAATTCCATCATTGGTCTTTACTGTCTGGGTGAAAGCTACCTTCGTAGCACAAGGCTGAAGAGCACTCTGCAGTCTGTATCGAGTAGAAACCCAAGAGAGCTGTAACTCGCATCAGAACGAGGGAATGCCTTATAGTTTGGATGCCATCTTTTGGAACAGGATATTAAATTGAAGTAGTTTTAATTTCTGCTGCCTGTTTAGCTACTGTACAGATACTGGAACAGACTGAAGGCTACAGCTGTAGACATGGGACAGCAAAGAGAGGATAAAAGGAAAGCTGGCCTTTGTTCTCGGTATGATGAAGTTGTGGCAACAAAGGGGAATTAGGAAAAAAGATATATATGTGTGTGTGCGTGTGCGTGCGTGTGTGTGTACATTCTGCAAAAAGAAGAAAAAAACGTAGGAAAGACAAAAACATCATGGGTCTACAAGAGCCTATAATGTATGTTGATCCTTTGAGTGCACTCCCTTTTTTTGAATGCTGAGTCTAATACGGCTACCTCTCCTAAAAGACTACTTTCGTTAACTTCCATTTGCTTTCAGGCTTGATCATGTAATCTTTTCAGCCATTGATACCATTTGTATATCACTGTATGCTTTCCTTTCCAAGAGCAACTTTTATCCAGAGCTGACAATGTAAGGCTGAATATACAGTGGTAGCCAAACTGTGTTGCTGGAGCATTTTTGTTTAACCTCTGCCATAGTTGTATGGGTTGCAGGACATGGGCCCGCTAGTTGGTTCAGTGAGACTGGGTTTTGTAACAGCAGAAAATGCAGTGCTCATCGGGTGTTGGACTTCAGATATTCCCAGTGGTAATGCAGTAAGCCAAATGCTGCTCTTGAAAATTATTCTGGAGTTTACGTTTGCAATCCTAATTTCACAAGGAAACATAACTGTGCAACTTTTGTGTTGTATACCATATACATTATCCATTAGATGCTGTTTGTTTGCCGTGCTTGTTTGCTAGACTATAGAGCTCATAGGTGTGTTTGCCATGCTTTGTACTATTTGTGGCATTCTCCTTACCTTGTACATATTGTGGAACTATCATCTAAAGCTGCCAGAACGTTGAGTCATTTTCAGTACACTGAGAGCCGTGAATGAGTGCATTTAGGCTGTGAAAGAGTTTTTTGCCTCCTCCCCTGTATTTCCCAATAAAAAGGCACAGCGAGGTTTATTCTCACACCTAACTACTATTATAGTCATTTATATACTCAGTATTTTCTACTGAATTGACAACTTTGAAGAAACTTATGAGATGGATGTATATTTTGTGTTCCCCCACTGATTCTTCTAAGACAGACACCTAGGAAGAACTGACTTGAGATCTCCACTCAGCAGCACACCTAAGCATCCGCTTAAAATCATCCTTATTTGAGGGGTAGCGTTGTTGTTTGCACTGTGACAGTGCAGGAGCCCCCGTTATGGACCACTGTGCTCTTAGAGTTGAGCTCGGGCTTGCGTGATGTTTCTGGGGGAGGCATGTTATTTTGACCTAGGGCCTTCGTTGACACAGAGTTTTAAAAACAAATGCAAATAGTGTAACGTTTGTTGAGTTCTTCCAAAGAATTATATTGTAATTGCTGGGTCTTGACTGTTACCCTATACCAGCAGACCCACACTGTACTCTACTGGAAAAAAATACATCTGCTGTCACAATGTACAGGCTAACTAACCAGGCTTCCGAATGTAATGGTGTATTCTACTCTTTTAACCCATACGACTGAAACCTTATTTTCTCCCACGCACTGCTACACTTTAATCGGTGGTTTGAAGGTGACCTAAGAGAGAGAGAGAGATGTGTGTCTGTGTATGTATACGTATGCACACACACACACACACGTTAGTGTGCAGTGACTTGCAAGATGTTACCTGTATAAAAGCATTCCCGTGTTAGTTCATAAAACAACATGAACTTTCTCAGACAATGTTTTTCAAACTTTCTTGGTAGATTTCATTCTCTTTCCTTCACATTACACCATAAGGTGTGATTTTCAAAAATGTCTGAAAAAAATACAGATGCTATGAAAACCTTCTTTCTCAGCAGTGCTTGCTTTTAATAACCAGTCTCTGTTGACAGTTCTAACACAACTGATTTGCTGTGATCTCTCTTCCTAGGGCCCAATCCTTCAACTTTTATTCTCATACATAATTCCACTAAATTTTGACCCAGTATTTGGCTTTATTCTCTCCAAAGCTTGGTGTAAACATGCCTTATTGTAGTTCATCTCCAGAAGTGGTATAACGGAGCTACTGCCTTCTTAGATGTGTGTAGTTAAAAGTCAATAAGCACATTTATAAAATGTCATGCTTTCTTCAAAAACCTCTATCTAATTTGATATTTTTAAGTGCACATGTTAAGTCATGTGTATAACATGCTAAAGTACATTAAACTGTGATCATGAAACTGAATAAAATATTTAATAAAATATTTGAAATATTTGAAAAGGACCTTCAAATAGATTTCTTTATGTTCATTCTACTTTGGTTATCTAGCGTGTGCCTGTAAACAGTTTCCCATTTAAAACTAATGATTGCAAATAAATACTATTAAAACAGAGCTTCTTTGATACTTCACCTGCTTTACTATCAAGTGATTGTTTACTTTAACATATGGCTGAGTTAATAGTATTTGCAGAATTTGTTTTTAGCTAGAGTATGAATTTGCTGGCTTTTTTTTTCTTTTTATACGTAAAAAGAAACGAGCTCATTTTCCACCTGAGAATGGAAGATGCCAAAAACCAGAGATGGATCCTCAGAACTGTAAGCTGTAGTTTCCTGTCAGATCATCCATTCAAATCTACATGATGACTATAAAAATGCTGCGTATTTTAGAAAGAACCTATCCCCATTTGTTCTTGCTTAAACATGTCTATAATGGGAGCTTCCCTTTTATTTTTTAAAAAATTCTGAGCCTGGTTCATCACTTTTGACATTGTTGGAAAGATCCACAGACCCATGCAAGTGCCACAGAATTCATTGGATTTATGTTGGCATAAAGCTGGAGATTGTGGAATAGGGAGAGACAGGACTCAGGGTAGTTAGGCCGTGGGAAAAGAGTTTGCCTTTTCTTCTGAGCTTTCCAGGTTTCTACTTTGCGTTTCTGGATTTTGTATTCACACAATTGGAAAGCTCATTTGTAGCCCACACAAGTATAAATGAAGTCATCTCACATGAAGAAAACCTTGCTACGTTTTCGGTCTTTGGACACGAAGAGAACTTCCTCAGAAATGGTTTGTTTTTTAGAAATAAGTAGCAAGCATCATCAATATTTAAACTTAAAGGCCCCCACTGCTTTGGAAACTTATTTAAACTAGGCCTTTGTTCTGCCCCTATATTTTACCTTTATTTAGACTTGAAAATTAGACTGTGGGAGATCTTGTCTTTTCCTGTCCTTGGATACCTGAAGATTCCTTGATTGCAAGGATCACAAGAAGACCCAGTACAGCCTGTATGAAACCAGTAGAAACCAGTTGTTCACCTGAGAGCAGAACTCTCGTCTCTGAGTCAAAAGTAGCAGAAGGGGAGCCTTTACTCTTTTTTNTTTTTTTTTTTTTTTTCCAACTGTGTGCCATTTACTCAGGGAAGAAGAAATGTATGCAATCTTGCACTGCCTTTACTGGGTATGCATCAGTTTTCTGCAGAGAAATACCAGGAATGGAAGAGCTTCAGCGTTAAAGGCCATGTAATGGTCATACTTGCGGAAGGGAGAGAAAAGCTCTGATGCAGCAAGTAAAAAAAGCTGCAAGAAATCTTCTTACAAATGAAGATATTCTTTCAGTATAGTATGCCCAGTCAGGGACATTGAAATCACTATTTCATTTTTTTGATTACCAAATTACCTTAAAATTTCGTCATCTTCATTATTCAGACTCCCTTCTTTTTTATCTGCTCTCATTTTGTTCTTCCAACAAAACACCTGCGTAACGCAGCTGACTCTCAGCGCGTCTAGATCTGGTTTGTTACCCAGCTCTCACGTTGCTTCTTGCAGCTGCATGGCATTGCACTGACACTCTTTTAACTGTCAGGTAAGACAAATTTCCACTTCAAGACACGGGACGAAAGACATCCTCCTCCTAAGGCGACGTGCTTCTGCCAGGCATTACGACATTCTCCATCAATTCCATTTGTTAGATTCTTTTTATTATTCATCACATTTTTTTTTAACATGCAGCTAATCCTGCTCTGAAACAGAGCTTTTTTTTATTTTATGAAGTGTGAAAACATTAAGTGAGATGCAGAGTATACTTGAGCATACCATAACCATGCTATAGTGCGTGGAACTGCCAGTTCTTCAGTAGGACGCTAGCACTTTGTAACAAAATACGATAACGTTTCTATATCTGCTGCAAAGTTATGTTTTGTTTTGTTTTCAAAAATAAAACCTGTAAGATATAACGCCTACCATCTATTCAGTGTGAACTTCTTTTTGTGGACTGTTCTTGGCACAGAAACAGTAAGAAATTGAGCTCTAATACAGCTGCACTTAAAGTGTGCTCTAGATTTCAGCTAGCCTACATTAGTTACTTCCTGACAAGGGAAGGTGCGTTAGATCTTCAGCAGAAGTAAACCAGCACAGGATGTAGCTGTCTGTACCCCAGCTGAAACTCTGGTTGAAAATCCAGCCTATATACATCAATCCCAAAAGTTTATTCCATGCAAATAAGTACTTCAGCCTGTTTGTTGGCCTGTGAAATGAGAGGAACTAGTTGAAATAGACCCCCAAGCCAGTTACGTTAGCAAAGTACAGAAAAAGTGCACTTTGCCGAATGCAAACACCTAGTGCTTTAATCCAGTCTGTAGCATTTTGTTTATTACTTTTGTTGCATTAGTGTCTGGTTATGGAAAATTAACATCGAGAGTGTCTGGTGCTTTTATTACAGTTTGTGTTTGGCTGGTTTCCTAGGTCTAGGCACCTAGAGAAAGATGTTTCACAGCACCTCTTCCCCTGCTGAAATTAAGGCCATACAGTAAAGCTCACATTTACATTCACTACATTTGTGGCTAAGTCTTCTCGTGCTGAAGGAAAACCCGAATATCTGCATGACTTGCAGGAAAATGGCTTCTGGATTTTCTCATTCCTTTCTGAGGTCAGGGCTGTCCATGCAGGAGTTTGTTAACGCGATATGGAGGCACTTGGTGGATCCTCCCTCCGCTGGGTGCTGGTTGGGTAGGAGGCCCTGTGCAGCCGTGGACAACACCAAGCTCCCTCCAGCGTTCAAGAGAGGACCCTGCTCTGCCATAGACCGAGTCAGTCATGCAGCAACTCCCAGCTGTTGTGAACTTCGTTAGTAGACGCGCAGATTTGGCCCTTCAGACCCAGTCATAACGTGTAGTATTGATGTTAGGGAAGAATCAGTTTTGAACCAGAAAGAGCAAAACTGCTGAGGACCAGTCCGGTTTCTGATGCCACTTCCTGTTTTGTTGGGTTTGAATTTCATCTTGCAGTGGCTTACTTTCTCTTCCCTCTTCTGTCCTGACCCCAGCACATTAGCTTCCTTATGGCAGATTTCGAATACATCTTGCAAGCTAGCCACTTGAACTGAGAGAGCAGGGTTCCCTCACATTCAGTAATAAAGCAAAACAATTTGAGAGTCCTGATCCATAGTGTGAGATTGTTTCTGTTAAGCTGTCCAAAATGCCATTGTTCACCGGTTGTTTCTATAATAATTTTGGTGTCTTAGGCACCTCGTAAAATGTGTATGAAGAGAAGACCAGTGTTGCTATCAAACACCATCCAATTAAAAGAAAAAAAGAAAAAATTGTGCTCCCGGGAGATGTCCTGATCTAAAAGAAGCATTTGGAGTATATCTTAATGTTAGACACTGTGTGTGCGGTCCACCAAAGGCTTCCTGGTCATGGCAGGCCATCAGGCTCAAGTCAGGTCATTCCGAGACTCAATTACCTTTCTTCCAAGCCCTGTGCTAGTTATCTAGTTAATTAGTCTTCAGTTATCTAGTCAACACATGGAGTTATGATTGGTGTTCTCACTTCAGGCTTTCCAAGTATGATGTCTTCATGACTGGCTTCTTAAAATGATTTTGCTGCTGGAGGTCTTAAAACTAGGCAGCATGTTGCCAGAAGTTTCAAGGTCTAGTATCTCAGCTATCAACCTCAGAAAGCTTACTACAAGGGGATTTCTGTTCTAGATGGGACCCTGCTGTCGTATCACTGTGGTTTATTAAAACATCTCACAGGAGTTAAAGAGAAACTGAAAGTCAGATACTTGTAGTCTGTCAGTAATTTAAGGCATTTGTTTCTGGTGCCCAGTAATACTGGCTCTTGGAACACCACTCAGTCTTTCTGCAGGGCTAGCTCTGAGCTGTGCACGTTATGCTAAATCCAGGACCTTGAGTTAGTGTGATTTTCAGTCTTGCAAAGCTAGTGACTTTGGTGGCAGCCTCAGGTGAGTTACAGGGCCTCAGGGCTTACCCTGCCTTGGGTCATACGGCTTGCAGCAGACCATCACCATTGCATGGGTAAAGGTGATACCATTTGAAGGAACGTTCTGCCTGGTTTGGTTCTCGCTGGCTCACTCAAAGCACCATTTCTTCCCCTCAGATGAGCCCTGCAGGGACTCCGAATTGCGGAGTCTGTCCCGAAGCGGGGCTCTGGCAGAGGGAGGCTCTTGCCCTGAGAGGCTGCCCCAGCAGAGTTCAGCCCCGCCAGCCTCCCAGCCTCTCCGCTCAGGACAACAGAGAGCTTCAATGCCACAACAGCTTCGTGCATGCAGCTGGGATGTCTTCTGGCCCACAGCTGCTCTGACAGATATATTTTAAATAAAAAAAAAAAAAGAAAAAAGAAAAAGAAAAAGAAACAAACCTAGCTGGAACCAGCTGGAAACGTCAGACCTTTGTGTACATCCATGTTTCAGCAGGCAGTAGTTTGAGAGTCACTGGTGTAATGTGTACTCAGTGGCAGCAGCTATGTGAATTGTTTGCAGAGATTGACAGGTTACTGCAACAAAGCTGGTTTCTGTTTTGGCTTGGAGAACAGTGTTTTCTGTAGGAAGTAAGGAGTCAGGAAAATCACCATCGCAGCAGATGGATTATTTCATTGTCTTCAAGAAGTTCAAATTTCAAGAATGAGGTTTGCCAACCCTTAAAAAAACAAAGATGGGAAATTGAAATTCTAGTCCATAGCTTACACTGGATGCCATGTTTTGCTTCAGTGACTGTAGCGATAATTTTTTGGTCAGAAGGAATGTGTGAGCTACTTGAGATGTGATGCAGTTTCGAAGCATCCCGTTAGCTTCTAGATGACAGATGTATTTGGTACGTGGCAAAATTGTTGTTAACAAGTGCTTCTCTGTATGTACTTCATAATAATGCCAAGTGTTTGCCATTATTTTAATCAGTACTTAGGCATGTTGTTCCTGCTGTCTTTCAAGAAAACATATTGTACTTGGCTGGCACAAGGCATAGTTCTACCCTGGACAGGAATGGATGGAAGTTTTTGGTGTGTGACTGTTTAATCTTGGTACTTGTTTTTTTTTTTTTTTTTTCCCAAAACAACATCTTTACTAGTAACTTACTAGTAATCTGTAGTGTACCATATTTAGGATATAGCTAATTCAACTCTGGAATCTTTTAAAGTGAAGATAACTGCTTAATTCTCATGCAGAAATCCACCCCAGCAAAGGAATATGTTAGAAATGAAGGGCTGCTAGAGGATGCCTCTTGGAAATGCTGGATCTCAGACAATGTATGGCATACAAGAAGTACGATTGCAGACCTCTGAGCCAGGCTGTCTGTTGGCAGGTATCAGCAGAGGTTCACAGTCTAATTGTGCTAACTTGTGTGAGGGGGAAATGAAAGAGCCTATGGTTCAAACATGAGGACAGCTGTATTTAAAACCAGTTTGATTCACTGAGCCCAACGCGTTGTCACTGGCACCGTGTGCTCTGGCCAGAGGAAGTTTGGGGGTTGCTGCAGCGGGAGGCTCTGTTGCTCTGTGTCCTGTCCCTAGCACTCACTTTCCATTGGTTTTCTGCAGCTAAACACTTTATCTAATTACTGGGTCATCTAAGGATGGTTGTGGGCTCCTAGGCTGGTCACAGTTCTGGTATAGCGGTGTGTGTGCGCTAGGATCATCCACTGAGACGTGCAGCAGCCCGACGGTAGGTGTAAGGCGGGACAGCGATAGCCAGCAGCTCCACAGCACCCCCGAGACTGCCACGCTGGGGTGTCCTTGTGCAGTTACCGCCTGATTCAGAGGACAGGGTGGGGATTTTATCACAGCAGCACCGGCAAGCCTGCGCGCATCGCTTGGACGGGCCTTGTCCCGCTCAGCGGTGCAGGAGCACGCCTGCAGAGGACAGTCTGTCCTCAAGGCACTAGCAGCTTCCCTGGGTCCCCGCTGCGTGAACAGCAGAAACGCAGGGTGCTCATTAAAAGTCCTGATAAAAGTGAGGCAGAGTTTTACTTGGCCACAGCCATAGAAACATAACGATGCGATCCACCCAGTCTTTTATGGCACTTATATAAAAATTGCATGGAACGCATCGTGTTTACTGGCATGAGTTCTGACAGCTGCACTGCTCACTCGGTGTGCGCTGTGCACTTGGTTATTTATAAAGGAGTGAGCGGAAGGAGTATTTATTTTTTATAGATTGCTCAATCTACCTGATGGCAAAATGTACCTTGGTCATCAGGCGCTTAGAAGAACAATCATCTCCAGATTATCTGTAGGGCTGTGTCCTTATTTTAGCATTTTCAAACGGATAGCATATATGCAGATGCATTTTTAAAATAACTAATTTGTGTGTTGTACGCCTGGTAGGCATTTCATGTGTGAGAATCATGAAAACACTGTAATGTAAAAGAGTAAATGGAAATGCAGCATTTGCAGATTCACAGACTGTTAATCTGCAGCTAATTTATCAGCAAAGCGATTCTGTAATTGACATCTAAGAGTGGCCATCAGGGATTTAAAAGCATCTTTAATAATGTGATAAAAATACATTCTTAATAATGTGATAAAAATATATTCTTAAATAAAAATTCAGACAATTCAGAAAATACCCCCAAGTGCTTTGCAGGATCAGTAATTTTTTACTATTTATGACTTAAAAAAAAAAAAAGAAAGAAAGAAACAGAAATACAGTTAGATTAACAATCTTCAAGCCGATACAGAATGGTGGAAAATCTCTTAGAGTGTGGGGTTTTATTTATCTTACTGGAAGTTGGGCATGTCGAGCTTCACTTACGAATTTCTCACCTTCCTTTTCAGTCATCTTGCCTCGTGCAGCTTAAAACTTGATTGCCATGAATTTCAAACCTCCCACTTATTTTCAGTAGGATGGGAGCAGTCCCAGACCTTCCTGAGCTATTTCACAGCTCTGAAAAATCTGCAAGGAGTATTCTTTATGCTGTAGTATTTTAACGATGACTTTCCCTGGCCATGGCTGAACATTGCAGCAGCTTCTGCAAAGAGAGGGGCACAAAGAGGTGGGGTCCTCCAGAGGTGAAGCAGCAAAGCTCAGCTCCCCGCACCCTTCTTCCACCCTGGCTTTCTGTAGAAGAGCAGGAGCAGCACCAGTGCCAGGAACCCAGCAGTTTTTTGAAATATGATCAATTATTTCCTTGTCCTAGCAGTTTGTTTTTGAGTATAGTTTCACAGTTTATGAGGATTTGGCCTGACTTATTTTGTAATGCATGGCTTGTTACAGCAGCCAATATACTTTGAAATAGTACGCTGACTTTAAAAAAAAAAAAAAAAACAGAACTTCAGCACTGCCTGTTAGACCTACACTGTTGGTGTTAACCTGGACTAAGCCTTAACTTTCAAAATAAATCTCTTGCCACATTTCTGAATTTCTTTCTTAGAGGAAAAAAAGAAAAGTTACTGAACGTTTAAATTTTCTTTTTCCATAATTACTGAAGAAATCTTTAGCTCAAATGAACATGACACTGGCTTTTGCAGTTACCTTGCCCGTATCGTCTCACCTAGGCCAGCAGGTGTGCGATGGGGAAGGCTGCAGAATCAGGACCACATTTAAGCGAAGCATCATTGCTTTCCCTCTAGAGGCCAGAGCATCCCGAGCCACCTGCAGTGCTTATCAGAAGGTGCTCTGGGCCTCGGGACGCGCTGGAGAGCCATTTCCACGGTCACCAGTGGAGCTGGGTTCATTTACGCTGGTTTGACCGGACACCAGCTGAGTGCTGATGTCTGGATCCAGGGGTTCTCTTCTCCCCCTGCTTGCTGCGCACAGGTTTAAAGCATTGTAAAAGGTCTAAACGGTGGAAAATGAGGTGTCAGCAGATTGAGGCCACCATGACAATTATACTGGCAAGCTCCATCTGAACATATTGAATTCAGCTTCTAGATAAAGAATATGAACAGACCCCATCAACACCCATTGCAGTAGAAGTCACATCAACAATTCACATCTCGAGTAACAGCTAAGCCCTTTCTTACAAGTCAGATCTCTTTTTCTGCATATGTTGTCAGGCAGTAAAATGTCTCTTTTAATTTCTGTGTCTTTCATCTACTTCTGTTTGAAATCTAACCTGGTGACTTTGCGTGAAAGATCTGCAGCTTTGCCTATGGTAGGTGAGCAGATTCTCCGTGGTTTTGAGTGGTTTAAGGTCTAAGGTTGAAAACGTTTTAAACTGCAGCTGCGAGTGTAGAAGTGATGTGGCTGAACAACAGCCTGAATGTGAATACTAAATGCTGGTGAATGCCAAAGTGATCCTCCTTCAGGCTCGGACTGGCTGTAGCAGTGCCAGATACTTGCGGGTGTAGCCTCCAGCTGCATCCCTGAAGTACTGCTGGTGCTGGTGGTGTTGTCTTGAGGCCTTGGGCACGTGGAGTTACTGCTGATGCAAAGACATTTTTATTCTCATATTATTGTTACTGTCACTGATTTAATCAAGAAACATTAAATCAGGGAGGATGCCACAGACTTTCATAGTTAAATGTGTCAGTAGACGATTTTTTTTCACCCACGTTAAACTTATAAATCAACAACAACAAAAAAAAAAAAAAAGAAGAAGAAATTGGCATGCAGACAAACCTATAGGAAAGGCCAACATCTCAATAAATCAGATTCTGCCTATGCCACTGGCGTTTCTATCGTGAAGGCAGGTTAGCAAGCTGTTAAAATAGCTGTTCACTTCAGAAGTGGTAAACAGATGGATTCCCACAGCCAGTTGTAGGTGAGCGGCAGCCTGTTGCCACTGCTGTTGCTGTTTGTTCATTTCCTTTCACTCTTTGGAAGTTGATTGCTATTGGTGTCATTCACTGTATTAATTCCTCTCTATTGCCAGCTGAGAGGAACTCATTTATGTGAGGTCAGCTCTGGGGAATGGTATTATGTAAAATGAAATTTCACAAATCATTTTCACAGTAATGCTGGTATTTCCTAATGATGTCTCACCTTGATGTTTCTGAGTGCCTGTTTACAATATCCCAGGGTCTTAGTTTGACTTTTCTCTCCTCTCCTCTCCTCTCCACTCCTCTCCTCTTCTCTTCTCTCTGTAGCAGAGTCATGTTTTCTGTAGATCAGGTAATTCTTAGGGCTGCTTCTAGCAGATGTTTAAAAACAGCTGCTTTTGGAATGCCAAACCCCCACAAACTATAGGCAAGAACCAGCTGAAAATATTTTAAGGATTTGGTGATTCTTGTCAGTGTTAGGTTTTCTTTTTCTTGCTCATTATCAACTTGACAACAGTTTGATCGACATTTTTCAAGACCACAAAATGTTGAATGAAAGCTCTTTGTGGCAGCTTTTGAAATTGTGTGGTGGTCATTTCTCTGCACTCTTCTTGGTGTGCTCCCCAGGTGTTTTTCACAGGGGCTGTTAAGGGAGAGAGGCTTGTGATGGTTTGTGAGGAAGACATAAACTGACTTTTAATAAGACGTGCGAAGAGCTTGTGTGCATTGCTAGACGAACAGCAAGCCAAGGCAGAAAACCAAGCAGCCAGTCAAGAAGTTCAACACATCCCAGCTTGGGGCAGGATAAGATTTTGGCAGTATTTACGTGGCATGGAATCATAGGGTTGAAAGGGACTTGGAGGCATCAGCTGGAGTGCTTCTCTGCCCCAGGGAGGGTTAAGCTATACTTACTTACCACTTGACAACAGTTGTTGAACCTGTCCTTATTCCCCCAGTGCCCAAGTACGAAATCATAGGATATAGAAAAAAAGACCATGTCCTCAAAAGATGTTAGACAAGTTTGTTGTTTTTGTAAACGCGACCTTAAAAATACCGATTAGATAAAATCTGAGGTGAGATTTTTCAGAGTACCAGCCCAACTGCATCACTAGCCACGGGACCCCCCCATGCCTTCAAAAATCTTCCTCTGAATGCTTCGTCAGGTTGATGGTTAATAGCCATACCAGAGAGGTTCAAAGCAACCTTTCTCCTAGCGCTGTGTTTTCTACCCAGCAGTTGCCTTCAACTTTTTTTTTTACAGAGTTCTGACAGTAAAAAACAAACAAACAAACAAACAAATGACAACAAAAAAACTCTGCCAGCTTTTTCCTCGGTACCCTTTTGCAGACCCTACGGGTCAATCGTTAAAGCCATATTGCGAACCCAAAGGAGGAGAACATCCATCTCACGAGGCAGTGCTTGCGGCCAGTCGCGCTGAGATGCTGGTGAACGCCAGAGCGTGCCTGTGCCTTCGTGTTGTCCTCTCTTGGCCACTGCCAGGCCGGGTAGCAGGCATTTTGCTGGCTCTGCCCCGAAGGGCCTGCTCCCAGCTGCGGCGTCACCTGCGGCCACCACAGGGACCTCCAGCAAGGCCCCGGCCGGGTGTCCAGCCCGACCTCTCCCTGGGGTGTGTGGAAAAGCCACCATGACGGTGTCCGTGGGTCTCTACAACAGACACTTTTTGCTTCAGTCCAGGGAGCCGGGGCGGTGCCAGCCGTGCTCACTCCCGTTCCAAAACCAGGGCTGGTGGAATGGCAGTGAAATGCTGAGGGGAGCGGTGGAGCAAGCCTGGCGCGTTAACAAGGCCCGCACGTGCTGCCTGGCTGACGGAGCTGTAATCTGACCAGGAGTTGCCGTGGTGTGCTGAGCAGGGACAGGCCCGGCTTTTCGCTGCTGTCAGCAGAAGTCACGGGCTTAAGGGAAACGGGTCAGCAAAGCCGCTTCCACACCAATGCCCCCGGCAAAGGTTATGCCGGCACACGGCCTGCTTCTTGCTCTGCACGGGGCCCAGCTCCCAGTCATCTTCTGCACAGCCCGGAGCGAGGAGGCCAGGGCCCCACGCTGCCGTCGCTGTCCTTGGCCTGGCCACCCCAAGAAGAAACGGCAGCAAGGGCCAGATCCTGCTGGAGGCATGAAGCGCCCGACGGGTGCTGCCCCTCAGCCCCCTCCAAGCCGCTGTGTGTGGTGGTACAGACCTGGGCACTGACCTCCAGGGATAAGGAGGGAAGAAAAATCAGGGACTGGATGCTGCATCAGAGGGCTAAATTTAGTGAAATCATGGGCAGGACACAGGCCCCAGAAACACTGGGCTCCTTGTTCACGTGTTCCAGATGTTATCTGGCCCCATTACAGGCATGCGTGTTGCAAGGAGTACAGGTGGGTGAGGGACCCAAGGCTATTCAGCTCCAGTAAGAGCCTTTGAAAAAAAAAAAAAAAAACAGTGAGACTGCCCACCGGCCAAAGGCTGATGTTTGAAGGGCAATATTTCCACAGACACCCCTCCGCAGTAGCTGGCAGCATCAGAGCGTTAAGTGGGAAAGAATTTATTGGCTAAAAGGAAAGCAGGTGCCCCAGAGCAGGTCATAAAATGTAATTTCTTCAACAGCCTTGTGAGTCAGAGAAATGGCATTATAAAGGGGGAAACAAGCTGATTTTCCCAGCCCTGTCAGGGATGGTGGAGTGCTGGGAATCTTTGGCCCCCAGTTTCACATACAACCTATTAAAAATGGTGGGTGCCTATCAAGCTTTGTTTTAGTTGTAAATTAGGCACCCTGTTCAGCATTCTCTGGCTTTCACCATCGATACAATCCTTCGTGATGCCTGGAGAAGGAAAAGTGTTTCCCTCCCAGATTCCCTTCAACAGTATCCTAATCCCTCATCCTCCCACTGGTCTCCTAACCCTGCCATGCAACCCCACCAGGGTAAGCAAACCCAGGCTGCAGCGGAGTCAGAAGTGACAGACGAGGCTGCGGATTGCAGCAGATCAGCTTGGGCACAACTCCACAGTACAACCTTCTCCCTAGCAGTCGAAAAACAACAGTAACAGCTAGCGAGGGTGAAGCTTCAGTTGATTTTACATCCAGCGTAAGTGCTTCTCTCTCAAAATCTACCTATTTTTTCCCTTTCCAGCATAGCAGGGTGCTTCTCGTATTTTCCCTGCTGCTGAATATCAGTCCTGTAGAGTTGAACAGGAGTTACAGCACCAACAGCCAGCACCAATCCTGCATCCGCTGCGGGCACAGATCCTTACTGAGGTACCAAATGTGGGACATGTCTCTTCCCTTGGGCTGGCATGTCTATCTGCCTTACACCAAGCACAGAGGAAGGTCCAGAGATGTAAATAAGATGCAGTGATGCTCTGTGGTGATGCAGGAACTGGGGTAACTGAGTTTTCAGCAGGGTCCCCTCACAGTGGCTTTGCCTGCATAGGCAGAAGAGCTTAAATCATGGATTATACAGGTCGGTGCCTCACTTTTGTGTGCGCCTCTTTTCTCATGTCATGTACCTGTGTGCTCGTGTGGTGTAGGTACCATGGGGGACAGGGGAGGATGCCTGCTGCTGCTTTCATAGCTGAGATTGCTTCTGAAGGCACGAGAAAATAGCAGTCAGGGATTTTATAGCTCTGTTGTTTTGTAAACTGATGCCAAGGCTAATGCTGAGTTCAGCAAGGATATGGTTGCTGGCACAATGCTAATTTTAATGACAGGTCTATTTTTAAATACAGTCCATCCTTCGTTTTGTAATATTGCAAATATGTCCTGTTCCATCTGGACATCCTTCTTTAAAAACAGGCATGGTTAAGCTCCCCTATCCAGTTGTCAGGCTTACTATGGGAAACAGTTTATTTATTGCCACACTTCTATTGGTGTACTTCGTGCAAGGCCAGCTCCTCACCATCAGGGTGGTGCGTGAGGTAGGGCAACTGCGTACCCGGATGCCATTGCTGATTTGGGAAGAGGCCTCCATAAATGCTTAGGGCACGAGTGTGTTGAGGGAGCAGCGTATGTCTGCCTTTGGGCGTGGACCCCCAGCATCCGAGCAGTGAGAAGAGCAGAACAGAGCCAGGTGGCACGAGAGGTGCCCTTGGTCTTGCCAGGCCCTAACAATGTCCCTAGCAAACATCTTTCCCTCGTCCCCCATTTTGTGTCCCCAGCTCGGTGGCTTGGGCTTGGGCCGGAGGTGGCGGCTGCCCAAAATGGTGTCAGGAGCTGAAAGAGCCTAGCCAAAAGGCACGGCCCAAAACGTGCTAAAAGCATCCCCTCGAAGAGAAGGTTGGCTGTAATTATCCACAGCCCTGTATACTTAGCGGCTCTCAGAGCAGTGGCTGTGGCAGAGGGAGGGTTTTTGCCCTGCGACAAAACAGGACGGGTGCTGCGGGGTTGGTGTGGGTGCGGCATCGCATCTTCCTCAGGCGGGTGGAAGTGGCCCTTTTGAGGAACCTGGGGGGGTGGCAGGGGAAGCACTTTGTGTGAGAAATGTTCTTTTAGGTTAAACAACAAAACTCTGCATGCGCATACAGACTAGGTCTTCATAACGCGGTCCGGCTTTGACAGCGTATTGCAGCATTATTGCTATTTATAATCAACGATTACTAACACTATAATCAAGCAAACTTAGTGGTAGCAATTACAGCAACATAAATAGCAATCCAGACGACTAAAGGCATTGCTGTCAGTGTGGATGGCAACTACAGCATTAGAAGAAAATTTCAAGGGAAGATACCGGAAATTGATATGCGAGCTTGGGTCTGCTAGTCTTTTATATACCATTTTTAATATACTTCCTGAAATGAAGCTTCAGAAAGGTACACTGCCTCTTTAAAATTAGTCTAGGAACTACAGGTAGTTCACATTATTTTTAAAATAATAAATCTCTCTATATATCTATATTAAAATATATATGTATACATAAGTTGGCTAGCCTACCTTATGGAAAGGCTGTGGCTGAACTAAGTCTGAGCTAATATTGTATGGTCTTCTGTTTTGTAGATAGCCCTTCCTTCCTAGATGAGGTTCTGTTCTCGCTCCACAGAAGGTGCCTGTGTATATAACTCCTTTGTATTGCTTTCTGCAGAGTCCCTTATATATTTCTTACTACTAATGCTGTGTAGAAAATGAAATCCAGAGATTTTACTACTGATAATTAACCATATAATGGCCATTAGCAAAATAAAGATTTAGTTGTTTGGGAAACAGATTATTTATATTGTGTATGGTTTATTGCCTGATAACTCGTTTGGTGACTGGATATTCTTTCCCTTCTCCTGGTCCTTTTCTGCTTTTTCCAGCTATGGTGTTTACTCCTCACTTTGATTATCTAGCAGGCAATAAAGTATATTGTATGTTTTGAAGCCAAGCGGTGTGCTTCTTGATTATCCCTTAGGGCACTCAATGTCAGCAGAGGGCCCGAAGGTGGAGCTGGGGCTGCCCCGTGCAGAGCAGAGCCCTCCCGCTGCTGCCACCCCTCCGACAGCAGCTTTTGGACCAGACGGGGCCGAGGAAGTGCCCAGGCCACGAGCCCAGTGCTTTCTGCTGAAAAGAAAGGAAGGAGCACTAAGAGGGGACGTCTGTGGCCTCCAGCAGCCCTGGCCTTGCTTCCTAACCATCTCTAAGGGCAGGGGGAGACCATGCGGGCACAGCCACCTGCCTCCTAATTTCATGCAGCAGCCCTTCACACTCCTCTGGGGTGGCAGCAGTGGCAGTACCGGTGCCATCGCTGCTGGTGGCAGCTGCTGGCTCCCTCAAAGCTGTGTGCTGGTGGTGGTGGGGATTTGACCCCGAGGCACAGAGATCCGTGCTCCCTACCAAACCTCATAACAGACGAAGGGCTTTGGTGTCTGGGGAGATTAAGCTGTTAAACAACTCAGCCTATGTCAAAAAAAAAAAAAAAAGGTGTTGTGTTTATTTTTTCTGCCGCAAAGCAGAAGTCGAAATGGTGGTGCTGAACTGGTCTAAGCATGGCTCCGGTCCCCTGTGCCCCAGGGTGCACCTGGGGACAGGCACGAGCCCACCCTGGTGGCAGCAGTGCCCGGCCAGGCAGCCTCCCATGTGCGTCCCATGGGCCTCCAAAGGGAGACCGAGAGAGCGAGAGCCCCTTTGCCGAGATTAAAACCATCACCTGTGGGTGCAGCTGGGTCTCTGTTGGGCGTCCGTGCTCAGGCAGGCAATAATGATTTTCCCCTTGTTTTCAAGCTGCACTTTCCTAGCTTAGAAGAGGGAATACAATGCAACCCTCTGAGCCGCACAAACCTCCAGTTTGGTCCTCTCTCAGCCTCTCACCTCCTGCTGGGAAAAAAAAAAAAAAAAAGGTTTTTTTTCCCATTAACAAAGGTATATAGAAGATTATTCGGTTTGTTTTGATGCCAACAGAGAAGATGAACAAGAAAATCACACCCTGGAGATGCCTGGCTCCATCTTGCTGCACTTGCTGCACTGTAGTGGGGATAACAGGAGTAAAAACTGCTTTCCATTCCTGAGCAGTAACACTTCTCCCTTGGCACATAAGCCCCTAAACACTGGTCCTACATCCTCAGGTGCCTTGGATGCTTGCACATCCCACCTAGAAAAAAAAAAATGCTGGTAACAAAGGCAGCAGCAAGGCTAGCAGCTGTGAGCTGAGCCTGCAATAACCATATTCAGCAGGCAGTGAGTGCTGGAATAAGACTTCAGTTATGAAGTATAAAAGTTTTATGTAAGTGCCTTTATTATATATATATATATATAATAATCGTTTTTAAACGTATAATAATCGTTTTTAAAAGCACTTATTATGGCGTATTTATGACTGCTGGTGCACGTTCCCTTGATGGCGAAAGATCAGTGCTGACAGCAGGAGCTTGTTTGCTGCCACCTCGGTGCCTGTGGAAGCGGATGCCGCTGGCTGCCAGCCCGTGCCGCAGGCAGGTGTTACAAGGAGGTGCGTGCCCTGCAGAGCAGCCCCCACCAGCCACCCCAGCACTGCCAGTGATTTCGGATGAGCTCGATGCACAGCTGGTGTGCAAATGCTGTGTTGGGTTGGGTTTGTCCCAGGCAAAGCAAACAGCTTGCTGGGCTTGTGAGAGCTGAAGGGAAGCTCTGGTTGTGGATCGCCTAGCGGCATTGATAGCCTCTGATTTAAAAATTACATTAAAAAAATTAAAGCTAGGCAGTGCAAGCCATTTGCTATTTGGGGCAGAAATCCTCCTCCTCCACCTCACTGCAGCTCATCAGCTCCCTATTATTCATTTAGACAGGTCTGAGGGTATGCTTGGCCTAGCATTTAATTGCTTGTCTAAAGGACCTGGGCTTTTAATTAGAAGCCTGATACTGCAAGGTATGGTGAAGACTTCTGAGTGGCAGCAGAGCTCATGGATGTAAAACCTTAACCAGAGAGTGCTCCACCTTTCCTACTTTTATTTCTCCTTAGCAAAATAAAAAGAGATTTTTGCCACTAAAATGTCTCACTCCTAATTTTTGGGGGGAGTTTTCTGTGCTACAGGTGGTTGATATCTAGTCTGCTTTTCTCCTGGTGGCACACCATGAGATCTAATAGCAGAAACATCGCCACATCCATTTGTCAAAGCACCAAGCTTCCAGCTGACTGGGACCTCTCCAGATTCCCAAGACCATTGAAGAATAATTGAAAAGGTCTTGTGATGACATCAGCCATCTCCTTCAGGATCCTGGGCTGAATCCCAAGGGGCCCTATAGACTTATGTGCACCCAGATGGAGCAGTAAATCCTGAATAAGTTCAGCGTCAGATGGGAGTTTATCGTGTCTCCACTCACAATCCTCCAACTCAGGGCTTCAGGAGTCCTAGGGCCCATCATTGGTGTTAAAGACAGAGGTTAAGAAGGCATTAAATGTTTCTGCTTTTTCTATGTCCCTATTTGTGAGGTGACCAATCTCATCAAGTGATGGACCAATGTTATCTCTGGTCCTTTTGTGTTGCCATACTTTAAAAAGCCCTTTTTGTTGTCTCCACAGTATGGGCCAGCCTCAACTCTAATTGAGGTTTGGTTGCAAGAATTTTCTCCTTACAATGGTGAACAGCATTTCTGTAGTCTTCCCATGTTGCCCGACCTTGCTTCCAGTGGAAAACTCCCACAACAACATCTGCTTTATTTGCTTTTCCCTTAATCCTCACCTAGAGGCTCTCAACTGTGTCATCACCAACTGCAAGCTCCATACAATCCAATCCCTCTAGAATCAAACTTAGAATACAATCTAGAACAAGCTCTAGAATCTAGAAAAGCTCTAGACAGGCTCTGGAATCAGTTCTAGAAGCAAATCTAGAAATTTAACAGCTCTTACACGTCGCAGGAAGGCAGCACGCAGGCAGCACTCAGAGGGGATTTAGTTTTTCCAGTGCTTTCCCACTCCTTTTGTTTCTGGGACGGATGCTCTTGCTGCTGTGCCGTAAATCTGCTTTCAGGTAGAGGATTAATCAGGGCCTGGCGTGGCCCTGATTTTGGTTTGTGTGTATCTTTCTAAATCCCTGGATTATTTGTATAACTGTGTGACAGTCAACAAAGAACTCTTTAAAACCAAGTCCATTAAAGGATAATGGAAAATCTTCGTATGTATTTATGTAAAATATAATTATTCTCTTGTTTTTCATGTTGATGAAAAAAAAAAAAAAGTGACGTATTCCTAACACATTGACTCTTAAGGTCAATTGTAGTTGTTATAAAGGTTTAATGGTGTACTTGATTCATCGTTTGGAGGCTGCAGTACAGTTGATTCATTATTACAGCTTTAGCCACGTATTTAATGCCCCTTTTCTTTTATTTTTCACAGCGGGCTGGATGTCTGGTTTCTATTGATTTTAATGGGAATTCAGCATGCTTATACCTCTGACATTTTTGAAAAAAATCTCACCTTCAGTATTTTCCCGAAACAAGCAGGCAGAGTGTAGGCATGCAAACACTGGCAGTCAGCAGCTGCCACACTGAGCCACTTAACAGAAGAACACAAAAGATAGATAATGTCGCTTGCCCTCCCCCTGCTACCTATTTGATGAGCTCGGCCCCACATTTTTCAAAAAAGTTCTGTGAGTACTTTGGTGGAAAGTTGTTTTGTGTGCTTTATGTGGGCTGAGGAGACGCAGCCACTACATGAAGCAACAGATATATACGTAACCTGACCAAGCCTTGCCAGTCTAATCCAAATAAAAACCAGGAGGTTCTATTAATTCAGTTGATACATTACTGAAAATCGTAATCCAAATTATCTGAATAATTGCTAATTTCCAGTACAGCACATGCATAGACTTTGTCACGTCTTTTTCCCCTTTCTCCAGTATTATTTTACCATTTCCATGTGCTCTACATCGCTATCTCTTTGTGAGAAAGGACATTGATGGCAGAGTTTCTTCCTCCTTGGTCAAGAGTCCATTTGAGGCTGCTTTTATGTATTTTTAACAGTCTGGTTGAGCAGTCTTTTGTTGTTGTTTATTTGTCTGCGGGTGTAGTTAATGATGATCACTTACTTACTTACATGACAAAGGTCTAACAAAACCTAGCAATCATGTCCTGCACTAAAAAATCATACAATTGCACAAAGCAGAGCGAAAGCCAAAAGGAGGTTAGGCGACAGTCAGGCAATCTGCTCTTACAGCAAAACCAGCCTTAAATAAGCCCAAGTCTGACCAAAACAAGTCTGGCCAAGGTGCCAGGCCTCATGGCACTGAGCTACCGCCTGCTTGTGGGCGTACCTTGCTGCAGAGGTTTACCCTTGGCTCCTGGCTCCATCTCTGCAGTCAACTCCCGCTTCCCAAAACGCTTGACTTTGATGGCTCCTCTCTGGCCAACAGAGATCTGATTTTGAGGCATCTTCCCCTTTTCTTTTTGCTGTTTAACCTGAACCACTGCCCGAACACGGAAAGACCTTCACCTGGATGGTAAAGGCATAATTTGGCTGCAGCGTCTGATGGTAATGCAACTACCAACTGACTTATGGAGGGAGCTGAACTCCTAAAAGCCACTTTGGCATGCATGGAGCCTCTGCCAAGTCATGTGCTCAAGGCGTCAGCCTGGCGTAAAGAGGTCAAGCTCATCAGCTCACCTGTGCTTTCATCCGTGTTTAGAAACTGCGGTAAGATTTCGGGGTCCTAACTCTGGGAACAGCACTGAACATTGGCTCTGATGCTGTTGGCAATGCCCCAAACTGCTGGGACAGGCGTGTGCTGCTGGGGACTTCCCTGACCAGGCTAAAATCAGTGCGGAGTCGTGGTCTCAGTTAAAAAAATGCAACCCCACCTGTATCTTTCTATTAATTCTAGTTATTTAGCAAATTTTGGATGAACAGCGGTGGTGACCCCCCTCTACTGCCTGTTGGTTTGGCTTGGGGAGCAATGGTGGTGCACATGCGCTCATTTTCTTCTGGAGTTTAATAACCTGGCATGCCCCAAACACAGTCAGACCCTAATGGGGACATTGGAAACACCACTGCCAGCACGACTGGCCCAGCCAGGCTGGCCACCACAGGAGCCCTCCAGCCCTGCCTGTCATCCTCCCACCACGCTTCTGGGCTGTGCACAGCAGAGCCTCTGACTCTACACAGAAATGTAGGGTTTCCAATGTCCCTTTGTTAAAACCACATCATCAGCATCGATCGAGGCCAACAGGCCATTCCCAGCAGCCAGCCTGCGTGTACACGGCACGACCAAGCAAGATGGTCTCCTCTGTTTGCAGCCACCTGAATTTCGTAACCCTGAGGTGCACGAGGGAAGGTGGGAGGCACCAGAGGCAGCCCCAGAAAGGAAGGGAGGAACTTGACGTGCTGGTTGTGGATGTCGAATGATGGCCGAGTGCCACATGAAGTGGGCAGGGGGCAATGCTTTGAGAAACCCCCACTTCCAAATGGATTTTTATGTCCAGAATGATCTGCAGGGAACCAAGGAGAAATTATTTGCAACTGCTCAGGAAGCCAAAATGTTTCTTTTTGAACCTTAAACTGTACTTCTAACCCAGCTTGAAAAGCTGACCATGGACCATTTTAATGTTTGGAGTTGTTCACGGCAGATGAGGTATACAGGTTATATAATGCCCATGGAAGGAGGGCGAGTGAGCCAGTCAGGGGCCACCCTTCCTTTTTATCACGATTCATCCTTAAACATGAGCATAAAGAAGTTGTCTAACTATAAGAAGAGAAATCATTCACTAAAATATTTGTCTGAAACAGATGGCTTGGGTGATTCAGATAAAATACTCCCCCTGCTACAACCTAGCTGAACATAAACCGCGGTTTGCCATTTAGAGAAAAATGACACACCATGCTGATGAGCCTATCTAGGAAAAATGGAGGAAAAAAGAGGGCTCCGGGGTCCCCTTTACAAAGGCTTACCTGTCCCACTGCTCTTCCCAAGTCCAGCAGTGGTTCAGTGGTGCGTGTGTGCATGGATGGGACACTTAAGGAACTGAGTTGTTACCCATTGGTTGTCAGGATGGAGTTACACCACCTACAAGCTTCTCAGAGCACAGGAAAGAAAAGCCCAGGGATTTCCATAAATACCTTCAGCTTTTTGGTTTCGGTCACTTATTTGGCACTGTCAGTTTTTTTCCTTCTTTTGGGGGAAGTTACACTATAGGGAATTAATAATTTTTGCATACGGTAGGCTGGTGACACTGTAACTGCTTAATTTTGAAATAATACAGCCAGTTTTGTAAATATAATGTTTAAAAAAAAGAGGGAAACAAAGCATACAGTTTTGATTCTGAATATACCTCAACTTTCGTCAATCCATCGTCACCAGAGCTGCTGCAGGGTGAGTGGCAGGCAGAAGAACACTTCTCCCTCTGCCAAATACCAAGCCAGCTTTTATGCCCCAGTTCCCCGTTTCTACCTTTGCAAGTCCTTTCCCTTTGTCATTTCTGGCTACTGGCTAGCCAGGGGCTTGTGTTTGCTCCTCTCCTCTGTCTGTGCTTACAAACACCTGCTGCTCTGCTCCTTCCTGCTGAGACTTCATGCTTTCACATCTCAGAAAATGTAGTTTTGGCCCTTAAACTAGCTGCTTGGGCTGAGGAGTTCATTTTCTCAGTTTCTGCTGAACGTTTCCCTTTGCCTTCAGGGGCTTCTCAGCCTTTAACTGAAGGGATGGAAGGATTGGGCTTTTAATAAAGCCTATTCATAAAGCCTGCCAGCTACTGGAGTGAAGCAAATGTTCAGTGAAAAAGCAAAGGTCTGATTAAGCACCTCTTTGTTCATTTTCCAGGCTGAAGCACCATTGCTGGTTACAAAATAATACCCTTGCCTGTATTCATTCTGTACAGTACGCTCACCGTGCCCATATGCTATAATACATGTATGTATGTGTATTTATGTCTGTCTGTATGTGCATGTGTGCAATAACTTACCTCACACACCATGCTACAATGGTAGACGTCCCCCTGCGTATCCTTGTACTGGGGTCACTGCTGAGCACCATACGGATAACCAGGAACGAGTACCGGGCCCCTTGTACCCATGCAACCACAGCATCCCCAACGTGCAGCTAAAGGAAACTAAAGCCGAAAGGCAGACTCCGGTCCCACCAGCACCCGCGGCGGTGCCACGGCAGTGCCAGCACCCGTCTGTCCTACCCAGCCTGGCCCAGACAGAAGCGCGGCTGCCCTTCCCCTTCCGGAGGCTTTTTGTCACTGCTCTGAGCATCTTGAAAACCATGGCATGGGGAGAGGGCCGGGAGGCAACATTAACAGGGACCCCGAGGTGTTTTTTCCATCTGTTTCACCCTAGTAATGGTGCTTCCTAAGGGATGAAGACAGGTGGCACTGCATTTCATGCGCCTCAGCTCACCAGGGAGTGAACAGGGCCTATTTTGATGTGTTTGTTACACTGCTGCACGGGGGGGCAATAATCTTACGATAATATTAATTACTTTTTAATTTGTCAGGAGCACGCCAGCAGGGAAAGTGCCACCAGCATGCCTACACTAGGGAATGAAGATCAAGATTTTCCTACACCACGGCCCTTTGTAGGCAGGGAAGAGCCCCGAGCGCTGCCAAAGGCTGCTGCGGTGCTCGTTCTTGCCTGGCGTGTGCTGATCTGGGCCCACACAGCACCTATAAGGCTTCAGTGTCATTTTTCTGCTATGTAAAAAACAAAAGATACACTTCAAGTAGAAATTTCCCTGTGCTAACCTTCCCATCCCAGCCCCCAAGTGTATGTTTGGCAATGTTATAAAGTTTCAGGGCAGTTTAAGGACCTGTGTGTTTAGTGAAAGAGCCTGTCTAAAAACCAGTTTTCATTTTAATTATAGGTTGAGAGGTTAAAATACACCAGACTTTTTAAACAGTTTTTTACAGCTTATTTAAATCAGCTGAATTTAAATTCCTGCTCTATTTTTTCTGCTTCCTTACAGAAAAGTTGATATTTCAAAAGCTCAGGGCTTCAGTTCAAGTGATTCACGTAGCTGCAGATACCATAAGAATCAAAACAAAGCATGGATCCAAGAACCACACTCACTAGGGGAGAATTAAGCCACTAAAAACATTTTTTCTAATTGGCCTTTGTGAATAATCATGACTCGTTTCCCCAGTTGCTCTCTTTTAGCTCTGTTTTAGCAGATGTAATGCCAGTTTGAAGAGAATTATCCTCAAAGACAAACAGCCTCTGGAGGCAACACAGGCCTCTCTCTCAGGAATGCATGGACTGGTCATTAAAATGTAAAGTCATCCACATTTCTCCTTGTGGTCGGGTGGCTATGTGTCTTTTTGGCGCGGGATATACACATGTTTTCAGAGGTATTGCCAGGGAACAGCAGTGTTTCGGTTCTGTTTTTGCAAGTCCCACAGGCTGCTCCCAAAAAGGAGCTGCTACTGACCAAAGCAGTACCTGGGTGCAGTTGCCCCTCATGGGAATGGCCTTCACTGCTGCCACCAGAACGGACGAGCCTTTAAGAAAAGCACGGCCAACAAAAAGACCCATGCTTCAGTGTGGCCATTCCCCTTCCAGGACACTCAGCTGGTGGCTGTCCTGGGGGCTGCCATCACCTGGCCTGGCCTTGTCCTAACAAAAGGTACTCATCTAAGTCTCAGCTACAAACATCGGAGACAAACTTGCCCAAGGGCAACTCGTTTCCATCCTAAAACATCTTTCCTCATGGGCGTGCTCTCTCTCTTTTTGGGCTGTTGAGGGTGCCTAGGCTGACCCTCAGATGTCCAGCTGCTAGGTGAGTAATGTGGGATGAAGTAAGGGAGTCCCCTCTGCCTCCATCTCATATAATCTGGAGGAAGGGCAAGGACTGCCCTCTGTGGAAGGAGGGTGGGGATCACCCCAGGCACCACCACACAGGCCAGTGACAGCAGGAATGGTTAGACACCGAGCATGGCTACAACTTGAGAAGAGGTTAAACACTTGCACTACACTCTGTCTTGATAACCAGTATTCATTTTCCAAGGAAGGAACACAACTAAGCTAGAGGGAATACGAGAGCATGTAATTCTCAGTATCACAAGCCTCAAGTTTTCAAAATCATCTGAGACTGGAATTTAATAATAATAATAATAATAATAATAGTAATAATAATAATCAGACAAAAAAGGGTACAGGTTATTTTATTTTGTAGATTTTGCAGCATTCTATTTTCCCAGCCCTGGCCACTGGGGCTGCAGACCTACGGCTGTTACTGCTGCTGTAGAAGGAGCACAACTGAGATTTCCATCCAGCCGTGGAATCAGCACATCCTCGGTGTGTCTGATGGGAGGGCAAGCGGCATGGACGTCTGCCAGCCTCCTTGCTGACTCTCCAGAAATCACCCACTTCGTAAACTGGACAGCTTATTTTTTTTTGAAGCTGGACAGGTCTTTAAAATTTTATTTCCTGGAGGTTCTGCTTCGTTGACCTCACAAGTGGCTGCAGAGGAAGTAAGAGGTAAAGGCATATCATTGCCTCATTTTTGCTGTTGCTTTGCATTCTCAATGTTTTGCAAATGGGAATAGGTTTGTCACTAGAGCACTGGGAGGGACTACAGGTTCCCAGGCTGAAAACTTACACTGACCATTCCTTACCACAACCATCAAATATCTGCCAGGGTAAATCCTAAAAGCATTTATGTTTTTTTAATTTATGTGCCTTTACACCAAAATGAAAGCAATCTTTTGCTTTTGTTTGCATAGGCAATTTTTTAACAGACTGTTTCAGTTTATTCATGCATTGCCAGAAGTGTTACTAAAGGAGAAAGACATGCTATTAAATCAAAAGCAGATGAAATTCGGTATTTGTGCACTGTTATAAGAGCCTGGGTTGCTTTAAACAGTATTTTGGAAGAATATACTTCACAGAATCCAGTCAGCTTGGCTGTGCTGGCAGCGTGTGCCATATGAACAGCCTATGTGGATCTGAGGGCTCCAGCAGTAGCTGTGCTGGGTGAGGGTTAAAAATAATAGGACCAAATCTAAAAAAGGAACCTGATCTGCTAGCCACCATTCAAAGACTTGTGGTCATATGCATGAGCTTCTAAAGGAAATGATAAAAGCACCCCTGCTTGAGCCATTTTAGCCTAGAAAATGGGGATGTCTACTAAGGAGTAACTCTCTAGTAACAGGAAGAGGGATTGCATTTCTCAGTGAGCCTGTTACACGGCACAGCTCTTGGAGCACTCTGTCAGCTTCCATCTCCAGACTGAGATGTCTGGGAACGAGCACCAGTCTCTTACCATCTGCATAGTATGGTGGCGGTGTCTTTAAAGCAGCTGTCTTTTTCCCCTACTGTTTTTGTTTGTGTATTTTGACTGCCCTGATTATATACTAGAGTTGCAAGAAGGTCACTTTTGCATAATCGGACCATGGGAAGCATAGGCCTGTAAAATAGGTAGATTATTAATGCTGTAGTAAACAAACAAACAAAAACTCTTTAGGTAGGCCACCATTATACTTCTCTAAGATCACTGCTGTGTGAGGAGATATTGAGTAATCTCCATGAAAGTGGTGATGGAAGCAGAGCTCTGCTCACCGCCACACTCCTCCCACCTTGTGCCACTTTGGTGAAAGCACTCAGCCTACCCTCACCTTTATTCACTGGTAAAATGTTTTCTTGCTTTCTTTGGGGTCACCAGACCATCTTCAGGAATCTGACCAGTAAGAGGTCATCTCAGAGATGATGATGTTCTCTCCAGATTTTCAGCTACTGAAAGATACAGGCCTCCAGAGCTTTCAAATGTCATCAGCTCTTTGACACGGAGGAAACTTAAGCACCGAATGATGTTCAGACTCCAATGAGATAAAAATTTTGCCTAGATGTTGTATTGGGTTTATGTGGCAAAGGTTTGGTTATTGGTGGGGCTGCAGGGGTGGCCTCTGTGAGCAGAGCCCAGCAGCTGCCCCAGGTCAGATCAGAGCCAGCTCCAGCCGG